>CM060089.1:0-337839 GCA_030522485.1 Stenchaetothrips biformis | reverse complement strand
AGCCATAATCTGAACTAGAAGATCGGGATCGGAGTATCCCTTACATAGAAAAAAAAAATCAAAATACTTTGAAAATTTTTGCCTAAATTTCGGTACTAAAAGTTTAACTTTGCTCAAAAAAATACTAAAAGTTTAAGTATTTTTCGAAGTATTCTAGGTTTCAGATACTGGACTCGATCCCTAATGAGTCTAAAAAAAATTCGAACGACTGTTTCAGGCGTTCGAGTCAGACCTGCAGTTGTACGCCCGTCCAGGGGTCACTGCACGCAAAACATGCCATTTTGCAGCGGGACCGTTGCAGCAACATTTTTTAACAATTTATCACCTAACAATATTTTTTTTCCCCTGAAGTGGATTAAAGAACACCCACAAAAACAGAAAAATATAAACACCACTTTAGAAAAAAAAGAAAAAATATACACAAATTCAACCCTGTCTTCGGTTTTTTGAGTAGAATGCTTTTTTTTGTTGTTTTTTTTAAAAAAAAATCCCCAAAACACCCTTCTTTTGAACCGCGTACACTAGGATCCCCCCATAAATCTATTAACCTCTCATTTTACTGTGTTTCTATTGTCAAGGCGTGTAGCAGAAAAAGAGATTGCTACAGCAATTACTCGCCCCCTTAAAAACCGTCAACTGTCACATTAACATGGTTACCATAGGGATGCCCAGACATCTAATAAAAGCTCCCACGGTTCATATGTTGTGCTGCTCCCCACTGAGCCTCCACTACCGTGATATCCTAAACTATCGTGCGCTGCCAAGATACGCTAAAGCCTTGGCAACTTATGAGCTTACAATTTTAATTTGCTCTGAACAGTAAACAGCCTAATACATCACAAAATTTTAAAAAAATCAAATAAAAACTCATAAAAAAAAATATCAACTATACCAATAAAAATAAAAATCTACGAGGACACCGGAAGCAGGGGAGCTGGGTCAGGCCCTTTAACCTATAAAAGAAAATGCTTTTGATTTTTTAATTCTAACGCGATGAGTGCTCAAATGGAATCTGATGTACCAGCATCCCTGCACTGCCTTGATTGTGGGCTGGTACGGGGCGGCTGGCAAGAGACGTTTTTCATGAAAAAACAGATTGAAAACAGAGCTGACATGTTCAGTGTCACAATTTTAAAAAAATTATTATATTTATTATTCTGAATGGCTGCCTCTGTACGAGGTAGCTCAAAGGTGTTGTTGATTTCCGACAAGAACTCTGCCATATAATGAGTGGAATCAACCCCAACATGGAGAGGGCCCAAAATATTAGTAATTATTCGAACCGACTTTCTGGATGAAATTTATAATCTCATGGCCAAGAATTTAAGAGATTTTTGTTTCATAATAAGGTTCGCATCAAATCGTAACCTGTCCATTTTTCTTCCTCAGCTCAGTCCCTTTTTCCCCGATGGACTTAGACAAATTAGTTTAAGACTCCCACTATATTGTCTTGTTTAAAACATCAAGGGACCTTGGCCCAAAATTAGGAACATTTTGCACTGCAGGTCCGATTCACCCACAGCACTGGAAAGCCATTCTTGAAAGCGTATCACGACGCTACACAAGGCTGGGCCCAAACCCTAACATTCTTTTTGATTTGCAAGCCCAATCAAATTAGATCACCTCAGGATCCGTACCCATATTTTTCCCGACGAGTCCTGTGTCATTTACATCCCTAAAGCAAAGTATAAAAGGGACCTTGTGGGTATGCAATAGTCATTGCTAAATGATGGCTCCCAGTGTTCAGTAACATCGTGCTGTCCTGCAAGTCCTTCATGTCAGCAAAACCTAACCTCCGAAAAGCGATTCTCCGTGAATCAGATAAAGCGATTATTTTTGCTATTTGTGAGATCATTGACAATCTCCTTTTAGGGAACATTCCTCTCAGTCCGGCACAAAAGTCCAAACTTAAGCGATACCGCACTGACTTTCGGCGTTTAGTACAAAAGGGTGAGGGTTGGAAACCAAAAAAAGAACATCTTGTTCAAAAAGGGGGTGCCTTCCTGCCCTTATTACTTTCCATTGTAGCCTCTGTGCTCCCTAGCCTTTTCAAATGAATCAAGTCAAAAAAATGATACTCGTTCCACATGACAGCGTGGCGAGAATGAATGACCCCACTCCCTCAGTCTCCCATACTCAAATGAGTAAACTAGACACGGAAATGAATTACATTTTGCGAAAACAGTATGCAGATGACTCTGAAAAATGGAAAAAATACAATGAGGCGCTGCAACGTTTCCTCCACAATTCTAAGGAATCGAACAAACCCATCTCTCTCGAGATAACTAACATACTCGATGACAAAGAAGAAAAAGAGAATCCTAACCCAACCTCGGCTGTAAGACAGCAGTTAGCTTCAGTCCTTCAAAGACATATAAAGACCAATCTCTTAAAATTCATGATTATTTAGCAGTGAGTGGTTCACCCATCACGTGGGACGCTCAAGGCATCGTCTCTCTGAAAGGAAGGGCAATTCCGCATTCGAATATAATTGATTTGATTTCTGATCTTACTCGTTATCGAAAGAATTTCGAGCCGCACGGTGTCCATCAGTTCATTCAGACACTAGCGCAATTAAATCTCCCTCTGGACCTGATTGGCAATGAAAAACGAAGAACAGCTATTCTTCAATCAAAACAGAGTAGTGGCAGTCTTGTTGTGACCGAACCACCTATGGAAAAAAATTAAAAAAGAAATAAAAAAGAAAATTGTTGTTCCTAAAAAACATGTCTGGAAAACTTGGTGATATTTTCCACGATCCCGAGCACCCTGCCTCGTATAGTTCGCCCTGGAAACTTTGGCATGCCTCAGGCAAAAAGAAAGAACAAGTAGATCATTATTTGCAAGGGGAAGATGCTTATACTTTGCACAAACCCGCGAGACGCAATTTTCCTCGTAATGTAACCTATGCTGACAACATTGACGAGTCCTGGCAAACTGATTTGACAGATTTTACGTCACTAAAGGAAGATAATCACAATCACACCTTTGTTTTATGTGTCATTGATGTCTTTTCAAAAATTTGGATGGGCTATTCCGCTCAAAAACAAGTCGGCACCCTCCATTGTTAATGGGTTTGAAACATTGTTCCAACAAACAACGAGACGCCCTGTCCGTCAGTTTTCGGACAGAGGTACGGAATACAAAAAACAAGCTTGTTCAGCAGTTTCTGAAAAAACACAACATTAAATATATCGCTACAAATAACCCCGATATAAAATGCTCAGTCGTAGAGCGGTGGCAAAAAACAATAAAAACAAAACTGTTCAGATACTTTTACTGCAACTGGAAATTATTGCTATGTAGATGGATTGTTAGACCAAAGTTGTTGATGCGTATAATCACTCGAAACATCGGTCCATCAAAATGAGGCCTGTGGATGTGACAGATGACAACGTTCTGGAGGTATATGATAACCTGTACCATAAACTAAAGCTCACAAATAAAAAAAACAAGTTTAAAGTTGGTGACTATGTCCGAATCAGTAGGGAGAAAAAAAGGTTCGAGAAGGGATATACCTGGAACTGGTCAGACGAAATTTTTAAGGTCGTTCAGGTCATTCCTCATGCGCTGCCGGTGTACCGCCTGGAGGATCTCGATCAGGATCCAATTGAGGGGACATTTTATGAAATGGAGCTTCAGAAGGTCACGAAGCCCGAGGTGTTTCAAAATCGCATATATAGTGCGATCAAAAGGCCAGAAGAATAGTCGAAAGCACCTGGTGCACTGGAGAGGTTATCCGAAAAAAAGTCGTTCCTGGATTCTAGATTCCGATCTTGTGTAATGGATTTCTATGCTTTTCTCCCTAGCAATGCTAGTCCTCAGGTCTATCCGGACAATAAAACATCCCATTTTAAAATAGAGTTATCAAAACGAATGGAGTTGCATGGCCAATGGCAGGCGGCTCTCATTGAGCTTCATTGCCCCAACACGATTGCCCAGGTGATTGAGGGTGAAAATGAAATCACTTTACTGGCGCCAGACTCTGTGGACACGGTTTTTGTCAAACCGGGATGCTTCCCCACTAAGGTTGAATTTCTGGAAGCAGTGAGTGTTGCCGTGTCTGTCTTGAACAACGACATTCAAGGTGACCCCCCACTGTCTGAAACAAACGACCATCGAGTCGAGTTTCGGCCATTTCAGCCCGACAGACCCGATATGAAAGTCCACTTTCCCTCGTCTTGCTCTGCAGTTGGGTCTAGAACACTATGGCCCCTACCCTGCAAACGAAAAAATAAGTGGTGTCAAGCCTGTCGAAATGAGTTTGGGCATTCCACCACAACTCTTTATTTACCTGGATATTCTGGCCGACCAGATTATCGGACACACCCGGGCCCCTATACTTCGCACAGTACCTGTCGATATAAATGCACGGTTCGGCAGCATGACCATTTTCTACTGCGAGCACCCCATTTACTTTGACTTAAACACGCGGTCGTTTGACACCCTCCAGATAGATATAAGGGACCACGCAGGGCGTTATCTCCCATTTTCACACGGGACATTGACCTTGCTAGTTCATTTCCGACAAGTGTCTTAGAAAAAAATGGCTCCTCAAAACCAAATCACTCATCATTACGTCACTCAGGCCGGCGGCGGTTTCGGACAATTTTACGCGGGTAGTTCATATCAGAAGGGGCACGGCATTGGTTCCTGGCTCGGCGGGCTCTTCCGGACGATTCTCCCTATTCTCCGCAGCGGCGCGTCTGCCGTGGGGAAGAAGGCGGCCCGGGCGGGTAGCGCTGTGCTGGCTGATGTCGCGAACGGGCAGAATTTCCGCGGTAGTTTGAGTAAACGCACCACTGCAATTCAAAGGGTGAGACGTCTCACCCATTTTCGGTGATACAAAAAGTCTCACCGAAAAAAAGTCATACACGAATGTATCACCGAAAAAAAGGTCGTACACAAATGTATCACCGAAAAATGGTCAGACATCAGTGAGATGGACCCTTGTTTTCCTGAGGAAGTATCACTCTCTTTCGGTGATACATTCGAGTACGACCTTTTTTCGGTGATACATTCGTGTACGACCTTTTTACGGTGATACACTTTAGTATCACCCTTTTTCGGTGAGACAGTTCTGTCGCACCCCTCAGATGGTGAGATGTATCACCATTTGATTTACAGTGACGGGGGAGGCTGCGGGCAACCTGGCCAACCAGGCCAAGCGAAAAGCCGACTCGATGGCTGGGTCCGGTGCTATAAAAAGGCGGAAGAAAGCCCCTAAGGCTCATAACGTTCCGAAGACTCGAAAGAGAAAGACGGCCACTAGTGTGGATTACTTTACTTAGAAAAAAAATGGCATTCATGCATGCTGCTTCTTCAGAGTGTCTCCGATCTGAATTGGATCTGTGGATCATTCCACCCACTCAGACCGCACTTGAATCGACTCACTGGGTTCCTTACAAACCCTTGACCACATTGGATGCGTCAAACACCGTCGAATTTTCCATACCTGGCGTGGGTCACGAGTACATAGACCCCGCCCACACTCTGCTGTACGTCAAAGCCAAAATTGTTAAGGCTGATGGTACAGACATTGTAGAAAACGATCGAAATGATGCAGCCCCTATTAATTACCCCCTCCACGCTCTGTGGAGTCAAGTGGATGTGAGTCTCAATCAAAAAGTCATTAGTCATTCAAGCATGACCTATGCTTACAGAGCTTACATAGAATCCCTCATGAATTATGACGCCTCGGCTAAAAAGTCCCACATGACACAACGCATGTGGTACGAGGACACCCCTAACCATTTCGATTCTCTCGAAAGCGCTCAAAACCTAGGACTGGCATGGCGACGATCACGCACATCAAACAGTCGTCAATTTGAGTTGATGGGTCCCCTTCACATTGATTTCTTCAATCAGGATCATTTCCTCTTGAATAATGTGGAGCTAAGAATCAAGCTTACGCGAAATCGAGATGCATTTACTCTCATGTCCACTGCTGGTTCAGAGCGCATCAAACTTTTAGATGCGACTCTCTATGTCCGCAAAGTAGTGGTTTCCCCCACTGTGCTGCTCGGGCACGCACAGGCTCTTGAAAAGTCTCCTGCCAAATACCCTGTAAACAGAGTGGATATCAAAACAGTCACCATCACACAGGGGCTGAGAGACAAAAATTTGGACAACCTGTTCATGAACCAACTCCCTCAAAGAATTATTATTGGTTTTGTTGATAATCGCGCCTTTAATGGCGACTATGCCCGGAACGGTTTTAATTTCCTACATTTTAATTTGAATTATCTCAGCCTCATGGTTGATGGTCACCCCGTCCCTTCCCAGCCCCTTACCCCTGACTTTGCTAATGGGTTGTACATGGAATGCTACAACACCCTTTTCTGTGGAACAGGAATACATTGGAAAGATGAAGGTAACAATATCAGTTACACCGATTACCCTGGAGGAAACACTCTGTTCTGTTTCGATCTGTCACCTGACCTGTCGGCCAGCGAACCTCACTGGAATCTCCAGAAGCAAGGCACTCTCCGTCTAGAGTTGAAGTTTGCAACAGCCCTTGCTCAACCTATAAATTGCATTGTATATGCAGAATTTCAGAATCTGATTGAGATCGATAAACATCGAAACGTGGTTGTCGATTACAACGTCTAAAGAATTATAGAAAATAAAACTTAAAAAAGTAAATTAAAAAAATAATTAAAATATCAAAAATTAAATACAAAACTATAAAATAATCAATTAAACTAAAAAAAATATGGATGGGCTTTCCCTAGATTCGCTCATGAGAAAAGATAAACATGTGGCACCTATGTTCGAAGACGTGTTTGCCTCAGACACACTACCACATCGCCTACACAAGCGCCCCGCCTTGCTGATTGCCAACACGGACCCCATCACAAAACCAGGCCAGCACTGGGTAGCTTTCTACATTGGCAAGCACGGCGAGGGTGAATTCTGGGACTCCTATGGCATGCCGCCTATTGTCCCAAATCACAAAAAGTTTCTCGACCGACTTTGTAAAAAGTGGACTTACAACCATACAAGTTTACAATCCATTGATTCAGAAGTGTGTGGCGAGTACTGTCTGTTGTATTTGATTCACCGCGCACACGGTGTTTCACTGCATGCCTTTGTCAAAAAGTTATTTTGTTCAGACACTAAAAAGAACGACAAAGTTGTACACGCCATGTACAAACGCATGTTTGGACACAAAAAGAATTGTGTGTTACAACACAAAACAAAAGTGCAAACATCATGCACAAGAAAAAAATAACGAGCTCGATAAAAAAAAATTGTACAAGAAAAATTTTCCGTGCAAGAAAAAAATACTTTTGTACATAAAAAAAATTTTGGTACATAAAAAAACTGTTGGTACGAAAAAAAAATTTTGGTCCATAAGAAATGCACGTGTTGGTACATAAAAAAAATTTTGGTACAGAAAAAAAATTTTGGTACAGAAAATTATTTTGCGGTACAGAAAAAAATTTCTGGAAAACACCAAGAATATTTTGCGCGTTTCTGAAAAACACTAGAAATTTTTCTGGCATTTCCGGAAAACACTAAGAATTTTCTGGGCATTTTCTAAAACCTTAAAGATTTTTCTTGGCATTTCTAGAAAACACTAGAAATTTTCTAGGCATTTCTGGCATTTCCCGGCGCGGTTCGTTCCCGGACGGTTCCCCGGCGCGTTCCCGGACGGTCCCCCGGCGAGGCGCATTCCCGGGCGGCCCCCGGCGCGTTTCCGGACGGCCCCCGGCGCGGAATCCCCGGCGCGGAATCCCCCGGTGCGGCGGAGCGGGTACTGATTGAATCGAATGAAATCGTCAGGCCCCATAACAAAAAGACAATGAGCGCCGTTTTGGGTAGGCAACCCTTTGAACTCCCATCCCTCCCTGGAGAGAGGGGTCTGCAAAGTGGTGCCATCTAGCGGAACCGGTGTGCAAACATCCCCAAACCCTTCTGCTAACAGCTGCAGACACTAAAAGATTAAAAAGACATCTGCGGTGTTATCCTCTTTGTGTTAGATAAAAGAAAGTGTTATTCTATAAGAGAGGAAGAAAATAGACACTCCATCAGAAAGTAAGATGGAGAGAAACTTAGTTACAATGTTACAACATCACCCTTGAACTTGTAATCACTTAGTTTTTTTACATTATCTCAAGCACTTTCCACCCTCACTGTTACCTTCATTTCTTTTGCATTTGAAATAGCTAATGTTAGTGTGTGTGTGGTTTTGGTTTTTCACTGTGATAAACTTTAATTCGTCTGCTGACCTTCTAATGACTCGAGCAATCTGTCGAACCTACTGGCATATTTTGTTTGACCTATAGTTTCTATCTGGGCGTTCTCAGAGTGAAAGTAACTATAGTGTGAGCAAGTCTGAGTCAGTTTAGCATGAAATAAAGATAGAGAGATAAAGAATTCTGAAAAATAAGTTAACATTTTAGCCAAGTTAGCTTACAACCTAATTACAAACTTTTTCAACTTAATTCAAAATATTTCACACTTTATTCATGCAGGAGAAGCTTTGGCTTTGCTTAGAGCTGCTCTCTGCAAAGTTTCATGCAGAAACGTTCATGCATTCTATTATTTTATTCTCCATTCGCACCTAAGAGCTTCTCCGTCTGATCTGTTAGCGCAGTTCATCCAAGTTTTGTTTGACACTGAATTGAGATCTAACATTCAATCAAATAGCTTTTAATCCTTGTCTGAGTCCTTCTGATATGATTTTAAGCAAAACTAGTTTTGAATTTTCATTAAAATCTCATGTTTTAAGTTGTTACAGCGTACAAACCTATATTCAAACTTTTTCAGCTAAATTCAAAAGATCCAGACTTTATTTCTACAGGGGAAGATTTGTTTCAGTATACTCTCAGTGAACAATACAGATTTTGAACCAGGATAAAAAGGAAATAATAAAGTGTTAGTCAGACGATACTTTGAGAAGTTTCCGAGGCTGAGGCATATTCTGGAATCTTAATAACTTTTGATAGAATTCTCCTAGACTCACAATTCTACTCTTAAATCAAAGAGTGAGTCATGCTTACATGAATTTAGGATATAAACACCAAACATCTTGATAAAATACTTGAGTTTTAAGAGAGAGTGTTCTACTATAGAGAGTGAAACTTTTCCTCCTAAGTATTGAGAGTTCAGACTTTATTTCTGCAGGAGAAGCTTTGGTTTAGCATTGTTTCAGTGTACAGTTAGAATCTTTGATGTGAAATAGCTCAGATCATGTTACTGGAGAACCGACTTTGAACGACGACCAAGTGTTAAGATGTAAAGTTATAGAAACTTGAAGTGATAGCTGACAGGAAAGGAAAAGGAGAAGACAGATTTAATAAAATTTAATAAAAAAAGATTTAAAAAAGGCATGATTAACAATAAAAAAAATAGATTAATAAATACCAACCCTTCCCCTCCCGCAAATCACAGCCACAATTAGAAAAGATTTATAAATACCCACCCTTCCCCTCCCGCAAATCACAGCCACAATTAGAAAAGATTTATAAATACCCACCCTTAGAGGGGTCCAAAAAAATATTTTTTTCGAAATTTGATGACGGCTATGGTGATTGTGGTGTCATTTTGAAAAAAAAATAATTTTGGTATTTTTTTTATTTTGATCAGATAACGGGAAAAGGTCCCTCAAGGGCCCTTAAGTTTTCCAATTCTTTTAGAAAAATAGTATTTTCAAAATTCGAATTTACTCCAAAAAAGCATTAAGTACTACGTTAATTGGATAAAAAAGAGCTTTTGAGATAATTTCACGCCTCATTTCTATCAATTTTTGAAGAAATTGGACTTTTTTAAACTTTATTTACCTCAATTGCAGCTTAAAGCTCTAAGAAAGTCAAAATACCTCAAAAATTGATGGATATGAGGCGTAAATTTATCTCAAAAGCTCTTTATCATCAAGTTAATGTAGTACTAAATGCTTTTTTGGAGTAAATTCGAATTTTAAAAATACTATTTTCCAGCGGAATTTGAAAACTTAAAAGCCCTTGAGGGACCTTTTCCCGTTATCTGATCAAAATAAAAAAAATACCAAAAAAAAATTCTCACAAAATGACATCACAATCACCATAGCCGTCATCAAATTTCGAAAAAAATATTTTTTTGGACCCCTCTAACCCACCCTTCCCCACCCGCAAATCACAGACTGATCAAAAAAACATTCCCACACACACACATACACCCACAGACAAACAAGACGAAATTGAATTTAGACAAGAAACAATAATGAATAACATACATACACTGAAAAAGAAAACAGACACACACACAGACATACATCCCCACACAAATACACACAGAAACATACACTTTACACAGACATACATGACAAAATTGAATTTAAAAAACATCACACGCATACACACAAACACAATCACACAAAATCACAGTTAAGAATCACAGTAAAACACTCAACCCCGGCACGGGCGCCGGGGGCAGGGGCGCCGCTCCCACGCCTCCTGGGCGTTCTCATCCAGCTGAAACCATTAAGGGTACAAAATCGATTAGTTTCATATAAAACAAGGAAAACGTCGCGTACCATTACCGGCCGTTCACAGTGGAACGGCAGATATCGGTAGGCGTCAAGCGAAAATGGATGTGCTTTGAAACGTCCAGCGTGAGAAAACAAAGCTTTTTTTAACGTCAAAAAAAGCAGACATGCTTTAGCGAGAATTTCAGAAGCATGCGCTGATGAGCTGCACTGAGCAGCCGACTTACAAAGTCAACTCGAAGGCAGGGCACATGTTGATGATGACGGCGACGCTCCCACCCCTCACCCACTCATTCACAAGTGTCCAAAAAATTTAGAGAAAAGAATCGACTAGGATTCGAACCCGGCCCGGCACAGCGACGCGTCACATGACGCGGTCCAGCCGGCCGCATGGCGGGAACTCTCATTCCCGCGGTAAAAATGAAGTGAAAAGACTCGACTAGGATCCGAACCCAGGCCTGCGCGGCGACGCGTCACATGACGCGCCCCGGCCGGCCGAGCGGCGGGAACTCTCATTCCCGCGGCAAGCCAGAAACGAGGCGAAAACAGAAACATGGGCAGCATGGCTGCACTCGAGGCACAATGAAAACAGATTGATTTTGAAACAGAGAATACAGAATACTGAGCGTCACGGCCAACATGGTCGAGGCGTCGCTTCCAAGAAGCGCGCGGTAAGGAAAACAACAACGCCGACCGGCGGCAACAACACAGACAGTGTGCACTCGCGACAAGTTCGGACAGGACGCGGTTTGAAAGTAACGGACACTGACTCTACACAATCACACGGCTGAAAGGAAAACGAGACGGGGCATTAGCTGGTGCGAAACCAACGTGGCGACGAGGGTGACCTCGCGCCGTAAAGGAAACGGGCATGGGCTTCGCCCTACGGAGCACAAACGTACAGCGCTTCGCCTTACCTCGTACAAATCCTGCGAGACATCGTCAAGCAGCATGACGTCGTCGTCTTCGGAGCTGCTGCTACTCTCCTCGCACGCGCGCTTGAAATCCCACGTCCGACTCATCTTGCCGACGGCGAAAACACAAGTGACGCTCCGGCCGGCGCGCCGAAGCCGGTTACCCGCCCGGCGCGGAAGGGAGAGGGTTGGGGTAGAGACTAGATTTGAACGGCGGCCCATCAGCACGAACGCCCCGGCGCGAGTTTCTTTCTTTACGAGATTGCGGCTCAGTTCAAACGAACCGAAGAAAAAAGTTCGATGAAAACAAAATTAGAAATCGTCTCGATGCATCTTTTCTCTTCGAAAACGTCGATATATGTTTTAAACACTGAAAACCTGTTGCGCTCCGTGCGGCTTTGGGTTGGAGACTGCGGTCCGCAGACAGCCGACTCTGAACTTGTGTTTTTGAATAGGGTGGAGTTGATTGTTAAAATGTGAGTGTGCGTGGTGACTAGTCATGGTGTTCCGATCATAACGCAACAGTGTGATGTGAAAAATTAGTCAGTGGAAAAGAATAACGAAGCTTTGTTCCGTGTCGTCTGCACCGACGCAGGGCCGATGCGCAGTGTATTGTTGCGGCGCGCTAGTTCTTACTGCGGCCGTGAGGGCGCGCTGCTGTAGCGGCGCTGCCGCCGCACTACCTGAGCGGCTTCGCACCTGCGGCACCCAGACCGCGGCTTCACCTCGCGCCGGCTTCGCCTCGCGGCGGCCACACGCGGGCCGCGGAGAGGGGAGCCCGCGACTCGAGCGCGCCGTGCGCACCAGGGGCGGGCCGAGGAAAGGGGAGACCCGCGACCACGTCCCACCAGCGGGCAGGGGCGGGCCGAGGGGAAGGGGAACCCGCGAGAATATGTCACCGAGACTTAGGTGGGTTAGGTTAGCCCCACTCAAGATGATGACCCGCGACTCTGTCCCACCAGGGGCGGGCCGGAAAGGGGGTGGTGACTTAGGTTTAGGTTACCCACGCTCAAGATGCCGACTACCTTAGGTTAGGTTGGGTTACCCTCGCTCAAGATGCCGACCACCAATAAAATTCCGAAAAAATTCGGGGGTGGGGGAACTTAGGTTTAGGTTCCAGGGACCTACCAGAGGTCGCGACCAGGTCCCACCACGACCTTAGGCGCGACCAGGTCCCTCCTATACTACTCCTGTTTTCCGACTTCACAAGTCTGAATTTAGATTTCGGACAACAAAGTACAATATTTCAGTCAACTGGAACGAAACTTGATATTCGCCGCTGTAAATTTTCAGACTTGCCAGTCTGAATTCAAATTTCTGACAGCAAGTCACATTTTTCGGACAGTTGGTCTGAATAGTCATTTAATTTTATGAATTTGCGATTCAGACCACAAAGTAAGACGAAATGGGTCTGAATTTTCATATTTTTTTTAACAGTGCTAGGGAAAAATGCTGAATCATTCTAACAGAAATCATATTAATGATCCAGAGTACAACAAACTTATATCTAAATTTAAACTTCTGTTCCCTGAAAGAAATAAAACCACTAAAAAACCTTGTGAAATATGTTGTAAACTGATTGCTGGCAGAGGGTCGCAAATGAAAAAGCACCAACGTAATTCTGGATGTAGACCGTTAAGTGAATAGCATGTCCTACCTGTAGCGATCCAGCTCATTTTCTTCTGGAAATGCATCTGCAAGTTGTAGAGTTTGATACCTTAGAAATACTCAGCGAACTAGTCCTCATGATATTTTTTGTTTTACTGTATTTGATGTGTTCTTTACCTTATTCACTGTAATTTGTTCGGCTTTGTGTCAAAAATATGAAAAAAATGTATTGTAGTTGTTTGTCGGTGGTTTGTAGAATGTGTTGCTTCAAAGCTGAAAGAGGTGTCTGTCTAACCTTGTTTCTCATTTTCTACAGTGTCAAAACTTTTAAATTGACGTCAATTATGGAAAGTGGCATCTGAAAGGAGAAAAATGTGACTAAGATTTTGTTCGTGACTCCCCCAAGGTCCTTGAAAACAGCTGTTATAATGTTGTTTTTTTTTTAAATTTATGATTGCTCAAAGCTGTTTGCCTGTAAGTTGTTGTGCTAATGTACTAATAATTTATACTAGCTCAAGGCATGGCCGTTTTGTTGAAGCCTGTAACCTAATAATTGCACAAGTGAATTGAAATTGACCATTATATTCTTTCTTTAGGGCTCCTTGGAAATGAATTGAGATTGGATGGGGTCTTTATTTTCAAATTTGCTTTTGTAATTTAGTGGCTTTGCACATGGCATTGCACGTCAAGTGGGTGCCATTGTGTGAACGATGCAAAGAGCGAGGGGGTTTCATATTGCATTGCAATATTTAAGTAGGAGATGGCAAGCGGCATACACGACGCGCGGACTCACGGAGTGCGCATGTCTAGGTGAAAACAGTAAATTTATTTAAATTGCATTGGTAAGCTGAAGTTGGGTTACTCTGACCGAGGGCTTTGTTTTGGCTGGCGAGTGGCCTGCTCTAGGCTTTTGTTAGATCTCAGCTGCCTTCGAAGGCTTGTGGGTATTAGCAAAATGTCCTTTTTGAACGACATTTAGATAGCAATTTTTGACAATTATAGTTTTCATGTAAATTTAGTTAGAACGGGTCATTTGCATATTGTATTTTCCGAAAGACGGCCTTCTATCTGCGTGCTCTGAACGTGGTTTCAGATAGGTATGCATTAAGCTTGTTCAAATTGGTTCGTTCATAGCAACGAGTTTTATTTTACTCGAGTGCGCGTCTATTTGTATGAAATTTAGGTAGCAAACCTGGGGGCGGGGTACGGTGCGCGCATCCTGGGCAAAACAGCAGTGTGGTTTTACAGAGCACTGTGGCCACGCGTGACTTGTAACATGCATGCGTTATCATCCAGGGGCGCAATTAGGCGGTTTGAAAGGGGGGGGGCATGTATGAAAAGTTGCCTACTTTTAGGGAGCGTGTGACTGGATTGGTCAGAGAAACCGTTGTCCCCGACCGGGAGTCGAACCCCGGCCTTCCTGCTCCGCAGCCGGATCATAAGCCCACTCCGCCACGCCGCCTCACTGGGAGAGGCTGTGCCGAGCGGCCAGCCCACTCCTTCACCCGATGTCCCCGCCCACCTCTGCTGGCCAAGTCCGTCAGAAAAACCGATGTCGCCGACCGAGAGTGGAACCCGCAACCGTGCACTCCGCGGCCCTGCTTCCAGCTGACTCTGCTAAGCTTCACCTCTGGACGATGCCGTCCCGAGGAGCTAACACATTCCACCAGCAGGACGCCCCCTTCTTCTGGTTATTTTCATTTAACCAATGTAATTGAAATTAGCTATTCCTCACTGTTTTTTATCCTTTTATTGGTAATCTTTTGATTTTTTTGTTCCAGATGTCCGGCGTGCGGCCGTCAGGGTTGAAAAAGAAATTTGGATGGGGATGAAGTTACCTCATGATCGTGTGTTCTCTGTCTTAACATTGTTTACTGTAAATACATTTGAAAAAAAATTGTTGTCTTGTTTTTAATGTGATTTACGTACTTGTACAATCTACTTGTTGCTTTTTTCCTCCTTACTTAAACCGAACCAAAATTAACATCACATTTAAATGAATAAAAGAAAAAGCTTTGTTCACCTTCAGTTAACAGCACGAAAGGTGAAGAATTTGAACCACCTGGGTTACCCGAACATACACCGGCAGAGTGGGAAAGTAAGCTGAAAATAGAGCAGAGAACAGACACAGCCCTACTTCCTGTAATAACAGCGCTTCAAAAGGGACAGGAACAACGCGGGTTCACTATGAAAAACGACCTGCTGTATAGGGTGATTTTGGTGAGGAAATCCAGAAGAAACAGGACATGAAAATGATTCTGCGCACATGTTTACCAGAATTCCTCAGGAAAAGTGTTTTATAATTATGCTATGACTCGATTTTTGGGAATCATTATGGTGTTCATAAAACACTAACTCTAATTAAGGGAACATACCACGGGCACACAATGAAGAAGGACACACGCAATTACATTGCCTCATGTGTCAAGTGCTCTAAATTTAAACTAAGGCAGGATTATTGCAGCCTGTCCGTTCACATCGCCCCTTCCAGAAAATGGCATGTGACTTTGTTGAGTATGTTAAGTCAACTGGAGGCAATAGATTTGCGCTCGTTGTTGTACATCTCTTTTCCAGTTACATCTACCCAGTGCCAAAAAAACGATGTAGGCGAGGGGGTAAACACTCAAGATTTTGGTGTACAGACTACTCCCTATTTCGCGTATTACGTGTATTACGGGTGCATTACGCGTATTACGAGTGTATTACGCGTATTACGGGTGTATTACGCGTATTACGGGTGTATTACGTGTATTACGAGTGTATTACGCGTATTACGGGTGTATTTCGCGCGTATTACTGAGCACAATGAAAATCGACGGAACAACTTTCATGTAATGAAACGTAAATAATACGGACGCAATGCGCGCTTCAAACACTTAAAATTCGCGTAATTGGCGACGCAAAGATTCTCCCCAGCGCCCCTGGTGGTGCGTCTGGAACTAGCGTAAGGCAGACACCTGCGGTCGGATCGCTCCTAACTTACGCGGGGCTGCTACGCGTAAGTTAGGAGCGATCCGACCGCAGGTGTCTGCCTTACGCTAGTTCCAGACTCGCCACCAGGGGCGCTCGCGTAATCTTTGCGTCGCCAATACACCCGTAATACCCGTAATACACCCGAAATACCCGTAATGCACCCGTAATACCCGCAATACACCCGTAATACCCGTAATACACTCGTAATACCCGTAATACTCTCGTAATACCCGTAATACACTCGTAATACGCGTAATACACCTGTAAATACAAGGGAGGTGTGGGTGAAAATGAAAAAAAATTCTATACCAATTGTCAAGGAGGTCATCGAGGGAGGTCATTTCGCATGGACGATTAGGGGTATACGCACGTATCACAAAGTATTACATGGTATTACAGGGTATTACATGGTATTACAGGGTATTACAGAGTATTACACGGTATTACAGAGTATTACACGGTATTACAGAGTATTACACGGTATTACACGGTGTTACGCGACAGCTTGTACAGGCCATTACGGAAGTGTTTACCCCATGTAGGACAGTTGACGTAATCAAGGCGTTCAGACAAATTCTGCCGTACATTATTGTACCTGAGGTACTCATTTGTGACGCAGGGTCACACTTCACGAGTGACGAGTTCAGGAGCTTTGTAAATAAATTAGGAATAAGGGAGTTACATGTAGCCCCACCAGATGTCCATTTCTGCAATGGAGCGGCTGAAGCAGCCATAAAGAAGATTAATGAAAGCATTAGAATTTATTGTGTGAAGAAGATAGATAAGTGGGAAAAAGCCTTGCCGTTTGTGCTAAGCACCATTAATGCGAGTGCACTGAAGCACAGGAAATCTCCCGTCGAGCTACTATTTGGGTTGCAGAGAAAACTCCCAGGTAGTCCGGTTGTGGAAGAGGAAGCAGAAATAGAAATAAGGGCATTTGAAAAGAGAAGGCATGAAACAAGAGAAGAAATTAAGGACAAAAAAGAGAATTTACAAAAGAATCACAAGAAAACTTATGATAGGAATAGACAAGAAGAAAAGTATGAATTGAATCAAAAGATATATTATTTGGTCCAGAGAAGTGCACAGTTTGACTATCCCGCTAAACTGCAAGAGAAGTTTAGGATAGGAACAATCATTGCCCAAGAAGGCTCCGTCACGTATCTAGTACGTCCAGAAGGAAGCAAGAAAAAGCCAGTACGTGTTCACGTGTCCCAAATAAAACCGTTCGTTGCAAGAGACCCGAAATTAGCATGAGAAAAACAAAGAAAATTCAGGAGAAGAGTGTGGAGAATGAGTCCCTTCCATGCTTGAAACCCAGTGAGAAAAGTAATGAGAATAGTTTGGTACCCGTTTAGGCAAAAAAAAGGACAGGGGATTTTTATATTTGTTTTGGGAGAGAAAAAAGGAAAAAAAAAACGAAACCCCGATGCCAGATTTATTTAGAATTAAGGTCTAGTTGTAAGGAATTGAGAGACCAGACTGATAAGTGATAGTAGCCAGGTTTGGCCAAACCGAAGGCAAAGGGCCAGAAATAATAATTTTTGATTGTTATTTCCATTTCTAAAATATTTTGGTGGAGTAAGTTGAGAGCCCGTGGAGTAGCAGGAAAGCTGAGAATGAGACTTGACCATTGGTAGACATAAGTTATTATAAGAAGTAGCCACGGCTATGGCGTGGCGGCGAAGAGAAAATGGCGTCGAGAGGGGAGTGTGAAAAATTTACGCGGAGAGTCCGCTCCTAATGAGAAAAAGAAAAACCAAAACCTTTCGTTACCTCAAAGTGAGTATCCAATAAATTGAGGCCAGTGAGTAGTGTGTGCGCCCCTCGAATAAAGAAGGCAACAGCGACCATAGTGTGAAAGTGAGTAAAAACACACGTAACGGTTCGCTGCCCCCACCACTTCCAAGGGGACGCTTATCCCAAAACTCCAAAATTGAGGGCTCAGTGAGATTGGTGAATGAAGAGCTTGGTCGAGCGCAATCCAAGTCATACTTTTGGGGCCAGAAGAAAATCACTGACCCCGAAAAATTTAATTTGGATCGCAACCAACATACGTCGCCATAATCCTTGCGTGAGTCTAAGTTTCGCCCAAGGGGCAGGGAAAACACTATAGCACACGCGGAAATATGCCACGGGCACTGGCGGAAAGTCCTTTTGGCATTACAGTCCATGAAAACACTGAAACCCTTAATGCTTTGGGAGAGCGCGGCACGGTGTCACGCCCAACGCGCGCTCCACTTCAAATCTCCCGCGAGGAAGCCGCCGTCAACACCCGAACCACTTCGGGCCCGCTTCGGTTCGACTCCGCTCCGGCTCGGCTCCGCGTCATCAGCTGGACCGGCTCGACTCGTCACTCAGCCGCCGGGCGCCCGCTCGCTTGCTCGTCGACTGGGCCGGATCGCAAAAGGTGTGTCCGAGACCGTGACTACGTGACGACGCCGACGTGCTGCCCGTGTCCGCGACCATCCGCGCCGACCTCGAGGCCTCCAAGCAGTCCACCATGCTTTCATCGCTCTCGCCACCAGTGAAGCCCGCAAGGTGTGGACCCGACAATGGAACCAGCAGTCGGTAGAGTTTTGTTATTGTTTCTCGGCCACCGTGTTAACGGTCGTGATTTTGGTACAGGGCTCCAAGTGCCGGGGCCATGACAGCCTCCATGTCCGGCTAGACACCACGCCGGAGCCCCTACCACACCGCTGCCTCCAACCACACCATGCTGGCCCCATTCGCCGTGTTGATGTCGACGCCGCTCGCTCTCGCTCGTCGCCGGGTGGGCCGGCCGGCGCGTCGCTCTCGCCCTCGTCGACGCCGCGCTCGCCGCGCTCGCCGCGCGCTGCCAGGCGCCGCGGGCGGGCCTCCGCCGTCGCCGCCATGGAATTTGTGCTGTGTCTGTGTCAAGTGTCCAGTGCAGTGATAGTGATGTGAGATTAGCGCTGGGTTCGAACGCTTTTCGCGCTGCCCTCTGATGTAGCGCTCTGTTCTTTCCAATTTGCCTCACTTAGAATTATGTGAGTTTTTGTTATAATGTTTGTGTGTGTGTGTTGTGCGGGGACGCCCGCCTTGGATTAAATCTCCTGTATCTACCCTTCTCTACAAATTGGTGAGTGCGCACTTTAAATCTTTTTCTCCTTTGGCCAAAGGGTGTTAGGATGTATTTAATCTTTCGTTTGCAGAACCGGTTTGTTTGTTGGATTTCTCAGTGATATACTTAATTTACTTGGTACGCTGTGTATAGTGTCACTAGATTGTTTTCGTTAGTTTTGGAAGTTATTTCTTAAAATGCGCTAAAGTTTGCGTTACTACTTGCCTAACGATTTGAATCATTCTAAATGTTGTAATTTTGTTTATCTACTCTAAATTATCTAGTTCGGGCCAGGTCGCGTTGCAAATTATTAAAAACCTAAACTAATCTTTCTTGACATTATTGTTTGTGTCTAAAGTTTGTTATTCTCCCGTTTGCGTTTATGTCCGGTTAAATTGTTTTGCTTGTTTAAACATTGTTAGTCTTCGGTCACCGCGGGTAGAGTCTTCTTTGTTGTTGTTTTTGCTGTAGTTTTCGCGCCTGGTTTTTCCCGTTTTTGTATTTCTAAAATATTCTTGATTTAGTATGGGTTCATGCCCCACGTATGAGTATTGTGGTACTATAATCGTTTTCAGAATATATGCATTTTTCTATCTAATCCGTTGTTTACCTGTACTGTATTACCGTGACAGTCCGGCCGACGGCAGTGCCTTTTTATTATTGGTTGTTTGATCCTCTTTCAGAGAGTGTACTTCGTAAATTGTAAATTGGCGTTGCCTGGCGCCCAGTAAAATTGATTGAAAGTCGGTCGGGCAGTCACTCCAACCCTCTCTCAACCCCTGTCTGCTGCTGCGTCGCTGAGTGCGGTAGTGTCATCCTGATAGCTGAGTTTTTGTGGATACCCACCACCATTATGCTTTGTCGTGCTAGCCGGTGTGACAACGGCGTGGCGCAAACACGTGGTGAGCGCGTAGTCGCGGCGGAGCGCGCCTTAAATTTGGGACGGAGGGTGTACGTGGAGGACCGGCGCAGCTGAGCCGGGCCTTAGCAGGCTGCCTATTGAAGATTGAAATTTCCGAAAAAAAAATATTTTTTTTAGAACACTACTGGAAATTTACTGGGCACGACGGAGTCACGGAGGACACGCGTGTGTGACACGGACGAGAGCGGACGAGATACTGAGACAACTGCAGCGCAGTGGCGCAGTAGGCCGCGCCGAGAGCAGTGGGACGCGCGCAGAGGAATCTGCTGACAATGCATTACGTGCTTGGCCGCAGCGCGGCTGCGCGCCTCGAGGCTCCAGACAGTGGGAGCGGGAACCGTCATGAGATAGTGGCGACGGATGAGAGGAAAGGAGGACCAAAGAGAATGACGGAGATGATAGGGAAAATTAGATAGAATGAGATACGGGGTTACGAAATAAATAGGCAGAAGGGAACTTTAAGAAAAATGAACGGGAGATAGGAAGGGAGAAAATAAGGAATAGACTAAGAGAACTCAGGTAGAATACGAAAAAAAAAAACAAAAAAAAAAAAACAATCATTAAGTTTGGGGAAATAGAATGGGAATAGGATAGCTATAATTTTAAGAATTTTGATTATAATTGCATAAATTCTTTAGTTTTTTGGTAGGTAGAAAGTCTTTGTGCAGACGTGCCGAGCCGTTGAGGCCAAGTCCGGTACAGAGCAAGTAGGTTAGATAGAAAAATATTTTTTTGTAAGGCAGCACTTGATCTTGATTATTCTGACTTTGCCCCTACTGTAGCGGAGCTATGGCTGTTAGCTATAATGCTAGCAACAGCGACGGCGGCGACACCGGACTACACGAGAATCCGGCAACACGAGGTGGAACCAGGACTTGTGCTCTCAGCAGGAGCGATAATAACCAAACTGCCTCACATCCCATTTGAAGACCATGCAGTTATTACCTTCTCATTCAACGTGCCTGTACTTCAAGCCGAACAAGGAGAAAGACCACGCGCATCAGAGGAGCTATGTGACTGGGAGACACATCTGTCAGCATTAACCGACACTCTGTCGCTGGCATTGGACGGAAAAACTGCAGTTCAAAGGGCCGTAACTGACAGCACGCCTAACCCACGAGGAAAACGTGGATTTCAGAGCCTTGCTGCGGTTGCCGTTCCTGCGCTTATTAAATACTTCCCGAAACTAATCCAACTGTTCAAGGCAGGACCCCGTCAACTTGAACAGAGCGAGTGCAACAGAAACTTTTTCATTTCCAACTGAGCCTATGACATGTTAAGACATTTTTTGTTTGACTCGTCGAGACAAATCCATTTCTGTAAAGTTGTCTCAATTTGGGCCACTTTGAAAATTCACTCAAACCTTGATTATTTGGCCAAGGTAACGCACCCTTGTTTTGAGTAGACTTGCTCCCCAAATGGGTTCAGCTCGTTCCCCGTTTTCGTTTCACAACCAAAACAGTTTTGCGACTCCCCAATTCGGGTAGGGGGATTACCTATATCAAATAAGAAAATCCACACCTCTCCATGACCTTCTCCGATTCTCCTGATATTTTGTGGGCTTGTTAGACACCTAAAGGGAAGTCTTTTGCCAAATTTCCAGATCCTGAAAAAAATTATCGGCTTAGTTGCGGGTAATTTTAGTTTAACTTTTGAAGTAAAAACACGGATTTGGGTATTTCGCGCTACATGGACAACTTTCATCCCTGGGGCTTCAAATTTGCCATCCTTACGTAAAATGGGAGCGGCTCATTGTGTCTACCGAAAAAGGGTCTACCATTAAAAAAATAATATTTTTAATAAAGATGCTGTTTTGAAAAAAGCGTCTAACGAAAAATAAAAAAATATTCAATATAAATATTGATTAAAAATATAAATGCCGTTTTGAAAATTGCGACTAACGAAAAACTTAAATATATTGAATAAAAATATTGAATAGAAATAATGAATAAAAATATTGAATAAAAATATTGAATAAAAATATTGGATAAAAAACGTGTTTGGCGGCCTCCAGTAGGACGCGTTCGGCGGCCTCCAAGCAGGCACTGCCCGCTTCTCCGCTAAGGCGGGCGCCGCCCGCAGAGCCGTTAGCCAGGAGAGTCTCGAGCCAGGAGGACGTGCTCGGCAGCCTCCAAGCTGGCACCGTGTGCTTCTCCGCTAAGGCGGGCGCCGCCCGCAAGGCCGTGAGCCAGGAGGACGTGTTCGGCGACCTCAACGAGTACATGTTGCCGCCCACCACCTCCAATGCTAGTGCCTCCAATACCGATTAGAGTTAATGATAACATGAAAATTTATTACCATCGTTGAGGCCGCCGTTGAGGCCACCGTTGAGGCCACCGTCGAGGCCGCCGTTGAGGCCACCGTCGAGGCCGCCGTTGAGGCGTCCCGTAGAGGTGCGAGGGTGACAGAGCGTCGAAGACGACTTTCGGAATCAGTCTACAGGGACCCATAACAGTCATCTGAGTCGTCCCCGCTTGGCGCGGTCGCTCCTTGGAAAGATTGCCTTTGGTATCTGATGCAACTCCTCGGCCGCGTCGGGCTTCGGAAGCCGCACCCCCTGAGAGTGCGGCCGTGGTGGCCTTTTCGGCCTTTTCGGGGGAAGTCTACAGTCCAGAGCACCCCGCCTCCAGGCGTCTGGGGCTCGCTCCGACATACTCTAATCTCGCCCAGGTTGGCCTACCATGCGTCGATTTGTTTTCTTTGCCTCATACGGTCCATCGTATCGGGCATCCAAAACAACTTTTGTATCACTTCGATACACCCAGGTAGAATCGATTTCGTCTCATACGGTCCATCGTACCGGGTAACCAAAACGACTTTTGTATCACTTCGACCCACCTAGGTAGACTCGACTTTGCCTCATATCGTGCCGGGCATTCACAACAAGTTCCCGAGGTCACTGTGCGGCTGGCGGCCGCGGCGGTGTCGTTGTGCACCTTGCGCCGCCTTGGCGCTGCTTCCACGCCCTATCGCATGTTGGCAGCCAAGCACCCCTTCCTGGAGGTCGGCGTCAACGCCGCGCTGCCGGACTTCACGCGCTCCTTTCGCGACATCGACATCGTCACGCGCCTGGCGCCATGGGAGTGTCGCATTGATCCTGCCTGACAGAATGTATCGCGATGTCGGTCTACCGAGGTACGCCGCCCACATGGAAGTCGATGGGCCCGAGCACAGTCACAGGTCCAGGGTGGCGGAGTACGGCTTTGGTCAGATCGTTCGTCCATATCGTCCCAATGAACGGCAGAGTTACGCGCTATCGCTGTTGGGTACTCCTCTCCACACGCATCCGGGTTCGAGCCGCTGGGCTGCAGGCCAGCCCTTCGACGCACAGGAGGGCTGCCTGTGCTTCTGGGGCTCGCGGTGCGTTGGTGGGAGTAGGAGTCCAGGTGAGTTCCGCCCAGATAAAGTTAATTTGATTTCGCGCGCCACGAGGCACTTCACCTCGACCACACTCGATCCGCCTCTGCGTAGCAGCCAAGGTAAACCCCATCCGATGAGCTAAACTGCTGTTTGCACTATGAGCCTCACGTGGTGCTGAACATAAGGCGTTGAAGCTCTCATCGTGCCTGCATGCGGCGTGCACCTTCGATGCACCCACCGCGCTGGGTGCATCTGGTAGCAAGCTGCTGCAGCAGGCCCGAGAAGGAAGGCCGGGGAAGGGGGAACCGCCACTCTCTAAGGACGGTCTGTGAACCGCGGACTGTAAAATGTCACAGCTCTGCAGTCCGGGGTTCGAGTCCCGTGTATAGAGAAACCGGTTCATTTAACCCTTCCCACTTGTAGCCCCGCTGAGGTTTTGCACAGTTGCGTTGTTTCCCCTTTTGTACTGCTTTGTCGCACTTGAGGCTTTACCGCGATGCTTTTAGAACCTTCCGCTGTTTCAGGGGACGGCGCACGTACTGCCTGGTGGTTGCCATTCGCTTGTCAGCGAGGATTGACCGTAGCGCCGGAAGGGGGCACAGAGAGCGGCCTCGGATTTCGCCCCAGAGGCAGTCTTGGTCTTCCCCAGCGCGTGGCCAGCCCAGACCGCCCTTCGCTCCTCAACGCCATTTCGAGAAAAGAAGTGAGTACCAGCAACTCGTAGGTACAGGTGCTCTAAATCGTTAGGTAGCCTCGCCCCACGCTCCCAATCTATGCTGCGCGCCCGGAAGCGCCCGAGAGGTAGGCAACCATTCCGACTCGGCATTTTCCCTCATCCCCTCCCCTCACACTGCTAGCCCCAGCCCTCTTCCCCACCCCCACCCCTCGTACCCTCGTCAATAATTCTCAAAGCGGTCCGTCTTGTTGGTTTCGGCCATTCGTTCTGCTGGACAAGGCAACACCGATGTACCTTTTTTTTTGTGGTTTTGTCCAAGTTAATGGCACACGAGTCCACCCTCCAAGTGTTCAATTAGTGTGTCTCCGTCTGTGACGAAAATAGCCCGATGGCGTGGTGCGCGTATCCATGAATCCTGTTGCGCAAGGCACCCAACCTGCTTTTGAAGTCTTTTCCAGTTTGCCAAAAGGCATCAATTTTAACCGCTTTTTTGTTGCAGGACCTTGATTTCGGTCTCGGAGGTGTGCAGCATGAAGCCTGTCGATCTGTCGCTGCCCCCGCATACCGCACCCAGCGGATCCTAACCTCAAGGTCATCGCAGGAGTTTTCAACTTTGGAATCCAGCCGCTGGTCTGGACTGGAGTTTGTCACCTGTCACATTTCTGTGACCATGACCGTCATTGCCCAAGGCTGATTCATGCTTCAAGGTAAAGTGTGTAGCTAATTCTTTGGCCAGTCATGAAGTCTGCCAGTTAAATGATATCATTGTTACTTCGTCATGAAGACAAATGTTTACAGTCAATGAACGGAACTGGTGTACATTAGTGGCTGGGCAACCATCATGATTTCAGAGTACTGTCTATCTTTGGTGGATTCATTTTCTCTAAGCTTGGTGTGAGTGGTGTCATATGTCTGAATCATTTTGGTTTGGACACTCCATCGTCTACACAACATGATTTGTTTTTTTTTAACGTTTTGCCTCTCATTTTGTGAAGAAACGTGTTATCTTTTCTTTCTCAGGGAAAGTTTGTAAACTAACGAGGCTTCTCTTGTTTTTCTCTAGGATTTTCTATGGTGTAAATATCGATCAAGGAAGACTTGGCATGTTTCAATGGCTGGAATGTATTTCACTCCCCAACAGTCACAAATCTTTTCAGCAATACGTCACCAGAAGGTTTGTTTCATCTCTCTCATCGTTAAATATTATGTATTGATGAGGATTTTATGAAGAATAGAACTGAACCCTCCTTTGATATTTCAGGTTTCCTTTCAATACCATGGGATTATTTGTACTTCCAGACTCCGCTCCCTGTAAGAAACATCAAGGCTGTCCCCTGTAAGTTCCCCCTTCTGCTGAGTATCTACATTATTGAAGTGTTTTTTAATAGTTTTGATTATGTATCACTAATATTTTTGTCTGATTTATCATTTGCAGTTTTGCTGTAGCTAGGCTGGCTAATTTCTCCACTTTGAGCCTCCTTTCCCTGTGGTTTCCTGTTGCACTTGAAGTTTTTCTTTGCTATCACTATTGAAAATGATCCCTATCCTTTTTAATGAAAGGAGAAGCGAGGAAGATACTTCTTCTAGAAGACAAACATGTGGGTTAGTAGATCAATTAATGTTTCTTTCTGTGCATGTGGTGTGTTGCTTATACTAAATATACTAACATGTAACTTTCTATTCTTTAGCTGGGGACTTGTTCTAAACGATGAAACAGCTTCTTTCCTCTAGGTGGAGCTTCTCTTCGTTCTGCAATTCTCAAAATGAATGAGTGCATTATGAAGACGGAGGACAAAGCCACCTCTCAACAAGGAAACAACAGTCTTTCTGTGCTCTTTGATATGTTTTTTTTTTTTTGTGGCTTTATTTGGGGTTCATTTAAGATTGATGATCCTTTTCTTACTTTTTAAAATTACCTGTACCTTGCTGTATTACTTGTACATCATCATACAAAATGTCATATTTTTAAATGCCTGTGGAATGGCACTCCATTTCACCTGCTTTTTTTAGGAAAATAGCCATTAAATCTTCATGCTGTTTTAGTGGGGGTCGTGTCATGTAACTTCTAAAATTTGCAGTTTAGTGTGTGAAGAGTGTCCTTGTTTTGGTAGATCTCCCTTGCATTAAATTTGTTATTGTCTTTCAAAGCAATCTTCAGAACTGTGAGTTCGGTTTATTCTTCCTATATATATCTTACTGTCCGATATTCTTTGTCTTTGCCTGCTTTGGTGTTTGTTTGGAGCTGTTGTGTATTATCTTATTGTCCTTCTCTCAATTTTTGAGTGATGTGTAATCTTTTGATTATTTTCATAGCTTGCTATTAAACGCTCCACTCAAAGTCTTATATTTTTAAATGCCTGCGGAATGGCACTAAATTTCATCAGCTGTTCCAAAATCTCAAATCTTTTATGCTCTTCTAGCGAGTTAGTGAGAGTAGTTATTTTCAATTGCTTTTATTAAAACTTGTCATTTAGAATGAATATATGTGAGCTCAATGTCCTAGTTATTGTTGAAGTCCCTGCATTAAATTTTTTCTTTAACCAGCAGTTGTTAATCATAAGGGGCCGTGCACAAACTACGTCACGCGTTTTTAGGGCATTTTGAACCCCCACCCCCCCTCCGTCGCAACTTCGTCACATCCGGCTGACCCCCCACCCCTCCCCCCCTTTGTGACGTATTTTCCGAAAAAAAATTCAAAATGACGCTAAAATGAAAAGGGAAAAGAAATGATACTCAGCAAATTTTTAGATAAAATTTATTCAATCAAGTCCTCAGTCCATGGGGAAGCAACCCAGGATGGGTTGCCTTTTTGATCGTTGTCCTATCAACAAGGCCGTTTTCGACGGTAATTTCGGAAAATACGTCACAAGACCCCGACCACCCTCCTCCCCCCACGTCACATCTCGTCACATCTGGCCATACCCCCTCCCCCCCCCCAAACGCGTGACGTAGTTTGTGCACGGCCCCTAAATTGCAAGAGTGATGCTGTGTTCCCGTCTTGTGTAAAACAAAAATCTTCAAACTGAAATTAACTGTGTACAATAAGAATTCTCTTGCTCTTGTGACTCATTGATCTTTATGTAAGGGTGGTGAAGAAGTTTAATGCAAAGCAAGCGGTGGGCTGGCGTGAAAGCCCTTCCAATAACCATTATTCATTCATATTTTATCCTTTTTCATCTTACTCTCTCACATTGCATCTCCTTTCTTTGTCTTTTGTTGTTGGTGCTTTGATGGAGTACTTGGTGTGTCAGCATAAATCAATCTCTTAATTCCACTCTTTAATTGTCAGTATTTATTCCCTGGTTTGTCCCACCTACATTTGAAGCATTGTAACGCTGGGTAATGATTTAATTACTGTTACCTCAGAAGACGATGGAGAAGTGGTGTAGTTTGTAATGTCAAGATCAACACAACTTGAGAACTTGGCAAGTGTAAACAACACTGCTCCAAACTAAGTAAATCATGACTCAATACAGCCAGCTTTGGAAAAATATTTAATACAGTAATAGAGTAAATTCAGAAGAGCATGTGAAAAGTCATTTCCAGTGTGTGAAAGTCTATGCAACTGAGGTGCCTGATTATTAGGCATTTGTTTTCCTGCTAACATTGGTTACACTGGGAGCCTACTTTTCTCCAGCCAACCCTGTGACAGCAGAGCCTTAATTAAGTAATCTGCTTAAAGGTTCCAGCGGAAGTAAGACTTCAAACATCAGCAGGAAAATTAATTTCTTTCAAGACCTTTCATAACACCAGAGTCATTACAGTGGCCCAGACTTTTACCCCATCTGAGTCTCTCAACTAATTATTGATTTGACAATATGAAATGGGTATGTTAGATGAGCGTTGCTCAGGGTAAATAATGAGAGAAACACAAAAGTACTCTTTGCAGATTTTAATATCTGTTAGTATTACTTAAAGGAAACAGTACATAACAAATAACATGCAAATAAATTGATTTGATTTGATTCAATTTCATGAGAACTCCCCTCTGCGAAGTGGAACTTCTGCTTATTAAGATTTATGCTGAATGCTCAGTCCAGTCTAGTCCAGTCCAGTCCGCAAATGCAGAGACCTCAAGGTTTTGGTGGGCTCGAAGGTTCACTTGAAAAACCTACAAAGAAAAAAAAATATAATGAAAACAGGGGCAAATACTAAAGAAGGCAAATTGAAAAGATGCAATGATACTCACACCAAATACAGATTTTGAATAATGCCATGTGGCACTGCAGCTTCCCCTATTCAGAATTCAATCATCCTCAGGCCAACACTCCTTCCAGTTTGACATCCAACATTGTCGGTGAGTGAGGCGAAGATGACCAGGAGACCAATAGTGTACCTGGAAACAGAAATTTAAGAGTAATAAGTGGCAAAACTAAAGAGGAGTGCTACAGTGGAATAGGCAAATAAAAGGCTTATGATGAACCAATTGTTAAAATACGTTGAAAGGCAGAGGTTTAAGAAAGACGAGATAGAACAAGGGACACGACACATTGCAGCGACAATGACAAAAGTGCAACAGTGAAGGAACACCTTGAATGTCCATTGCCATTCAATTGAAAACAACCAAGATCGGTTCACTTCACATCACATGACAGAAATTCACAATTGCAGAGAGAAGACAGGCAAAATCAATTTAGCTAGAAGTTCAAAGCACAGATGAAATAAAAAAAAAATCTCACATGAAGAAAAAAAGCACAGGAGACCAATACAAAAAGGAAAGTTTCACTAAATAGCACAAAGCAGGCCAAAGGAGACACAGCAAAACATTTATAATGAGGAAGGTACGAGACCCAATAGACAAGAATGCATGGAACAGAAGAAAAACAGGCAAAAAATTGAAACATAAAAATTAGATATATTGATACATAACTCAACTTGTGGTATTAGGGGGAAAGTAAGGAAGCATAATCAAAGAGTAGAGATTCATGACAAAGGCCAACAAATCAACTCCAACACAAACTGGAACACGAGAAAAACCGAAGTCACAAAACATAAATATTCGGAGTTGCAGAGATAAGACAGGCACAGTAAGCAATTCAAGTTCAAGCTTATTATAAGATGGCAAGGGCATTTGGCAGTTTCAAAGAGAGAGCATGAGGAGCAAGGCTGGCAGCAAAGAACATGTATGTACATGTACAAAGGGCAACACTAACAAGGCAAGAACAAAGTTTGTTGGGGAACAAGAGACACACTCACAGGTCAGAACACTTTAGCAACGCAATAACTCTTAACAATAAACAAACTTATCAGAACAAACAATGCATTCATAACAGTGAAAATAAATAGAGGGTGAAAATTGTAACAACTTTGATTAGCAATCACACTGAACATGAAGACACTCACTCAGCAGAACAAGAATACCACAATCGCAAACAATACACCATGGACCAGACAAGATCGACAACCACACATAGTCAAGGTACTACACAAGACAAAGCAATGACAAGCAGCCACAAAGATATAACCCATACACTTCAAGAAAGCAATATCATTGGCACAACACAACCAAACGTGAAATAGTATAGTAGAACAATCACAGTATGAAAGAGCAAGGACAATCAAAGTAAAACGAGCAAAGAGTGACAAAAAGAGCATTTACGCAGAGTAAAATAAGGAAACGAGAGGTGAACTGAGGAAACAGGCAATATTTTTCATAAGGCATCATATTGAGAATCAAACACATAGATCACACTGGCATGGCAGGACAATGAACTTATTCAAACAGTACAGTAGCCTAGTCATAAAAAGGCAACAGAATAATAAACTAATTGCAGACAAGGACAAGATCGAAAACCACACAGTCAAGTTTTGAAGCAACAAACAGCAAATAGAAGCAGCCACAGTAAACAAATGGTCAAGGCACTTCAAGAGAGCAATTCAAAGAGCACAACAGTCAAGGCAAGTAACCGAACAATTGAAAGTTACACAGTACAAGGGAACACAAATCAGAAGAGCATGGGAGAACATTCACAGTATGAAAGAGCAAGGACAATCAAATTAAAACGAGCAAAACCAGTGACAGAAAGAGCATTTTCACAGGGTTAAGTAAATAAACGATTGCAGGCAAGGACAGGATCGACAACCACATAGGCATATCATGAAGCAACAAACGGCAAATAGAAGCAACCACAGTAAACAAACACTTCAAGAAAGCAATTAAGTTGGCACAACACAGTCATGGCAAGTAAACATTCAAGACCTGTACTGGGCGAGGGCGCCTGAGAGAAGAGCATGGGAGTGCATTTACAAGAAGAAAGAGCAAAAGTAAGAGAGGCAAACAACAGTGATAGAAATACATTTTCCATCGCACAATGGTGTCGTCAAAGCAGGCAAAGAGGCAATATTTTTCAAAAATCAAGTCATTCACTATCAATTACACATACAGTGAAGCCAAAAGAGCGTTCAACATCAACTTCAGCACAGACAAACAGTCGCGGTAGACATATGAAACCCCCAAAAACGATCAACAGAAACAGAATCATACATTCAAAAAAAAAAAGTTTGAGGCCGTGCAAAGAATGAAAGGAGCTACAATAATGAAACGGTTACTTAGCTTTTCGCAGGGTTCCGGGCAGTGTAGGGGTGTTTCGAACGGCCAGGCGAGTAGGGAGAAAGCTGGCCTTCTGTAAGCTCAACAGTTGCATCATGGAACCTTCCTGGTTGCCGATCATCGAGTGGCACGATCAAATGGAGGTAATGAACTGAAAAAAAATATTTAAAGATACGATAAATATGTGGGAAAGGTCGAAATACGGGCAGTTTTCAATCGATAGGTTAGGGAGTTCATGCGGTACTCACTTGATCACTATGTCTTCTCGAAGCAAATTAGATCCATGCGACTCGGAACAGAGAGCTAAGAACATTGTTCTCGCGTTAATTCATTCGTTTCTCTTAACTGCACAATGGATAAATTATCAATTAAGTTCCTTTTCTGAATCTGAAGCCGAAACGGCGGTTGACCGTTTTGAACTAGTCGTGACGTGCCGAGCGCTGCCGAGCGCCGAGCCGTTACGATGAGCGGAGCCGCGGAGCGAGCGAGATGCGCATGCGCGAGCATTGCCATCTGTTGTTGACAAAGTATTTTATGACTGCGATTATTTGTGTGTTTGAATAATAGTTATGATAATAATAATAATTTAAATTTTCATTATTATTCAGCATTCTGAGGCTGTGATTACCTACTCGTGTCATATTCAGTTTTTTTTTTTTAATTTCCGGTGGTGTCAGTTGGTACGATCATCATGGCGGACCGACAACAACAAACAACGTCTGCGTCGTCCGCTCGTCCCGTGGCACGGCCCTCCGCTCCGGCCAAAACAGAAACAGCAAAACAGGTGCTTTGATTAAACTAAATTAATTGCCTCTAAAGTCAAGTTTTATTTTATTTATCGATTGAAAACGTAATGTGAATACTGTATTTCCGACAGCTTTTCATGACCCGTTTCCTTTGAGGCAGACAATATTGTCGCGTTTTTCAAATCCTTTGCTGCAGACCTTCATTGCAATGAACAAGCTACTTAATATTTAACTGGTTTTATTTTTTTATCTTCTTCGTCTCGGTGTGACGAATGTGCGACAACGCGCTATGCCATTGACCGCGTCCTCGACGCGTCTCCTCATTTTGTTTATGTTCCATCTTTGTGGAGGTTATGCTAACTTCGTTAATAATTCGGGGTTAATTTTCTCCAAGCCATCAGTCATTAATTTTGAAAAAAATAAATATGGAATGTTTTTTTATTGGTTTCAGGCCTATAAGGGTTATAACCAAAACATCGGGGTTAGCCTCAAGGCTCTGCTCGCTATAAAATTAAAGTGGCCCAACTAGTTTTCCTGCCTCATGCTCAAAGCATGACTTGAGCTGTTGATTTTTGTATACCCATAGTTCTTTTCTATTGAAATGACACTTAGATATTGTCTGTAGTTCTTATTAATTAAGTGAAAATTTTCAATTTTTGCAAATGCAATAACTATCCGTTTTTGTTCCCTGTTTCAGCCCTCATCTGTATTATCTGCATGATTACCAAAGGGTTGGAGTATGAGGATTGAATGATGTCTGGTTGTGTACCTTATTTGTGGATCATATCCTGTTACCTGCAAAGCTTGACCACAGAACAACAATTGTGACATCAGAAGTTAAACTGCTGCGAGAAAGGGCTTACACGAGAATCCAAACATCACTTTGTTCCAAACAGTTCTGGGGTTCAAAGGTGAAATAATTATTCGGTACTTGTCTGTGTCTTTTTATGTTCAGAACAACTTATTCCATGTTTCACCTCTGTTCACCCATTATAGGTGATGTCTTGATCTGCAAGTTGTCCGCACCATAATTGTGCTGCACTGTCGAGTGTTCCTTCTCAAAAGTAACCACCAGACATGCCAAACTTTCATATGCAGGTAAGTGACATGGTCAGAGTTGGAAGTGTTCAGGTGTGATTTGTGACGATATTTTATTTTCTCTCTTTGTCTGATTCAAGGTGATATATTTTTCTCATTGTTGTCTGTTCCCCAAGTTGACAATAACATCGGAGGTTCAAACAAAGGGACCAAGGCTTTCCAATGACCGAAAATTAGTTTAAAATATAGTTAAATATTTTTTCCATTGTTTCATGTAAGTCTCGTTGCCCTTTTATTTTCGGAATAATTTATTCAATGGTAATTTTTTATTTAAATTCTGAATATTTGTCTTTTTAGGTATTTTATTGATCTGCTTTACCAAAATATTAATCTGCAGCTTGCTCCACGTCAAACAAGAGGTTGTCTCCTCAATTGCAGATCGACATAATCTATTCTTTATTGGAGGCTGTTGGAGTCTGTTCACATTTGTCTGTAAGTAAATTTGTCTTTCCTGTGACACTTATTTTGAGTGCAAACAACATCTTTCTACAGGTTATTTTTTCAAGTGCTCTGTCCTTAATTAATTTGCCTTTTTAAAAATATGTTACAGGTGTCTGGTGATGAAGTCTACCCTCAATCTGTCCTACATAGTCTGCATTGTAAAGAAACTCTTCTTTCTAATTGACATTTTGGAAGTGAAGCACCACATGAATGAATATTTTCTCATCATTCTGACTTTTATCAAACAATGCTCTCTTCAATGCTGCTTTAATTTTCTCTTGTCTCTTGAAAGTTTATTTGTCCTCAACAGAACAATTGCCCTTCTCACAAGGTAATTAGATTATGGTACACAACATGTTTGCCTAAGTGTTACTGAACTTTTCTTTACTTCATTATGTGTTCTTTACTTCATTATGTGTTTCTCTTCAATTTAGCTCTATTTATCATATGTCTTGTCTAGGTATGCAGTGCCAGGTACCGCCACATTGCATTTATGCAAGAATCAAAGGGCTACAGGATATAGATCGCAGTGGTCTTTTAGCGTGCTCTGCGATACTTTGTAATCCACTGCCCTTTTCCATGCAAGTAAGTGGCATGTTGCTGTTAGAGATTTAAAAAAGAAAAAGCCTTTCCTTCACTCTTCTTTTTCATCTTTTTAAAAGATTCACATGAGTGAGTTTCAGTTGCTTTCACACACCTACCCACACAAGTCAAAAAAGTAATAGGTGTTTCTTGTCTACCTTAGTTTGAATATTTCTCATGTTACAACAATTATTTCAAGGTTTTCTTTTTTGTTTTGATCAAAGATATTGATTTCCTAAGATATGATTTCCTAAGATAAAGCATGGCAAGGAATTAATTTGTTTTTCTGCATTTCGTTCGTTTTTGCTATCTGTTTCAAGGTATTATTTTTCTCCTTGTTTTCCGTGGACCCTAAGTGACAAGACGGAAGTTAATTAAATCTATGGGTGGGACTGCCTTGCTTGTCAAACAAGAAGACGCACCTAGATCCAGTGGCTTTGGTCAAAGCTGTGCCAAGATTGATACATGAAATGTCATTTCTCTTATGTTTATGTGCCTCATTTCCTCTTTATGTATTCTTACCTTAATTTGCCATAATCCTCTTGTTTTTCTTTACTTTTTATAGATATGTGTACTCTCTTCAACACCTGCCAGTCTGTCGTCTGCCTCCAGCTCCTGAATCGCCAGTCACATGGTCTGCTCACACTTTCTTTTGCATGGCATGTATCAGTCAACCAAAGTGCTTAAGGATATGGATCACACTGTCCCTTGAAGTTGTCCATTAAGACTTCATCAAGCAGGTGAGCTGCATACTGCATTCACAAATTGTGTAAACTTTTATGGTTCATATTTTCTTTTACACAACTAAAAATTAAATGCATCAATAGAGAATCTGGCCTCCAACATTCCAGTTCGTTTCAGCTTCTGCATCTAAATGTGACAAAAGTACAGCTTCTCATACTTGCGCTGGTTGAACAGTTGCCCATAAAGGCGCCAGCTCTTGAGTTATTGATGAGTTTCAAGTTAACACCCATTCTAAATGCTAAAATATCATTCCAAAATAATTTTGAACTTTCATTCGATTTTTTTTTAAAGATTGGCATGAGGGTTTTGGTCTCCTGCTCTCTGTCTGTGGTCTGAGAATGTTGACACTGCAACTGTGTGTAATAACTTATTGAAGTTCTGTAACATTCTTGTTATGTGATACCTCGCTTGGAGAAAGGGAGATGCTAGAACTTACTCAGTGAATTCTGTTGCAACTGTCGAACACTGGGACTTATCATGTAGCTTCTCCTAATTGAATTGATCATACTGTTCTGTAACAGGAACCCTGCCGGCTACTACACAATTATGAATCAATTGAGCCTCCCAGAAGAACAACCCTTTTTCAAATTTTGGTAAAAATTGTAAATTAACTGTACAACTAAGAATTAAAATGGTTTGCATTGACAGTAATATCCTGCATCTGTCTACTTCATTTCGTACTTAGTTTGATTACTTCACATTCACATACTCATTCATCATACATTTTTTCTCTTCCAGCCTTTATCTTAATCTCAACATAGTTTTTGAATTTTCTAAGACTTTAGATTGTAATGTAATAGAACCCACCAACTTAGGTACTTTACAGTCAGATTTAGACTGACCTAATCCAAGCACTATTTGGTTTCAATTTTCAATGCCCTCATCTCCAATGTAACCCTAGTGCGTAAACTGATAATAGGGATAATGGACTGTAACATTGACCTTGCCAGTTCCCACATTCTCACAAGTATTCCACAAGAAATTGTAACAAGCCCTAACTTCCAAAACCTTAGTCAACTAAGTATGGAATTAAAAGCATTTGTTTAGAAATTATACGTGATTGTGACTTGCTCGATACATTCAACTTGAACTCAAATTCCCAACCCCTAACTTCTAGTGTGTTTATTGTTAGTGTTATTTGCTCTAAAATGGTTTATCAAATTTAGTCAACTCCTTGCTTAGAGAAGATTGATATATTTCAGCGAATGAGTTTGTAACATACTTCACTGAAGTAGAGCCCTAGATGAGGGCTCTACACTGAAGATATTTCAAGCTACAAAACGACACTAGGTACATGTAGAATTGTTAAAAAGTAAAAGTTTTCAAATAAAGTAAAACGGTTTTCTTTAAAAGTATTAGGAACAAAAAAAAATCAACTTAACTCCTAGGCTACAAGGCCAATACAATGAGTTTGTAACATACTTCACTGAAGTAGAGCCCTAGATGAGGGCTCTACACTGAAGATATTTCAAGCTACAAAACGACACTAGGTACATGTAGAATTGTTAAAAAGTAAAAGTTTTCAAAGATAGTAAAACGAATTTCTTTAAAAGTATTAGAAACAAAAAAAAAATCAACTTAATTCCTAGGCTACATGGCCAATACAATGAGTTTGTAACATACTTCACTGAAGTAGAGCCCTAGATGAGGGCTCTACACTGAAGATATTTCAAGCTACAAAACGACACTAGGTACATGTAGAATTGTTAAAAAGTAAAAGTTTTCAAAGATAGTAAAACGAATTTCTTTAAAAGTATTAGAAACAAAAAAAAAATCAACTTAATTCCTAGGCTACATGGCCAATACAATGAGTTTGTAACATACTTCACTGAAGTAGAGCCCTAGATGAGGGCTCTACACTGAAGATATTTCAAGCTACAAAACGACACTAGGTACATGTAGAATTGTTAAAAAGTAAAAGTTTTCAAAGATAGTAAAACGGTTTTCTTTAAAAGTATTAGAAACAAAAAAAAATCAACTTAACTCCTAGGCTACAAGGCCAATACAAGCAGATCACAAAATACAATTGTTGCAATTTCACAGAAAGACCAAGGAGTTTCACAGGCAAGTGGAAGAATCTAATTACTGAGGAATCTTCTATGACGGTACTGAATAACTTTAGTGTCTTCAAAGGGTTTGTTGCATAAATAGCAGGTGGACTTATTGGCCACCCACTGAACGGCATGAGCACTGCAGGCATTGGCATGGAAGCACGGCTCTATTTGAAGGACTTCGGTCCATGGATAGAGCTTCTCCAGGCCCACAGCGCAATTGCCATACAACTCTGGGAAAGAAATAAAAAAGAAAATTGCTTTAAAAGTTCTCTACTTTGGGGAGAAATGGTGAAAAAGAAATGCTGCAGTACCTTCACTTTCTTCCTTTTCGTCGCATTTGTTCTGTAAGAAACACAAAGGTCAGATGTGGGAGACTATTAAATTCAAATGAGAAGAAATTGTGGAAATTACCATCATAAAGGGAATATTAACATCTGGAAGGTCCTCATCACTATCATTGCTTTCATTATTAATATCAGAAAGGTCGTCATTATCACTGTCACTGATGTGATTGTTAGTATCAGGAAGATCATCATCACTTTCCTCACTTATCAAAATTACTTCTTCATTTACTGCAACTGTACAAATTAAAAAAGGACATTCCGATGCTTGCGGATTACATAACTACTGAAAGAAAAAATTACACTCACTGGATTTCTTGTCAATGGGCTCCTCTTCAATAACAGAGTTTCCTTCACCTTCCCAATTAGGCTTACGATTCAGCATCTGCAACAAGGTAAACGCTGATATGAGTAGGCACAGATGAGTAAATTGACACTGTGTCATAGAAAAATCTTTACCTTTTCATTGTCATTGTGTGATTGTGTAGGATCTTTCTGCAGAGTAAGTTTCCTAAGTTTATTTTGAGCCCTGGTTGATGGCCCTGGCTTGCACCCGGGCAAGGCCCTTTTGACACAGCTTGGACCAGGTTGAGGTGGAGATTCAGTGGGCTCCCCTTCAGCTTCAGCCTGTCCTGCTCCTCGATTATTGGGCTTATGATTCAACAGCTGCAACAAGATCAATAATCATTGTAATAGGCAAAAATGAGTTAATGAGAATTTGTGAGTAAGATCTTTACCTCATCAATTTCATCATGCAGTTTTGTGATAGGATCCTTAAGCAGACGAGTATTTTTACTTTGTGCCCTACTTGGCCCAGGCTGGAGCCCAGCCAAGGCCCTTTGGACACAGCTTGGCCCAGGTCGAGATGGAGATTCAGTGGGCTCCCCTTCAGCTTCAGCCTGTCCTGCTCCTCGATTATTGGGCTTATGATTCAACAGCTGCAACAAGATCAATAATCATCGTAATAGGCAAAAATGAGTTAATGAGAATTTGTGAGTAAGATCTTTACCTCATCAATTTCATCATGCAGCTTTGAGATAGGATTCTTTAGCAGACGAGTATTTTTACTTTGTGCCCTACTTGGCTCAGGCTGGAGCCCAGGCAAGGCACTTTGGGCACAGCTTGGGCCAGATCGAAGTAGAACATCAGTGGGCTCCGCCTTAGTTTCAGTCGGTCCTGCTCCCTGAATTTTGGGCTTACGATTCAACATCTGCAACGATCAATGATGAGTGTGAAATGAATAAAAACTGAGTAAAAACTGATAAGTACAAATGAGTACATGAGAATTTGGGAGAAAGATCTTTACCTCATCAATTTTATCAGGAAATTGTGTAGGTTGATATTTCAGCAGAGTTGGTTCACCCTGTGCCCTGGTTGATGACCCAGGGGATCCACAGTTTGCGCCAGGTTGTGGTTAAACTTCAGTGATCTAAAAAATAAGGATCAATGAGTGATGAGAATCAGTGTAACATGGCAAACAAACATTTCTATACTTAAAATATGATCATCAAAGCGTATGGCTTGTGCTACTGGCTTTGCTTACCTCAACAACTCTGCATGCCGGCAAGGCGGGCGGTGGCACTGTGAATTGGGGTGCAGGGTATGCAGGGTATCCCGTCCCACAAGCGTTGCCATAAAACTGCTGAAAGAAAAGGCAGCGTTATCATCTCAAAAGAGTTGTCCAATTTCCACAGATTTTTAAGCAAAAACGTAAGAGCTATACTATTTTGGGGCTTTACTGTGGGGAGATTTGAAGGATCAACCAAATTAAAAAAGAAAAATATTTAAAAGTTCAGTAAAGAGCAACCCCTATTCTTTCCCAAACAGAGGTTACCATACGGCTGCACCAAAAAATTGTAGTGAAAAAGAAAACATTGATGTACATTATTCCGTGGAAATAATGTGACATCATAACATTGGAGGTTTGCAGGGCATCATAGTAGGTAGAAAATAATTCTTCCTAACCAACCACAATGACTAAATTTCGGCCAATCAGGGACCTAACTTCTGATTGACACGATTAATCTGGACACAGCTTTGGTCACTCACCGTGGTTCTCCGTACCTCTTCCACCACCATCATTGGAGGCGGTGGTGGCATGCCGAAATTCGGTGGAGGCACGGGCATAGACGGTGGAGGCATGGTCATGGGCGGAGGGACGCTCATCATCATATTCGGCGGAGGAATCATAATCGGGGGAGGAAACCCATACCCATACCCCAAAATGTGCGGTGGAACCCCATACGAAGGAGGACTAACTCCATACGGGGGTGGGTTATTGCTGTTGTCACTCATTTCACGCGCACGCACCGACCTAACAAGAAGACACTGCACTGAAGGCCAGGGCGGAGCCGGAAATGAATCAGCGGTGGAATAGAAGGAAGAATGGAAGATGAGGCCTTCTAGAAAATGTAAGCCGTGGCAACAGGGCAACAGTGGAAGGGAATGCCGGAAGTCATCTGAAAATATAATAATTATTTTAAAAAATCAATTATTTTTTGGGGAGAAAGAATTATTACTGGTTCATTTCTTTTACACTAACGCTCTTGGACTTTTCCCTCTATTCAGTATTGCAGCCTCGCAGGAAAAAAGACAATAATGGACGATTTTGCCAGAGGTGGCAGCCGTGAAACAAAAGACAGTCGGTTCAAGCCAAACAGACGACAAACGCGCACAAAATGCTTCCTTTACTTAGCGACTTTAGCGTAGTGAACAGCGGACGGACAGTGACTGCCGGTGGTGCTCGGATTTTGCAGCGTTGCCTGCTCAACGTTGGCTCCAACAACTGCCGAACGCTCCTCTGAAACCAACTCAAACGTCCGTTCCTCCGCCTCCGCCCAACCAAAGTGCTCCTGGTGCTCGTAACACCATGGTGCGTCTCAACAGACTAAGGACATGCAGAGGCACTCAGCCACGTTCAAGAATTTACCACGTTGGTGATGGATGGCACTACCGGCGGAATGTGTTCAAAAGGGGTACCATGTACCTAAAATGTGTCAAGAAACAATGTTCTGGCCGGGCTCTGTGTGACAGATGGAGGGGCTTTCTTCATACCAATGGACATAACCACAGAAGGGACAGATTTTACTCCCTGTATTTACAATTACGCCGAAGAATTTTGCAAAGATGCAGAAGTTTGGAAATTGAGTCATTTCGACGAATTATTGTGCAAGAAAGCAGAGGGTGAGCCTGCCATCTGGATTTGTGCTAGGTGTTGCATTAGTGCAGCAGATCCAATTTTTCAATGTTAATGTCATCTGATTGTCACTACTCATAATAATTTGGACTGTGTGTTGATATAGGTATCCTGTGCAAGTGCAGATTCGTTTAAGGCTGTCCAAAATACGATCAGCAATGCAACGGGCTCGGTCACATTTGTATCCCCCTCCGCCAGCAACCCTTCAGGGGCTTACTGCTATCCTGCAGGATCAAAGGTATCGAGTAATCTCTGCAACCCATGATGCCCAGTAGGGTGCGTCGTCCAGAGGCGACTTTCGATATCAGAGTTTGAAGACCCCTAGAAAGTTTCGTTTTTTTGTGCTGATTTTGGAACTGACCTCGGTTTTTCGATTGGAGGTAATCTTCTTGGTCCTACCGGCCAAAATGTACCAAAAAGCGGCAGTTTCTAAAAAAAATGACCAAAAGGGCGATTTTTCAGGCTCAATTCTGTGTTGAAACGTCCCGGAGTAATTCTGATGGTTGTTGTCGGTGCCAATGGGTATACACAACACAAAAAAAAATATGAGTGCGAACTGGAACCCACCGAGCGGAAATGCCGGGGCCTGAAAGACAAAAGAATCGTGAAAAAACTCCAAGAAACGAATATTTTTGGCCCTCAAAGACCCCCCAGCGTCCGATTTTCGGTGCCCTATGCGGTCAAAGTGTTGGGTACTATCAAAGACAAGAACGGAAGTTGGGCGGCGGAGGGCTGGGACGCATTTCAGCTGTCGCGCAGCAGCGGGAAACGTTTTTAAGAAAAACTGGAAAAACACCAAAATGCGCCTTTAGAAACTTTTTCGGTTTTTCGCCGGCCCAAGACCCATGCTGGTGTTCCTTTTAGGTGACATTCGCCAAAAGCAACAATATAAAAACGAAATTTAAACTGAGGATCAGGTGCGAACGCTGCCAACACCTCAAAAAATATGCAACTTTTTCTTAAAAAAAAAAAAATGTTGCTTTTGTGGCCGCTAGCCCGAGTTGTGCTGGTCTTAGCTCAGCAAGCTTTACGCTATGCCTACCCAGGACTCACCACGAGGAGGTGCCTGCACGCCGAGCCCCGCCCACCCGCGGGTGCTATTCAGACTTTACTTTGTGTTGAAGTCCTTCTTGCTGCCAAATTTAGGCATGGCTTTCCTGGCCGATGTCTTGGTACTTACTAGGCCGTCCCTCTCCTGCCTGGGTGTGTCGGGGCAGGGGCAACACGTCCAGCGTTCCGGCTGGAATGAAGTCACGGAGCTGGTCGTCGGTCAGACCACGAAGCAGCGGCGGCGGGGTGACGACCACAATGTCCCAGTCTACAAGGTCGCTGTAGTCCTCTGCTGCAATGTGGATGTCCGGAACAGAGAACCGGCGAACTTGTTGGTGTTGCTTGGCGTCCTCCCGCGCCTGCAGGATACGAGCCGATTCTCTGTTCCGGACATCCACTTTGCAGCAGAGGACTACAGCGACCTTGTAGACTGGGACATTGTGGTCGTCCTAAATATAACAGCAAGAAGGATTTCAACACAAAGTAAAAGTCTGAATAGCACCCGCGGGTGGGCGGGGCTCGGCGTGCAGGCACCTCCTCGTGGTGAGTCCTGGGTAGGCATAGCGTAAAGCTTGCTGAGCGAAGACCAGCACAACTCGGGCAAACAGCCCACAAAAGCAACATTTTTTTTTAAAGAAAAAGTTGCATATTTTTTGAGGTGTAGGCAGCGTTCGCACCTGATCCTAAGTTTAAATTTCGTTTTTATATTGTTGCTTTTTGCGAATGTCACCTAAAAGGAACACCAGTATGGGTTTTGGGCTGGCGAAAAACCGAAAAAGTTCCTAAAGGCGCATTTTGGTGTTTTTGGCCCGCCCTTCTATTCAAAAATAGGGGGAGGGCATATGCATTTGCCTTTGTGTCTGTGTGTCGTCGTCGTCGTCGTTGTTGTCGTCGTCTGTGTACAAGGAAGGAGTTGAGCTAGAGTAACCAGATTTGGAGGGTACTTCAGGAGTACCGTCCAAACAAATAATCCGGTGGTGCAAATCCCGTCCGGGTCGCACAAGGGCTGCTGCAGGTGCATCATGGTTTACATGAGCGGGAGGGGGATTTCCGCCATTATTGGTGCTAGCAGGGCACATAGGGGTATTTTTGGAATCAGGGCGACGAGACAAGATGAATGGACCTGGTCCCGACCCCATCGGCCGCTTTTACAAGTTGGCCAGATCAGGATCTTCAAAAAAGGGGGTCGACCGACTAAAAAAATTTATTGCAGATTTCGATTGGTCTCAGCAAGACCTTTTCAACGAGGGGTCGGAAAGGGGGTCCAGGAGCCCGACTTCGTCTATTAGTCACATCAGGATCTTGAAAAAAGGGGGTCGACCGACTGAAAATTTTTACTTAAGTTTTCGATAGGTCTTGGCAAGACCTCTTCAACGAGGGGTCGGAAGGGGGGTCCAGGAGCCCGCCTTCATGAGTTATGTGAAAAAGTGCGACGGGCTCGTTTTGCGCTCCTGCTGTGCCTCCATTGCAAGGAGTTGCAGTAGCATGGCAAATATGAGTATTTTCGGAATGAGGGCTAAGAGACAAATGAAATGGGCATATTCTAAGGACAGTTGGAGTAAAAAGTGTAAGGACTTTTGCATATTGTGAATAGAAGGGCGAGCCTAAGTCACGATGGTACATCGATAACTTTGCCTTACCCGCTCACGGGGTGTTTGATGAGAGCGGGCCGAAGGCCCGGGCCTTCGACTGGCCAAGTTGGGTCTGATGCGAGGGCCGAAGGCCGCCGGCAGGCCAAGCTGGGCCGGCCCCCTGTCGAACCGAGTTGCCGGCGCAGCGAAGCGGAGCTGGCAACTCGGTTCGACGGAAGGGCGGGCCCTAACTTGTTTTCAGTTTTTCTTAAAAACGTTTCCCGCTGCTGCGCGACAGCTGAAATGCGTCCCAGCCCTCCGCCGCCAACTTCCGTTCTTGTCTTTGATAGTACCCAACACTTTGACCGCATAGGGCACCGAAAATCGGACGCTGGGGGGTCTTTGAGGGCCAAAAATATTCGTTTCTTGGAGTTTTTTCACGATTCTTTTGTCTTTCAGGCCCCGGCATTTCCGCTCGGTGGGTTCCAGTTCGCACTCATATTTTTTTTTGTGTTGTGTATACCCATTGGCACCGACAACAACCATCAGAATTACTCCGGGACGTTTCAACACAGAATTGAGCCTGAAAAATCGCCCTTTTGGTCATTTTTTTTAGAAACTGCCGCTTTTTGGTACATTTTGGCCGGTAGGACCAAGAAGATTACCTCCAATCGAAAAACCGAGGTCAGTTCCGAAATCAGCACAAAAAAACGAAACTTTCTAGGGGTCTTCAAACTCTGATATCGAAAGTCGCCTCTGGACGACGCACCCTAATGCCCAGGACAGTCTCTATGCTGGCAGTGTGACGGCCGATGATGGTTCTCATCACATCATCTTCATGTCTCGGCGTATGGCTCAAGTGGCACGCTCATTAAATCTTCTGTTTGCGGACGGAACTTTCAAAGTGCTGCCAGCTATAGAGCAACTAGATCAAGCTTCTCAGGTACTGCATGACTTGTTTTTGTGATTTACTTATCCTCTATTCAAGGCGTGTGCTCATGATCAACCATTTGCATTCTGGTTCAAAAGGTTTTTTCTCTTGTGGGTAATTGGGACCACACAGTCATACCCCTAGGTTGGGTATTGATGCAGCGGCGCACAACACTAGCATATGTAGCTGTTTTCAGAACCATACGTGTTCTGTTACGAGGAGCGGACAACTTTGAAAGGATTATCACTGACTTTGAGCGAGCAACACGCACAGCATTTGCCACTGTATTTTCTGATGTGCATCGTCAGGGATGTTTCTTTCATCTAGTTCAAGTAAGTTTCTTTCCTCTCTCTCTTCAGTATCAATGCTTTTCAATGAATTGTTGACTTTTTTAATAAAGCATCTCATCTTTTTTTCTTACAGGCTGAAATTCGATTTGCGAAGGAAATTTGTCATATGACCAGACTGTTAAGAATTGAGCCCTATTCTGGACTGATGAAACTCTTCGCTGCCTTGGCTCTGCTACCATTAAGGTATATCAGAAGGGGCTTTTGGTGCAGGTAACCATGGATCATGGCATCCGAGTGTATCGGAACATGAGAAGATTCATTGGTTATGTCAGGCGACAATGGGTTTATAATCCTATCCGCAGGCGATGGATGTGTGTCTTTGGATCTTTTCATCGCACCAACAACACCTCAGGTGATTTTCATTATGATATAATGATAGGCTGAGACAATGATTGTCAGGTCTGGACCATCGTTTGTTTGTTCGTTTGCTTTTTAAGACTAATTGCCAAAACATATTTGTGCACCCACAGAGAGTCAGAACAAGATGCTGTCCAAATTTCTTGGTGTACATCCTAACACATATGACTTCATTGGTAAGCTTCCTGCAGGGAATGGTTTTTGCCTAATTTCCTTACCATGTCATTCTTATGATGCAATTTTGTGTAGCGTTTTGATTAATTTTCTCCTGGTGTTGCAGCTGGATTGGCTTCTATTGAGGCTAATGCCTATGCAGATGCCAAGGCCTTAGAGAGAGGTGACAGGCCGAACCGAGGACGCAGGTTATCAGCCATTTATCTTGACCACCGACTCAGGAACCTTTCCAGAGCAATCAGAAACCCTCCAGGAGACAGAGATGCAGCCATCCTGCGCTTCTTGGTTGCTGCTGCCCATACGTTCGACAACGCTTATGATAGAGCAGTTGATGAAGCTTAAGTGTTATGGACAACTTTAAGGGGTTTTTTTTTAGGGATTACAGTGAACTTTGCATGTACCAAAAAGTTTCTGCGTTTGAATAATAGTCAGCCATATAAAGTGCCAAACCCACTTCAACTAGCACTATCATCTGAAAACTTTGTGTAATTTCATTTACTTTGACTGCATGCTGTATTTCTCACCTGTCATTCTTTATTGCTGATCATACTGTGTACTTATGATTGTTGAAGGAACATACTGTTATATACCTTTTAAATTTAAACTGTACCTTGATTATTTTTTCCTACTTTTTCTGTGTAGTATTCATATTAGTGCATACGAGTGTTCCTTACTTGTTTATAGTTTAAAGCTCCTTCATATCATTACCTTCCATTCATTTATCTTTTACATTCTGAAAATAAGTGCAGGTGTTGTGACAACACAGGAAACAGTAGGACTTCACGGGAATTGGAGGCACATATATCTCAGAAACTGTACATGATGTAAACTGTTCTGCAAATGTTCCTCCCTTCCATTTCATTTATTTGTTGCATCTCATTTACATAATGTAATATTTTTGTTATGACTTGATCCCAGGGAGCATTTGCTGTCATTTTTCTTAAATCTTGTTGTTATTATGTTATTAGTTGGGAAACAACAGCTGGTTGGTTTATGGTTTTATAGAGCCTCCCAAAGAAAATAAGTTGCCTACCTCAAGATGCCATAAATTTCTAGTGGTATTACATGATCACAGTGTAAAGTTATGATCATTATTAGTTGTTTTGTGAACTCACTAACTAACATATTAATTGTCCAACATTCAGACTTTTTCATTAAGTTGCTTTGGCTTCACCGTAAATTTTGTCACTACATCTTTAAATTAGGTTGAGAAACTCCTGTATTTGGTAGAAGTTCATTTATAATGGAGTTTGAGGACTGGATGTCCCCAATTAATTCTTGCTAACACTGTTCATCAATTAAGATATGTTGCTTGCAGAGGTTGTCCTTTTTTGACAACAAAATCTTCACTGCCATTCATTGTTGTTGAAAGCATTTTTAATGTAGTCCTTTCATTGATATGATATTATTTTAGATTGCTGACTTATTTGGATTGTTTGGTATTTCATGTATTACAGGCTCTACTGTTGCCTTGTTTATCTTTCTATCATTCTGACCAGAATTTACGGGTATTTATAATTAAGTATGTACCAAAATAAACTTTACATTCAGCAGACAAGTTTATTATTTTCTCATCGATGCCTGAGTTAAGCTTGAAAGTTAATAATTAGGCTGATCATTGACCAGACAAAAACATAGTCCCCAAGTCCCTTATCCTTAAGAAAAAAAGAGCATTGTCTCAATCTTATCCCGAAAATTGAGTCGCCTGTGATATGAACTCTATGGAAATAGTGAGCCTCATCTAGTATCTGGGCACATTTCAAAAATTAAAGCCTAGGTAATATAATTACTACAATCATACTGCTGCTCCTCTTTTCGCCCCTTGTGTTTAGGGGGATGAAATGGATTTTAAGGATTCCAAATAAAGAAGTAAGTTTTAAAACAAAATGAAAAGGATTCTTTTATTGTGTATGACAGGTCCATGCAAAATCAAAGATACCACAAGAAAGAAGAAACTATTTCTTCTTGCCAGATTTCTGTTGAAGTTTGGTAAGTGCTGCCTCCAGCTGAGCTTTTGACGGGGTTTTATTTTTAGAACCCTTCTTCCGTCCTCTCTTCTTGGGAACGGGAGCCTAGGGACAGACAAGAAATTTAGTGTGCTTGTTACTGTGAAATTTAAGGTTGTTAAGGTTGATAAAATTTTTGACATACTTCATCTTCTTCATCGTCGTCATCATAATCATCATCATCATCATCTGCCTTCTTCTTTTGAGTAGAACGTTTAGTACCATAAGATTTACCCCATAGGCGGACCTGAGATGGAAAGAAGTAAGCAAATCAACAAAAGAACAATTGAAACTAAGTTCACTGCCATTATTAAGATATATTCAAACCTCAAAGTCAGATAGGTCTTCGTCTTCCCCTTCATCATCATCCTTTGAGTCAGTGTCATCCAGGTCCTGTGGGAAACAAATGTGTCACATATAAGGGCAAATTTTAATCATAAAATGTGAGGTAGTATTTTAAGCAGGTTACACACATTAACTTTTTTCTTCTTCTTCTTGTTTTGATTCAGATCTAATTCCTTCTTTAAGTCTATTTTAAAGGATTTCATTTTTTCTTCCATGTCAGTTAAAACCTCCTGCTTTAGAGAGTCAAATTTCTCCTTAAATGACACCATGATGCGCTCTATCTTGCACTTGTTTTTTTCATGTTCACAAGCAATTAGTTTCCTTGAGTCCTCAATGACTTTTTCCTTAACCTTCTCCACTTCCGCAGCAAATAGTGTTTTAAGCATGTCAATTGCTGGATCACCTGTAAATGACAATTATAAATTCAATAATTTCTTAAACCATTGAGTTCTCCCAAATTGCATCCCAAGCCATCACAGACATGAACACTTTGCCTATTTTGTAAGTCAAATCTGATACAGGAAATCATTGATAATTTACAAGAAAATGAATGTTGCACATGCACAGGTCAGCAGAGCCCGCATAGTGAGACAACTAGAAGACTCGGGGACAAACTGAACAGGTGCAAAGCAGCACGATCGTGTCCCTTGGGGCGATTAACTCGTAAAGGCTGACAACTTGATGTTCACATTTCAGCCTGATTGACAAATAGGTGTCCCGAAAAGGACCGTATTTTAAATCTCAAAAGGAAATGCCACATGATCCAATAACCTCTTGATTCTTATGTTAAACAAACGGTGCACTACTTCTAAACAAAAAATTACCTTCCAGGGTGCCCATTGCATCATAATCGGTCATTTCTAGCTCCTTGCTGTATTAAAAATAGTTTAATAGAAAAATGCAGAATAAAGAGACGGTACGAGACAGACAGCAGTACTCTCGTTGGTTGATTCCCTCCAATATTCTACTACCACTCTGCCAGCGCTGCAGCTGCCGGTTACCTCTCGCGACGCAATTGTTTTGGTGGGCAGGTTCTTTTCGTTACTTGGACGTTCAAAATGTCACCAACTTACTTCCAGCGTCATTAAGTCAAACTAAGACGCATCTGTTATAAAAAGCACACGCATTACATTTTTAAAATTGTATTCTAAGATTTAGGAGTCATGAATGGTTGTGATACATAATTACACATCAAAAATTCGGTAGTTGGTATTGAAGGCAGTTGGCAACAGCTGCGCATGCGCACAACGGTCAGGATCAGACGACAGCCACTTCCCATTCCAACATGAAAGTGTAAGCAAAAAGATACGTTCTTAGCAAAGGACTCACCAATTTGTTTAATGAAAGATGAGTTTTCACTCTGCTTCTTGTAGCAGAAGTGTGAACGAAATCTTTCGCCATGAATAAGCTAAGTAATCCTTTTATTTTTGAACTTCTTCTAAACATTTGTTTACTTTCCTTTAACCTTCCAGTCCCTCTCATGTTTGTGACTTTCTGTGCTTATCAAATCCTGTCCCAATGCTTTACTGTGTCTCTATCTTTCTGGGTACAAGCTTTTCAAAACTTTTACTTGGGCTGGTTCTTTGTGCTAGAGTTAATGTTGAGTCTCAGCTTTCGATGTGACTGCTTTTTCCTCTAAGTCTTGATTGGTCTTGATTTGGGGGCATTAAGTGAACATGTTTGCTTGTCTATTTGTATGAAGTGCCCATATTTTATCATTTAATTATGCTTTGTGCCACCTGTCACCCTGCTCAATATATTGGCTGTTTTGCTTTGGCTGGCGTGAGACAGAATGCAAACATTACCCCAGTGTAACATTACTGCTCGCTCAACTACCTCCATCGTACTAGGTGAGCTTGTAGTGTCATTGTGTTGCCTTGTCAAAATGTACCTGTGTTGTTGTAGCCAATTGGTTGTTTCTTTCATCTTATTTTATCTTTGTATTCATATGTCTCATTTTTTTGTTTCATTTCAATATTGCTTCAGTTTCATGGCCAGTTTATAAGTTTAAGCCCCTCCATCCTCCGTTTCCATACCTTCTTGTCTATTGGGTTTTGTACCCTGCCCACTGTAAATGCTTTGCTGCCAAATGCCCTTATGTTATGAATATTTGTTATTATCGTTATTTGTTCTGCTCTGTCCCCTTTCGTCTGTTAGTAAAACTTGTTTTGTTGTGAAAGTGTTTTTTTTTTTCTTTTCTTGATGTCAGACTTTTCATTCCTTAATGGGACTGTATTGTTTGTCCTTCTGTCATTTTTGTTGTAATGTGTCATGTTACTTGATACATACACTTGCCTCATGCCTCCCCGAAAGCCCCTCTCATTAGTTTTGCCATCTTTTACTCAGAAATTTTCATGTCTTTCCAGGTATTGCATTAATCCCCTGGTGGTCTTCCCCTCACTCACCGAGTGTAGGTTCAATCCTGAATCGAGGCAGCACTAGTGCTGCATGGGCATTCTTCCAAACCTGCTTCTTGATGTGAGTGTTGTGGCATCTTTCTGTTTCTCTTAATTTAATATTTGCCCTGGTTTTCATTCTGTGTTTTCCTTTTTTAGGTTGATTTGCATCCAATTTCAGTTTGTCCTCAAAGTGGACCTTTGAGCCCACCCAAACATTGAGGTTTCTACAGTGTTGGCATTCAACGCACAGCGTTTGATCAAGACAGCAATGTGTTTATTGTATATTAGACGATCAAATAAATTTTATCAGAATCTGTGAAGAGATTGCGCTTCTGTATCTCTCATCACCCACCTTGAGCAACTATCATTGAACACACTCATTTAATTTTATGAGATCAGTTACGCTGATTGTCGTTACTTCAATTAGTTGTGAAACTGAAGTGGGCGCCAAAGTCCGGCCTATAGAAACAATTCTAGTGTTATAAAACATTTTGAGAAAAATTAATTTTCCTGCTCATCTTAAAGCTTTACTACAATGGTAACCTTTAAGCGGGTACTGATATGATGGAGACAATTAGGCCCAGCTTCTTGCCACATGGAAGTGGATGGTGAAAAAATTGGACACTTATGTAGCTAATGTTAGCAGGAATACAAATTTCAAATAATTAGGTACCTCAGTTACATAAAATGTCTCACTAGACAGGGTTTCCCATCTTCACTTGCCAAGGTATCAAGTTAAGTGGTTCTTAATTTTAAAAACACCCCGCTTGTCCGTCACCTCCTCGAACAACAGTGATCAAGTCGTTACTCTAACTGACAATGCTCCAAATAAGGGTGGGACTTAATAAGTGTTAACCAGGGAATAAATGCGCACAACTTCAGTGGTGGAATTGAGATATTAGTTTATGCCAACACATCAAGTACTCGTACAAAACAACCACAACAACAACAAAAAAAAAAAACAAGGAGATACAATGAGAGACACAATAACAAAAGAAAATTATATAGTAACAAGACTGGGTGCTAAGCAATACATAAAGGTGACAGTACAGAGGTGTAGAAAATGAAAAGGAGAAAATATTAAATGAGTCATTGTGATGTTTAAAGGGATGGCTCTCTTTCCACCCCTCTTGTCTCTTAACATTTAACTCTTTCTCTACCCCTAAATGAGGATCATGCAGTCACAAGGTAAAAAAAAAAAAAGATTTTTTATACACAGTTTGTTTCACTTCAATGCTTTTTGTTAGTAAATAGATTGGAACAAGCCATTTACATGAAACGAAAACCACTGGGTTAGAGGCTGGTGGGCACTGTCATAAGTGCCAAACAATTCAGAGCCCAACTGTAAAGAGCAAGACAATGGAAAAATCCCAACATGGTAATACAATAAACAAATAACAACATGGTAATAAAATGGCCAAACTTTGTGGCTCGTGAAAGGGAAAGAAATATAACAGGAGTGATACATGAGGAATGTCCCCCAAACAAAAGTTACTACCAGCACAAAAAATAAATCTGCATAAAAAACTTGTGGATTTCCATGACATTTAAAAGATAATGGATGGATAGTAAAAAGCGGGAAAGCTTGAATGCAATCTAAGATTGCCTTTCAATCTCTCTCAGGTGTGCTTGAGACAGAAGCTTAAGAATGGATTCAATTACTGATTTAGCTGAGAGAAAAACACAAATGAATGAAATGAGAAAAATTTTACCATAAGTAATCGTTCACATCAAATACTGAATAAGGGTCAGATACAAATGTACACTGAAAGAAAAAACTTGACTGAGCATTCTAAACATTACTTTGAAAGGAGACAGGAACAAATTAAATGCACAGAGATCAAAAGGAACTAGGACACTCCCCACACTAATTTAAAAGTTTTATAAGTAAAATATCACTGCTCCCACTAAAACAACATGAGATTTAAAAAAAGGTCATTTAACAGGCATTTAAAAATATTTTGTATGATGATGTAATAAACAATTTATAAAATAAGAAAAGAGCCATGAATTTCAAACAAACCCCAAACTAAGCAAAGAAAAAGAATACCAAAAGGCACAGAAAGACTCTCGTTTTCTTGATAAGAGGTGACTTTGTACTCCGTCTCCGTAATGCAGTGATTCATTTTGAGCATTGCAGAACGAAGAAAAGCACCATCTGGAGGGAAGGAGATGCTTGATTGTTTAAAACAAGTCACCATCTAAAAAGATAGAAAGTTAAATGTTAGTGCAATACACAACGTGGACAGAAAAAAATTGACTGATTTACTTACCAAAATGTTTGTTTTCTTCAAAAATTATCTTCCTTACTTTCCCTTCCATTGAAAAGGGTCAGGAAACCACAGCAAAAGGAGGCTCAAAGTGACAAAATTGGCTAGCCTCTAAAAGCAGACCACAGCTGACCTGCAAAAGATAAATTGGACAAGAGTGTTACTGAAACATAAATCCAGACCAATAAATAACACTATGGAAGTAGAAAGGAGAAGGGGGAACTTACAGATGAGAAAGCCTCAACGTTTCTTTCAGGGAGCAAAGTTTGGCCGCACAATCACCTCCAAGGTATTGAGAGGAAACCTAAAACATCAAAGGAGTGTTTATTTCTATTATATAAAATCTTCATCAATACATAATTTGTAACAATGAAAAAGATGGAACGAGCCTTCTGAAGACATTACTGAAAAGATTTGTCACTGTCGGGAGTAAAATGAATACAAGCGTTTGAAATGAGACATATCCTATTTGTTTCATTATTTACATACTACAAAAGCCTGGATGAAAACAGACACCAGATATGATTCTCTACAAACTAAAGCTTAGAATAAAAAGATAACAATACTTGTCCTCCGCAAATCCAAGATGAAATGGGAAAAGGAGAGATGTTTGTAGGACTACGGAAGGTCCCAAACAAAGGGAATCAGACATACTGAAACCACTCATAACCAATTTAGAGGAATTGACAGATAAACAGCATTCTGAAATCATTATGGGTGGCCAGCACTGGTTCCGCTTATTATTCATGACCATTGGTCAACAATGGTATCATTGGACTGGCAGAACTCATGACTGGCCAACACAGCAGAGAATTAGCTGAAAAATTTACCTTAAAGCATAAATCATCCTGAGGCAGTGAGGATCACGGCTCGAGCTGACAAGCTGCACTCCAGACCAGCGGCTGGGTTCCTTAAGTTGAAAACTCCTGCCATGTCTGTGAGGTTAGGATCCACTGAAAGCGGGAAGCCGAGGCAGCAGCAGATAGACAGATTAATGCTGCAGACTTCCGAGACGGCAATCATGGCCCTGCAACAAGAAAAAACAGTTAAAACTGATGCAATTGGCAAGCCGGAAACGACAGCAAGAACAGGTTGGGTGCGCCTTCCGCACCGGGATTCATGGACACGCGTACCACGCACCACGCCATGGGGCGATTTTCGTCACAGACGGAAACGCACTACTCGAAGGGTACGGCTCTTGAAAAAGGTGGACTCGTGTGCGACATTGACTTGAACACAATCACAAATTTAAATGTGGCCCGGCCCGGTGTTGTTGCCCAGCAGAAGGAACGGCCGAGACCAATAAGAACGCATCCGTATGAGAAATATTGACGAGGGTCCGAGTTGGAGTGGTTGCCTACCTCCCGGGCGCTTCCGGGCGCGCGGCACTGATTGCCTACCTGGAAGGCGAGGGGCGTGGGAGGAGGTATTACCTCACGAGCTACCTACGAGTTGCTGGTACTCGCCTCTTTCCTTGAAATGGCGTTGCGGAGTGAAAGGCGGTCTGGGGTGGGCCACGCTGTGGGGAAGACCAAGGACTGCATCTAGCTCGAGTTCCGAGGTCGCTCTCTGGGCCTCCCTTCGGGCACTACGGCCTATCCTCGCTGACGAGCTCATGTCCACCACGCTGTATGAGCGCCGTCCCCTGAAACAGTCAAGCGTTCTGAGAGCATCGCGGTAAAGCCTCGAGGGCGATCAAGCAGTGTGCGAAGGGCAGACACAACGGTGCAAAAACCTCAGCGAGGCTGCAAGCAGGGTGAAATAAAGCCGTTCCGGGATCAAACCCTGGACTGCAGAGAAGTGACAGTTAACTGTCCGCGGTTCACAGACCGTCCCTAGAGAGTAGCGGTTGCCCCTTCCCCCGGGCTTCCCTCTCGGGCCCGCCGCAGCAATGCCCCCAGCTGCACCCACCGCAACGCGGGTGCACCGGGGGTGCATGCAGCATGCAGACCCGAGAGCTTCAACGCCTTATGTCCGGCACCACGTGAGGTACATAGCGCAGAAAGCAGTTAGCACATCGGAAGCGGTTTACCTTGGCTGCTACGCAAGGGCGGATCAAGTGGGGTCGAACTGCAGTGCCGCGTGGCGTGCGAAATGAGATACACGTTTTACCAATGGGGAACTCACCTGGACTCCTGCTCTCACCAACGCACCGCGAGCCCCCGAAGCTCAAGCAGCCCTCCGGTGCATCGAAGGGCTGGACTGCGCCTCAGGGGCTCGAAAGCGGATGCGTGGGGAGGGGAGTACCCAATAGCGATAAGGCGTTTCGATAACCTTCATTGCGACCATGCGAGGCGATATGGACGAACCGCGAGCAGCAACTCCGAAGCACGCCGATTCTGGCGGACACATGCAGATGCAACGGCATCATGCCATCGAGCGCATCGCACTCACCTGCCGCTTCACCTCCCTAAAGATACACGAGAGAGGACAAGGGCTGCAGTGGAAAACCTGCCTGAGAAAGAACGGTACCGCACACCATGTGTACTGCTGATCCCAAGGGACGCGATACCTTTCCGTCAACGGGGTTAGCGACGCACCAGCATGGCGGCTGCGCCGAGATCATCCCAGGAAGCAGGCAGCTGCTGGTGGACTTCCCTCGCGGCCTTAGCGACAACGCCGCCGACGTCTCCAGCGGGTTGTCACCACCCCTCACCTTCCCGTCGAAGAGGGTGTGGTTCCCGATGACACCCTGCCGGAGCACGACCTCAGATAGGTAATCGTGGTGACCGTTGCGCAGAGCAGCGCGTAACAGGAGGGCCGCCATGCTGCCCCGACTAGGGTAGGCGTCGGCGCAACTCCACGAGAGTGATTGCCACAGTGAGTGCCGCAGCACTACCAGAGACGATGACGCTAAACCGATCTTGCTGCAGTGCAGGACTAGGGGCCCGTGCCGAGGTCGTGCCCTGCGCAAGGTGCACAACGACGCCGCCGCAGCCCCCAGCCGCACCGTGCGCCCTCGGGAACTTGTTGAGAATGCCTGATACGATGGACCGTATGAGACAAAATCGATTCTACCTGGGTGTATCGAAGTGATACAAAAGTTGTTTTGGATGCCCGATACGATGGACCGTATGAGGCAAAGAAAACAAATCGACGCATGGTAGGCCAACCTGGGCGAGATTAGAGTATGTCGGAGCGAGCCCCAGACGCCTGGAGGCGGGGTGCTCTGGACTGTAGACTTCCCCCGAAAAGGCCGAAAAGGCCACCACGGCCGCACTCTCAGGGGGTGCGGCTTCCGAAGCCCGACGCGGCCGAGGAGTTGCATCAGATACCAAAGGCAATCTTTCAAAGGAGCGACCGCGCCAAGCGGGGACGACTCAGATGACTGTTATGGGTCCCTGTAGACTGATTCCGAAAGTCGTCTTCGACGCTCTGTCACCCTCGCACCTCTACGGGACGCCTCAACGGCGGCCTCGACGGTGGCCTCAACGGCGGCCTCGACGGTGGCCTCAACGGTGGCCTCAACGGCGGCCTCAACGATGGTAATAAATTTTCATGTTATCATTAACTCTAATCGGTATTGGAGGCACTAGCATTGGAGGTGGTGGGCGGCAACATGTACTCGTTGAGGTCGCCGAACACGTCCTCCTGGCTCACGGCCTTGCGGGCGGCGCCCGCCTTAGCGGAGAAGCACACGGTGCCAGCTTGGAGGCCGCCGAGCACGTCCTCCTGGCTCGAGACTCTCCTGGCTAACGGCTCTGCGGGCGGCGCCCGCCTAAGCGGAGAAGCGCGCAGTGCCTGCTTGGAGGCCGCCGAACACGTCCTCCTGGCTCACGGCCTTGCGGGCGGCGCCCGCCTTAGCGGAGAAGCGGGCAGTGCCTGCTTGGAGGCCGCCGAACGCGTCCTACTGGAGGCCGCCAAACACGTTTTTTATCCAATATTTTTATTCAATATTTTTATTCATTATTTCTATTCAATATTTTTATTCAATATATTTAAGTTTTTCGTTAGTCGCAATTTTCAAAACGGCATTTATATTTTTAATCAATATTTATATTGAATATTTTTTAATTTTCGTTAGACGCTTTTTTCAAAACAGCATCTTTATTAAAAATATTATTTTTTTAATGGTAGACGCTTTTTTGGTAGACACAATGATGCCATCTCCGTAAAATTGACCAAGAAACAAAAATATAACCTCGGTTTTGACGTGGGACAAATACTAGCTGCACCAGCCTCAGAAAACCACTAAAATATGGCCTAAAATTTACGTTTGGCTTGGGACCTTTGTGGGAAACATTTTTTTGGGGCCATCCAATGTTTTAATCATGTGGAAAAAAACGAGATAAGTCGAATGAGCACCCGCGCAGATTTTTCTCACAAGCCGTTTAGGAGTTATGAGACTTTAAAGTCTAGTTTAAAACTATAATGGTCTAGAACATTTACATTTCGATTTGGACGTCGTAGTTGTAATGGAACTTTTTCTTTGTCTTGCTGAGATGAATCGATTCATGTATGCAGAAGGTATTTTTCGTCAATTTTTTGAAAAAACTTCCTATCTCAGGTATTTTGGACGTAACTTTTAGACTTTAAAGTCTCATAACTCGTAAACGGCTTGTAAAAAAAATCTGCGCGGGTGCTCATTCGACTTATCTCGTTTTTTTCCAAATGATTAAAACATTGGATGGCCCCAAAAAAATGTTTCCCACAAAGGTCCCAAGCCAAACGTAAATTTTAGGCCATATTTTAGTGGTTTTCTGAGGCTGGTCCAGCCAGTATTTGTCCCACGTCAAAACCGAGGTTATATTCTTGTTTCTTGGTCAATTTTACGTAAGGATGGCAAATTTGAAGCCCCAGGGATGAAAGTTGTCCATGTAGCGCGAAATACCCAAATCCGTGTTTTTACTCCAAAAGTTAAACTAAAATTACCCGCAACTAAGCCGATAATTTTTTTCAGGATCTGGAAATTTGGCAAAAGACTTCCCTTTAGGTGTCTAACAAGCCTACAAAATATCAGGAGAATCGGAGAGGGTCATGGAGAGGTGTGGCTTTTCTTATTTGATATTGCTCTACAGTTTCTGCTCTTCCTCTCGCATTGCGTCTAAGGGGTGTGGGACTCGTGTCTTTGTCTTACTGAAACTGGTAAAACTAAGGCGTAGTATTACACTTTTCGTGAAGTGTACAGTCTGTACGCCCTTCTTGAAGCGTAAGAGCTCATGCGCCCCTTTTCTCCCATCTAAATGCATGAGGGGCATTGCCTTGAAGAGTAGTTGTACGCTTCAAGAAGGGCGTAAAGTCTTCAAGCGTAGTTGTATGCTTGAATGAAGCGTAGGACTACGCCTCAGTTCTATAGAAGAAGGAGGGGAAATGCCTTGTTATCAAGCAGCTTCTCAATTTATGTGCTCATGGAATTTGTTGGTTTTATGTTTCAACAGATCCAAGTCATCAGTGATGAAGAGCAGGGCAATAGGGAGGATCCGCTAGCGTGGTCAATTTGCTACGAGGAAATAACTTGGATGAAGCCACCAGCTTCAGTACAGGGATGCAGCCACCCCGCCGTAACCCACCTCATGTGTCTCAGGAAGTGGGTCATCGAAAACGGCAGATGTCACTACTGTCGCAGGAGGGTGACTGTTTGCCAAGTCCGATGATCCACTTCCTGGGAAGTGAAGTGACTGCCACTGCTTACAAAATACTGTAACGTCGCCCTGTTTGTAATTAAAGTCCCCAAAACGGGCTTGAACAAGAATTTTGGAGCTGTCAGCTGTCGCCTTCACACTTTGTCATAGTATTATACTCCTCAACATCCACCGGGGATTTTAAAAAATAATCATTATGTGAGTATAACATGTATTGACAAATGAGAACTTAAAAGGCAACTGAAGCTGGTAATTATTCCGAATAGGGGCTCCACCTATAGGGGGCGAAAGTTTGGTGTCATTTGATAGGTATTGACGAGTACTGTTCGGAACTGCAAGAAATATGCGGCGCTCTTGAAGGATATTGCTATAAATGTTTATTTAAGTACCCCACCCTAACCTCGAACCATGCAGCGATATCGTGAAATGCGCTCGTACCATCAACTTACCACGCATAAGGTAGAAGGGTGAATGTTAGAAGGATGTTAGATCTACCTCGCAGACCCACAATATACCCCCAAATATTTTCCCTTCTATTAATTCGAGAAAGTTGACTCGGCCGTCTGCTGAAGCGACAGGTGGCGCCATCTTTGAGCGGCCTCTGTAGGTTCGTCGGCCCCGTACAGTTTTCCCGAATTAATAGAAGGGAAAATATTTGGGGGTATATTGTGGGTCTGCGAGGTAGATCTAACATCCCCCTAACATTCACCCTTCTACCTAATGCGTGGTAAGTTGATGGTACGAGCGCATTTCACGATATCGCTGCATGGTTCGAGGTTAGGGTGGGGTACTTAAATAAACATTTATAGCAATATCCTTCAAGAGCGCCGCATATTTCTTGCAGTTCCGAACAGTACTTGTCAATACCTATCCAATGATACCAAACTTTCGCCCCCTATAGGTGGAGCCCCTATTCGGAATAATTACCCTGAAGCTTATCAGGCAGGGTAGGAATTCCAAGACTTCACTCCTATCGCAAATCCAGCATTGTTAAAAAGTAAACTTGAGACAAAAAAATCATCCAAACTGCAGAGAGTGTGTGAATTCAGAAAAAAACATGTATACACTATCTCAGAATTGACAATAATGCAAAAGAAGAAAAAAAAAGGTTTGAGTTAAACCGACACAAACAAGTAACAGAAAAAAAGCAAGGAAGCAAGTTGCCTATGACTCCGACTACAAGGTACAAAATAGCAGTCATATTATCACTCATTATTGTGAGAATGATGTAACTTTGACTCCCATGATTTTCAACAGTAACCAAAGATGGACACAGGTCATTACCTCTCATAAAGACTGAAGGCACAAGGCTGACAAAAAGCATGCGGTAAGTTTAGTATCTCACCATGGAACAACCTGTCATCTTGGTCGGTGGTAAAACCAGGGCGCAGAGCGTAATGGGTTTCATATGGCCTTTGGGTGTCTCTGGGGAGTGCAGCATGTCTCAGCCTTCCTAGAGCATAGGTAAGAACAGATGACGTTAGTGCACAGGCAAACACAACAATCCATTTGAAGGACAGAAAATCAACAGAGCTCTCTTCCCACTACATCCTAGAAAAAGAAAAGGAATAAGATTCTTTGGGAGTTGCAAGAAAAAGTCACAGATACCCAGTTTCTCACATTGCTTACAAATGATTTGTTCATCACTGCTTACTTCAGAGACACTTCTGACATAAACAAGATTAACTTGAGAGAAAATTCTACATGAGCACTGACAGGCACTCACACTAACAATCGAATTTGTAAGCAGAAGCCACAAATGGGAGAAAAAACCTTCACTGAGAATGAAAGAGTCTTGATCAATACCATATTTTGGCCAGTTCTACTTTATGATTCAAATTTGGGCCAGGTTTTTTTTACCACCCAAATTTGGGTGATATGGGGTGCATCTGCTATCCATATAGCTAGATGGTATTATTTGGGCAACAAAATGATTCTCACAAAAATTTTGGTAACAAAGAATACCTTACCCAAAATTTTAGTCCTGGTTGTGACTCTTTCATTCTCAGTGAAAAACCATACACTGAAAGTTTACAGGAAGAACAAGCAGTCCAACTTGTGCATGGGATCCTATTGGTCACTTTTATGAATCACATGATGCTGACCAATTGCCAGAGCAAGTGGTCACATCGGCATCTACATCAACATCCTGGATCCACTTGCAGAACACACTGAAGGAAATGAATTGTGACCTGTAACACACACCCTTAGACAAGATAACAGGAGAATTTTGTATTCTTACTTTCCATCATGAAGTAGAGACCAGGAAGTAGGAAATGCACATGAGATGTTTCTGCTAAAAGGAATTGCATTGCCTCCAAACTGTTGGCCTAAGGCGTGCCTAATGTCTTCTGAGCATTAAAGAACTTGAGTAGTTTCCTGGAAAGAATTGAAGAAGTTTAGCATTACAAATACAAGCCGACCATTTATCTTAATGTCAAAATCCCCAAATCTTAACTTCTCAGTGTTAGTAAGAGACAGCCATCAAGAATCGAACAAGAACCAATCCCAGTACCCCAACCATCACACGCAGTTTCCGAGCTGATAACAGCAGGCTTGTCATCTAAGTCGTTGTCTCCAACTGCATATCTTCAGACGAAGTGGTGAAACCCACAACTTTTGCATCTCCCTTGTACCTGATCAATATACAGAGATAAAACATCAGAGACAGTTTAAATAAAAAAAGAAGAAAAAAAGATACTCTAAAACGGGCTTTCTGTCGTGTAGGAGGCGCACCATTATATTTGAATCAAGAGAGGATTTTGAATAATACCTTAAAAAAAATCAGAACCCATTGTTCATTCAAAATAATAAAATAGGAGTTTAGGGGAATTATGAGATGGCATAATAGCCCCATGGCATTCCCAGTAGCCATTCCTGCCAGACTGCACCAAATTAAGATTCATAAACAAACCATAAACACCTTGCCCAACTTTTTGAAACTTACGTTCTGTGGGCAAGGTAAATGTCTAGACAATGCATTTCATTTCTGGAGGGTTTGGCTCATTGCAGTGCTCACTGGCTAGCACAGGCTGTCTACACTCCTATTATTTCAAACCACCAGGGATGAAAAATATTGTTTAAGATATTCAAGGTAGCAGAATCCGTCTTTGGTCAAAGCACTAGAATATGAGTTCTGGTGGATTGTTGGATGGCAGAATAGCCCAATTGCAGCCCACACATTCTAAAAAAGTTTGATGTTACATGTAAACTTAATACCGGGTGTAAAATGTAACACGCAACAGGGGAGCGGGTTGCCTATGCTGGACTCTGCGGGCGCACCCGAACGAAGCGGTGCTGTTTTGGGTGGAGATTGCGCCCCTGCGCCGCGGTTCACGCGGTTTTGACGGCATAGCGGTCTCGCGTCACTGCCACGACTGGACTCAACGGTGTCGCGGGGCCGCGAAGTCGCGGAACCGCGGCTCCAGGACTTCAGGACTTCGCGACTTCACGTCACCGCCGACGCTAAGGACTCCAGGACTTCGCGGTGTCGCAGGCCTGTGATCCTTAAAGTCTGGGAATCCTTAGAGTCCGCGGTGACGCGAAGTCGCGAAGTCCTGAGGTCCTCGAGCCGCGGTTTCGCGGCTTCGCGGCATCGCGACACCGTTGAGTCCAGACGTGGCAGTGACGCGAGGCCGCTATGCCGTCAAAACCGCGTGAACCGCGGCGCAGGGGCGCAATCTCAACCCAAAACACCACCGCTTCGTTCGGGTGCGCCCGCAGAGTCCAGCATAGGCAACCCGCTCCCCTGTTGCGTGTTACATTTTACACCCGGTAGAGCGTCAAGAGGGCTGTCATTTCTATTGAGGGAATGATTGGTCATGCTTCAAATCACCTCTCTAAACAAACAGTAACAATGGGAAATTTCAATTGGAAGTCTGAATTTTTTTTTAAAGTTACTCTATTGGCAACTCACTATTATTACATGCTTCGAAATTGCAATAAAATTACGACTCGTGTTTAGCAACAGCAACAGCCTTCAAGAACACAGACAACTTTTAAAGCACATGCAAGAACATATGCCTCTTAACAGTGGTTGTCAAGACTAACAATTAATATTAGCCATCACACAGTTATTGAGAGAGTTGCTCTTTCCTGTCTTTCATTTCGTGAGAAAAGTAAGTGGGAAATTGTTGAAACACACAGAAGAATAGACACCAAACCAGGGTGTCAAATTCAGCAACACATACAGTTTACAACAAAAATAGATTTTAGAAAAGACAAACTTTTCCCACTGCACAACTCCTTGTTCCGTACCATGAAATACGTACACCAAGGAGTGGATGAAACTCACCAGTGATCTTGCTCTTGTGGTGCATATGTTGTGAGATCGTGTAAAATGATGAATAATGGTTTTGAAGTTCAGCGCTCCAATTCAGCTTCGCTTGGAGACTGGTTGAGAAAAGGTGCAGTATTCCACAACTGTCCTCCTGCCAAAGGAAAAGTATGAATTGTAAGCAACAGGAGACATTATTTTTCAAAACATTACATAAAAATAGACATGACATAAGATGGTGTTCACCACTCGTGTGCCTTAAACCATGCCAAATACCACAGAATAACATAAATTAGAACAAAGCATTGTTGGAACCAAATTTAAACTGTTTACAAACAAATGTGTTACTTTGAATGCACAGTGGACTTCACAAAAATGCCGGCCTCAACAATAATCCAACACCACACCACAACACCGCAAACGATTCGTTTACAGAAAAAAGCAAGCAAACAAATAGTGTACTTACAAACACATACATTTTTAAGGATAATGAGAACTAAGCAAGAGTCTGAAGTGTCACCTACATTCAGTCCACTATAGCATTGACAAAATTTGTTGACTGGTATCAAAAAACTTGGTGAAAGTAAAGGATAAACTAGTGGCAGTGTGGTAAGTACACACCTTCTTCAAGACTGACATTCCATGTTGCAGTAGGAAGGAAGGGAAACAGCTGGACAGACAGAACTCAGATCATCTGAAGATTGCTTGGCATGTCCAAATCACTTAACAGCTCCTGTGAGGCAGAAAACTGGTCAAAACCCTACTGATGTGATAACAGGACTGCTACCTAGTAACATTAGCGTTAAATGAAAACCACTCCAGAACAGTCTTCAAACAAACAACAAATAATCATTCTTCATAGAAATGACTGGCGTGAAAAGTAACAAAACAGCATAGAAAGTGACAAGCACACATTGCAACTTGGACTCCAACAGCAAGTAGACAAAATCATTTGATTGAGCCCACAGCTATGCAGAATATTAATGTAGGTATGGTAAGCAGTATGCACTCCAAAACCAAACTTAACTAACTCAATGAAATCAAGAGAAATATATGAAGTTACAAAGGTAGTCAGAACATTCGGTGCAGCTTGTGTCTCGCAGTAACTTCAGAGTTACACAAATTTTTTTTCCGAGCAGAAAGCAGGTGATTCTCCATGTCTTGAGTGAAGTCCCGTTTCAATCGCAGGCAGTTTAGAAATAAAAGCGTAAATTAAAAGAAAGTTGTAATAAAACCACTCTCCTGTACAAGGCACTTTTTTTGGTTCTAATTACTTGAAATTGAGATGGAACTCTACGCAAACCATGGACAATCACCTGCTTTGTAGGGATGTAAAAATACCGAGAAAGTAAAAAGTCGCGTAAATTACGGTAATTTACCGTATTTTACGGTATTTTTCGGTAAAATTGGGTAAAATTGGATTATTTAAAGTTTCTTCAGTTAATATTATATTTTTCTTAATTTTGAGGATTTTGAGGCGTTTTAGGTGATAAAATGAGAAACATAATGGTACTTTGCATGATATTTTCACCTTTTAATCAAAGTTTGGTACATTTTACAATTATTACAATTAAAATTAAGCTTACTTAAATGTCTAATTACGCTTCTTCCTCTTTGAGGCTCTAGTGACGACGCTCACACTTGCGGTCGCAGTCGAACGGGTCGTTCGCGTTCGTGCTTCTGGGGCTTCGGTCTGGGCGGGGTGGGCTTGGGTTTGGGCCTGCGGCTGGATGACGGGTGTTGGGCTGCGCCGCGGCGGGGTCTCACGCTCTGGCTGTTCCGTATCGTCCTCTCCGTCCGTGTCCATTTCCGTGTCCGAACCCGAATCCATCTCCCAGTCAGTGGTCTCGTCTTCTTCTTCCTCGTCCGTTTCCTCGTCACTGAGCTCCTCTTCTGCATCATGGCCTTCGCCAGCGCCACCAGTGCCAGCTTCACGGGCTCTACCATCACTGCTCAGATACTTCTCAAAAAATTCTGTCAGCTCCGGGATGGAGAGTGGTTTCATCTCTCTGTTCTGCGTCGTTGCCGCCACCAGCGTTGCTCTTGTAGTGGTGAGCTTAGTGACCCGCGAGTTGAGCAGCCGGTTTCTTGACTTATTGTGGATGAATCCATGGTCCGACCAGCGTCGCTCCAGTTCAGCGGCCGTCGGGGGCAGAGTCAGTAAGTCTGCCGCGATCTTGCCCAGCTGCTGCGTGGAGCACACGCCTCGCCACCAAACCGCGGGATGAAGCTTTTGGGAAGAATTTATGACTGAGTCAATGCCAAAAAAGCCCACTCTCGTGCGAAATTCACCTAGATTTGCAATTACAGCCCCTTCATCAAGACCTAGGTGGCCCACCTTGTCTGAGATCCACTTGATGGCCGCAGCAAACCTCTTCATTTGACAAGTCGTCTCCTTTGAACCTTGGATCAACCATGTAAGCCGCACAGTGAATTGGCCCCACTGTAAACTCCTTCCTGTCAAGAAGTAACTGCCTTACATGACGCTTTTCATCAGCGGACAATCTGAGCTTCGCCATGTTGGCAAGAACAGAATCATCAATTCTTTTCTGTAAAAAATACACATCTGACAAAAGTGCATTGTTGCCCTCAACAAGAGTAATAGCAGCGTGCAACGGGGTCAACAGGTCGTTGACCGTCTTAATTTTAGACCAAAACTTATCACTAAGTACAGTTTTCCTTACAGTTCTATCAACATCTAGGTTCTCAGCTAGTACTGTTTCCTGAAGAGCAACTCTGTTTTTCAACAGAGAATTGAACAGAATTACAGCACCCGCCCACCGGGTTTTTCCTGGCAATTTCAGGGTTATAGAATTGTTTCCATAATTCTGTTTTTGCTTCTCATTGAACACAGCAAGTATGTATGAGGTAACTTTGATATTTCTGCACACATTTCGTGCATGTTTATAGTATTTATCTACTACAGACATTGCATTGATTAAGTCCTTGAATAACAAATCCCAACAATGGGAGGCACAGCCTGTTGCAGTCATGTGGGGAAATTCAGTTGTCACTATTTCCCACGCTACCTGCATATTTGCAGCATTGTCAGTTATGAGAATCCAAAACTTATCGGGCCCTTCTTCCCTTATGACACGTACCAAGTGATCTACATAAACGCCCGTCTCCCTCTCCACCCCACGGCAAATCTGCTTATAGAGAATAGGGGTAGGAGTAGTAATTACAATGTCAATAACACTTTCATGACGAGTGTTCGTGTACGAATCAGTCATAATGCCAAGGGCGGACGCATTCTCAATCTTCTTCTTGTTGGGAGCAGTGCAAGATTCGTACTCAGCCTGTAGGAGGGGCCCACTGAGCATGTACCGCGAAGGTAACTTGAAAGATGGGCGGAGCTGGGAGAAAAAGGCAGTCCAGTACGGCGACTCGAAGGCCGACAGCGGAAGGCCCGACGCGTACACGCCCTGCGCAAAGGACGCGTCGAGGCGCTTCTTCTCGGCGGTCCCCATGGTGTCCACAAAGCGCTCCAGCGACGACGAGCGCGAACGGCCGCCCCGCGGAGTATGGGAATCCACAGAGGAGGTCGACGGGGTTGGGAAGAGCCTGGTCGAACAACAGTGCCAGCGCCTGCGCCATCACCTAGAACATAAAATATAAACTGTCAATCAAATTGTATAAAATATTTGGCGTTGAATGGTTTTCTCAGCGGGCGTGGGCCCGGCCGCCAGATAAAGGGCGCGCCGCTGCCCCCTCCCCCCACCCCCAGCCCCGGCTTGGCTTTACGCCACCGCCGCGGCGCCGCGGCATCAAATTGTACCTAAATTAAAGCGATGTGCACGTACCTCCCGCAACACTGCCCGGGTCGTCTGCATCTTCAGGTCCAGTCGCAGTCGCCGCACTCGGCGCTGAAGGGACGCGAAAGGGAGCATTGCTGCTCCTGCTCTGGTAGCGCAGTTTCACAGCAAGAGGGACCTCTTTGCATTCGTCCAAGATGTGCCCTCTTTGACGAGACGCATTGGGGCATACGACTTTGAGCAATGATTGCATGTGGATCTGTTCTTGCCGTTGTCGTCCTTGCTCGCCGTAAAGTTGTCTTCGACAACGGTGTCCTTGGGCCGCGTCATGACGACCTGTTGAAAATAAAAGTTTTAGCTAGATAGATAGCTTGTCGCGTCACGCAGGTTGATTGCGTCGACCAATTAAGGAGAGGCGGCGTTATTTCTCTGGTTATTAAGACCGTAAAGAACAAGAGATATGAAGTAATCATTCAAAGAATGTAAGTTTCGGGACAGGGAGTAAACATAACCTCAAAAGTAGCCGCCAAGCAGCAGATTAAACAAGCGGAGCTGCTTTAGATGCGGTAAGATTCACTATTTCTACTCACACAATACGCTCTGCTGAGTGTGTACTTACCTTTCTCACTCACAGTCAGGTTTCATATCCAGAGAAACACATAAATTCAGAAGAAAAACATACGCGGCGCGAGACTCTTGTTCGCGCTTGCATCACAGCGCCGTGTGTGTGGACGCAGCCGGCCAGCCGCCGCCAGCCAGCCAGGGGCACAGCCGATACGGGGCTGGGAAGGGGTGTTGGCGCGAAATTCAAACCGAAAGCACATCAAAACCATCGTTTTTAGTCGCAAAATGACAGGTTTTCAGCGCGTTTCCAGCTTAAATAGCGATATACCAAAATTACCGAAAAATACCTATTTTACCGGGGTCGGCGTAAATTACCGTATTTTACCCTTTTTTACCGGTAATATTACCGGCCTTTACATCCCTACTGCTTTGTGCTTGAAAGGAATGTGGTGTTGCTCTTAAGTCACTGCTAGGCACAGGCTGCACCAAAGGTGCAGATTAAATAAATCAGTTTTTTGGTGGACCTTTTTGTGTCACTTTGTCAAAATGGTGGTGAATGCTTCTTGCATAACCACAGTGCTAAGTTTTGATACCTGAAGGTGGTGAGAGGACCCAACCACTTGTAAAAGATGTTCGCCTTGATTGATCATTCCTGCCCTTGTCCGGTGTTGAAGTCTGAGCAGCGGCCTGCCTTTGGGTGTCGAAGTGAGACCAGAAGCTGAGGACTCAGTCCTACCCTTGTTGGGTGTCGAACTGTGAGCAACAGCTAAGGAGTCACACCTGCCCTTGTTGGGAGTCGCAGCCTGACCATCACCTGAGGATTCAAAATCAATAATTTAATCAGTCCGTTACAATAAATAAGATTAAAGACAAGTCTTTGTGATTTTGAAGTTCCGTAAGCGCAGTACTGATTCAAGTATACATTTGAAAACTTTCATTTTTCACTTATTAGAAACTTGTGAAATTTGTAAGTTACTAAATACTCTGCAGCTTGCAACCAAAAGATAGATTTTACTTTTTAAAATTGGCAAGTTGTTATTGTTGCCTTGAAATGTGCCCCTTTGATTACAAACACACACTCCACTTACTGCACATAAAAGCATAGACCGATATTATATACACGCCGCGTGTCCCCAATTCGGCTTATTGTTATTGCCACGCTGCGTGTACATAATATAACCGCGGTAAGGGACACGCCGCGTGGCTCTAACTCAAAAAATATTATTAACTTGCCGGAAAAGCGTTTTGACCCGACCGGGCAAGCTTTTCCGGCGTGCTAATAAAAATTTTTAGCTTTATTTTCACGCGGTGTTTCCGTAGAAGCATATTGTATTATTGACACGCTTCAAATATTTTTCAGCGTGCATTTAATATTTCTTCTAGAAAGGTACACGCGGCGTGCGTCGAACACAATGTTTTCTTATTTGCACGCCGGTTGGAAAAAAGTGTTTCTAGTTAGGACCCCTCCCCGCCAAGTCGGCGTGATGGGTGGGTGTTACCGCACCTACACGCTAAGTTTTTGTCCCCGGTTCGAATCCCGGCGAGTGTGGCGTGGACATAACGTTTTTTTAAAAAAAAATTAAAATAGGCACGCCGCGTGAAAATAATGAATTTACCAATCATAATCATGCCGCGTGCTCGCAACATGAGTTATTCTTATGTACACGCCTGAAAAGCTTTGCGGCGTGCACATAATATTTAAAGCTACAATTTCCACGCAGCGTGAAGATAAATCACAAATTTACAGTGTACATAAAATTAAGTGTTTATAAGAATAACTCATGTTGCGAGCACGCGGCATGATTATCATTGGTGAATTCATTATTCTCACGCGGCGTGCCTATTTTTTTTAAAAAACATTATGTCCACGCCGCCCTTGCTGGGATTCGAACCGGGGACAAAAACTTAACATGTAGGTGCGGTACCACCCACCCACCATGCCGACCTGGTAGGGAGGGGTCCTCGCTGGAAACACTTTTTTCCAACCGGCGTGCAAATAAGAAAACATTGTGTTCGACGCACGCCGCGTGTACCTTTCTAGAAAAAATATAAAATGCACGCTGAAAAATATTTGAAGCGTGTCAATAATAAAATATGCTTCTAGGGACACACCGCGTGAAAATAAAGCTTGCAATTACTTTTGACACCCTGGAAAAACGCGGCGTGGAAATAAACCTATTTGATATTATACACACGCTGGAAAAGCTTTTCCGCGTTTTCTCAACTTCCCCAAAACGTCATTTAATTACTTATTTCAAAATATCACGTTGGTATAATTTATCTACAATCATTTGTTTATGGTCTCCTGGAAACAATATCATCGACACCCGCCATTTTTCAAAGGCGTTCTTTGCAATCTACGGATTCCAATTTTCTTGAATCACTGTTAGCGGTAATGTCCGTTGTGCCGGTAAACCTAAGATTACCTAGGTAATGTTAGGTGTACCGGGTTCAATTCCGGAAATGTTGTAAAATTATTATTCCACCTAACATTGCCTAGGAAAATGTGCGCCAAACTGAGATTGCCGAAATGGCCAACGGCAATCTTAGGATGACGGGGGAAGACATTACCTGAAAAAAAAAAAAACGTGAGAAAAAGGGTAGAATAGCAAGTAGTCGCTATTCATTGTCGGCACTGTGCCCATTCCTAGCCCGGACCGAGCGCGAGGGGACCCGCGTAATGTAGTGGGTATCGTTTGCGAGGTGACAGAGAAAGGTTTGTATAGAATTGGAAATCCACACGGAAGGTATGAACAATTGATGACCAGAAATAGCTTCCAACTGTCAAAAGAACGATTCCTAAATCCATGCGATGTACCATCAAAGACGGTTCCACTCCGGGCATTAGCTACTGCGTCCAGCCTGTCCGGTGGTCAAGGTGTGACACGGTGCAACTGCAGGACAGGCTGCAAGCATGGCAAATGCACCTGCCGCTCGAAAAATCTCAAGTGTTCTTCAAAGTGCCACGGCTCCACCTCTTGTTCCAATAAATGATTGCCCTGTGCCCGTCTTTTATTTTCTCTCAATGGCTTTTTTCTCACGTTTTTTTTTTCAGGTAATGTCTTCCCCCGTCATCCTAAGATTGCCGTTGGCCATTTCGGCAATCTCAGTTTGGCGCACATTTTCCTAGGCAATGTTAGGTGGAATAATAATTTTACAACATTTCCGGAATTGAACCCGGTACACCTAACATTACCTAGGTAATCTTAGGTTTACCGGCACAACGGACATTACCGCTAACATCACCACTCAACGAGTAAAAGGTAGACAAAACTTCTATTTTACATAGACTACGAATTATAACATCCTCTATTTACTGTCTATTCTTTTCTGCATTAAAATTATTCAACAATTCTTAAATTTATTCTTATCATATCGCCTACTTTTTATTACCAATTTTCATGTGCATCATACTCTTAATTTCAAATGGAGGAATTTCGCATTTCTTTTTCCCAATTAGAATTGGGACAACTGTATGCATTTACGCAAATTGAACGCACAGAGGCCTGATTCCATGGTCGCTTGACTCAAAGTATGAAAGTGCATCTTGAAGACGGTGAAATCACAATCACCACTTACCTCCCAAAGAAATTGGTGGAATCAATCACCGACCAACGGTTTCAAGACATAGTTCCATCATGTTAAACAGACAACAAACACAATGTATGCTATTATGGGAAGATCATCTCTCCCCAAACCACTTCATTTGTTGGTCGCATCCATAATCCTGGTGAAGGTAAATTATCCTACAACGAATTTCTCCTCATTAAAATGTTTCATTCCTCGTCTTGACAAACTGTTAACTTATTATTGCAGCACGAGATGATGGACTGTTGAGGCAAAGTGCACATCTCCAGAAGCATAACAAGGCAGTCAGCAACGAACCGCCAGCGAAGAAACAGAAAACCGATGAACAGTAGAATTACTTTTCCATGCACTACTTAACGGTATATTTTTTCACGATAGATAAATATGAGTTCATTGATTTCATTCTATTCATCCATTTAAGGACATACCATTCAAAAAAACAATGAAGTTTTTTATCAATTCACATTTATTTACCATTTCAATACAAACAAAATACATTCTGATACTCATTAGACTTTCCACACCACAAACCCATCTTCAGACAATTAGCAAGACGAAAAAAAAAACATGTTACATCACACAAAAACTCCACACACACTCCACACACATCACGCACTATCTACAACCCAACAACCCATTTACACTCTCTCACTAAACGAAATCATTTCCATCTTCCATTTTCTCTTTCCTCACCCTTTACCAGATAAATAAAATTTCAAGATTCAAAATGAAACAATTGCTACACCACGAAAAATAAACACCATCACACACAACACAGCAGTAATGTTTTTTTTTTGTTTTTTTTTTTCCAAAACTATTCATATTTTCATATTTACTATTAAAAAAAATTCTCCTATTTTAACTAACACTTCACCACAAAACGATTTCGACATCAAATAAAAGCACATTCCACATTACAACCCTCTCTTTTCACTTTTCTAGTTGGTAATGCCCTCCCCCACCAAAACAACATTCGCAGCATTGCTGACAACATTACACACAACACGAATCACACAAATGCCCTCCAAAAACACACCATCACAAACCAATTTCTTCGCATCATCAAATATTTCAATTTCACATCTCAATACGCTCAACAACCAGCCAACAAATTCAAATCGCACTTAACTCTACTCACACACTTTCCCATTAAAAGTCGGCACAACACACCGCTCGCAGCCAATATACGAAACCACCTACTTCCCCAACAATCAACACTAAAACAATCACCGGAAATCTTCCTCTATTGTACTCCGCATTATCCAATCTCGCTAGATTTATTCATCAAGAATGGACCAAGATCTCCAAGATATAATGGGACCCCCTGATAATCCCAACTACAATGAACTTTACCCGCCCCCAAAAGAAGAATTGGCAGTGCTCTTGAAAAAAATCCTCCAGGAAGGACCCAATTTGAAACTAGAAAACTATCAATACATCCCACTGACAAAAAAGATGTTTCCAATGCACATCAAGAGAGCTATCAATCTTTTCAAGAAATACAAATGCCAAGGATGCACCGGATCACACGAGCATTTTATTGCAGGTAAGTTGTATTCATAATTCAACTAAATCAATATATTTACACCCCTTACACACACATCAATCTATTTTTCATAACCAGGGGGATATGCTGCATACCTCACTGGTTTAACAACAACAGCAACAGACATAGACATCTTTATCCATTGCCTGAAACTCATGGACCAGGACACAATCAACACGAAAAATGGTTGCAAAATCAAGACATTCAGGAACGTCACCACCATGTACTTCGCAACCAACCAACACGTTCCAATTGTGCAATTTATCCAGGTACCAATCTTCTCCTCTTTCGAATCTCAACCACTGCAACAATCCAACTGCTAAAACTTACAATATTAATTTCCACAGGTCAACTTCGAAATAGGTGCCACATCAGAAACAAAACCGCAAACATTCCGAGACCTAATGGCACTGTACGTCCTGACAAGATCCGACTTACCAACATGCAGAGTAGCTATCAACATGCCACTCAAACCACATCTCAGGATGATCTACACAATCAACGCATCATCCTTCGACACATACAAAACGCCTTCCAAGCCAGGTAGGAAGGAAAAGTATGAAGAAAGAAAAGTAAAAAACTTGAAGATACAACCACCATCACTCAAGATTTGTACCATGTTCAATTAAATGAACAAGTACTGTTAATAAGTAATAAGTGATAAGTGTTAAGGGATAAGTAACAAGTAATAAGTAATAAGAACTGTTAATATATGTGTTCCTCTATTAATACGTTCCTCTTCTATACTTAAATCCTCATTAGTTTCAATGCTGTTTCAATTGCTTCATAAAAATAAATAACAATCGTTGCAATAAATAACAATCTTAAATCTGAATATTTTAGTAGATTTAGTAAATCTGAATATTTTAGTAGATTAATTGATATTTCATCGTCTTGCTGTCTGCCAAGCAGCAAAATTACCTTTTTTTTCCTTCTTCTAAAATGTTTCAATTGCATAAAGTTTAACAAAAAATTCAAGTAAATCTTCATGTTCCATCTTAATTTCTTAAAGTACATTGGAATGCAACATCATGCATGGTGGGGACAAGGCAGTCTTACGTTACAGTCACACACCCATTCAGTGACAGTTTGTTTAGCTTCTCCCTGCCATCACAAGTGTTGCCTAGGAAGACATGGGCTTATCCTGCAGCAAGTTGCCAAAGTGCCAATATGTTGTTATGCTGGAAGGTAATATTGCAATTGGAAAATCAACTCTGTTAAAAAATTGCTAAAAGCAGGATATTCTACCATTCAAGAACCTGTTGAAACTTGGATTAATTTTGAAGGAATCAATTTTCTGAAACTTTTCTGTTCTGACATGAAAGAACATGCCTGCACCTTTCAAACAATGGTGCTCTTCAGTCTCTGGAAAGAGCAGCAGAAAATTATGTCAGAATCTGCAGACATTATAGTGGTTGAAAGGTCAATACATAGTGTCATAAAGATGTTCGTGGCAAATCACGTGAAACATGGAAATATTTCGCAAGAACAGAATGTGCTCTTGAGTCACATTGCACGAGAACTCTCCAACATGACAGGACGATAAGAAGTTTTTGTATATCTTCAGGCCAATCAAGAAATTGCTTACGAAAGAGCACAATCCAGAGCAAGACAAGAAGAATCGCAGATTCCAATGCAATATTTCACAGAATTGCATACATCTCTGGAACGATGGCTACTAAAAGAAGAAAGTCTCATCGCAACTGTTAATGCAGCGCAATCCCCAGAATTGGTGTCACAACAAGTTCTTCAAGCTATTCAATAATTATTGTAAAGTGAGTATCATCCATTGCATTCATTCAAAAAAAATTTCGATATCACATGCCCATTCATGCACTTCTTCTTCTCAACAGGTGACACCTCCAACCAAAAGAAAAAATAACAATATTTCAATATGCCTGTTGGATGTCTCTAATGTGACACTATATGACTATCAATTCTGATAAATATACTCATTTTATTGGTCAAATTTATCAATTTTTCTTCTTCTTTCAACAACCTTTCTCAACTTCTCACAAACAAATTAAAATTCAAAAATTAACACCTATCAAATGCACTTGAGGCAAAACAAATCCTTCTTCAACCTCGTTTCGTGACATCCTCCAGCAGACGTTGCGCGAAAAACAAAGTGCCTGCCTCACAAGACACAAGGATGAAAACAAAACCGACACGGTGGAAGCGCCTTTAAAGTTCTTAACTTCTTGCAATCTTTTGCAACACACCTACCATACCATTACACATGGACTTCCAATTACATACTATTTCCACACTATCGCATACAACACCAACACTTCCCAAATACGCTACACTCCACATTCGAATTTCACCGCCACTGACCAACAGTACCAACACCACTACACTCAAATTATCGCCAGACAACGATACACCCCCCACCCCCACACAACAACTACACTCAAAAACTGAGATTCTTGAAATGAGAGTAACTTACTTAATATTAGTATATTTTAGTCTAAAACACGAACCTAGTATATATTCTAAACGTTAGAGTAAAATAGTCTTAGTGTGCGACACTCTAAAAGAAAGAATATTTATTCTCGTTTTTAGATGGCGGTTTTCTTGACTGATAGCGCGCCCCCACGCCGTGGCGGCCGCAGACGGGGTGTCAACGGCCATGCTGCACAGCGCCTGCCATCACCCAGGGCAAGTACAATCCTTTTCTTTCCTCTGCCTGGGACGCTCTCGGCCCGTTCTCCCCGTGGACCCTCTGCCCCAGCCCAACACCCACTGCCACTGCCGAGACGCCGCGCCGCAGGTCCGCCCCGCCGCAGAGACCCCGTCAGCGCAGAGTATCCACGCCCGGAGTAGCGCCGCCATCGTCTGCGAGAGGGCCGCCCGCCGCAGAGACCCCGCCAGCGCGGAGTATCTACGCCCGGAGAAGCGCCGGCACCGTCCGCGAGGAGTAGCACCACCGGAGTAGCGCCGCCGTCCCCAGGCCGCGCGGGGTAGCGCCGCACCACCAGCATCGCGAGACAAGTCCCGCGGTCCCCTCGCCGCGCGGGGTAGTGCCGCGTCACAAGCGCCGCAAAATCTATGAACTTTTAACATCCATAGTCATATTCCGCTAGGCTCAACCTCTCTGCTTAGCTGATTTACTCTAAATAACCTAACTTCAAATGCATCAATGCTGCAACTAGTAATTTTATTAAATGTGTAAGGCGCACCGGGCGGGCAAATAAATTCCTTGAACACTTGCCCGGTCACCATAGGGTCCATAACCTTAGCTCTCACTTAGTCGTTGCATCAGCGCAAGTCAGCACTTAATCATTCTTTTAAAAGCTTTGTAATTTTAAATACTTTGGTATAATAAATTTTTATATAACCTGAGAATAATTGTATTACACAGAGCTAAACATCCACACGCTCATCATTGCGGACATTCATCGCCCGCAATTGCATAGAGAGTTAGTCCTCCGGTAGTGAGGCAGCGTTTCAAATTCCCTGAGGTGCTAGCCTAAGGCGAGAATCAGATTAAATTTGTCTTGCTGTTGCAAGTGACTGATGTCTAAGGTGGCAGAGCACTCAAAAACTGAGATTCTTGAAATGAGAGTAACTTACTTAATGTTAGTATATTTTAGTCTAAAATACGAACCTAGTATGTATTCTAAACGTTAGAGTAAAATAGTCTTAGTGTGCGACACTCTAAAAGAAAGAATATTTATTCTCGTTTTTAGATGGCGGTTTTCTTGACTGATATACTAAACCTGAGAATAATTGTATTACACAGAGCTAAACATCCACACGCTCATCATTGCGGACATTCATCGCCCGCAATTGCATGGAGAGTTAGTCCTCCGGTAGTGAGGTAGCATTTCAAATTCCCTGACGTGCTACCCTAAGCCGTGAAACGGTATAAAGTTGTCTTGCTGTTGCAAGTGACTGATGTCTCAGGTGGCAGAGCCCCCTGTGCCCTACCAAACGACGACCCGTAGCCATGCGTGAGAGCGAAGTTGTACGCTAAATTATCGAGCTGATATTGCACTTATAGAAATGAATCTTACAGTGATAGAGTCATTGCACCTCAGACGTTTATCCTGCATAAGTTTTTAATAAGACAAACACCTTATCTCAGCTGCAAGAGAACTTAAAACCGCAAGGCCTCAATAGTGCGACACTAGCGCCAACTAGCGGCTCATGCCAATATTACCCATTTTGTAGCTGTAGAGCATTTGTTTTGCTCCCACTTTATCAAACAAAAGTGTTGGCGAATACAGAACTAGTATTTATTCTGCTTATTTAATCAAGAAGAAAGGGTTTTGGAATGTAGAAAATTTATGAATGTCCGATTTTGCAGGGATGCGACCGGATGTGAAACCTCGAGGATGACGCCCGGGTAACGCACCCTGGTGGATGTTTTCCATACTCTGAGTTTGAATGCTCTCCCAACCGCCGACCGCCGACATTCTTGAATGGTGTCAAATTCAATAGAGATTATTCTTAAACTCTACTTAGTATTATCATTTATTTAGACTTTATTAGGATAACTATCATTATATCTTTTAATTTATTAGTATAGTCTTTAAATTTGAGTGAATTGGAGTTAAGAATCTTACTGTTTGCTAACCGTAGGGTCTCAGTCGCGTTATATCACTGCAATTTATCTTTTCTTGTATTAATTCCCAATTTATTTTTTGTTTGTGTTTTGCTTTTTTAAGCATCTAGGTAAGTTGTATGTAGACTTTTCTACTCCTTGCATAGGGCATAGGTTATGTCAGCCTCAGTGACAAAGTTGCGGGTTTGCCTTGAAGAACACGCGCATCTTCATTTTCGTGTGTTTTCTTATTGCACATTGAAATAACGGACTAAATTAGTCTTTCGGAAATGCGCTCAATACGTTTCATGATTGACTTTTTGTGCTTATCTTGTCATTGCACTAACATTTTTTTTTCAAGTCAAAACCACACAAGTTTGGATTCAAAAATTTCACGCTTGCTGGCATTTCAGGAATTATTTACGATTTTATTGTGTACACTGGCAGCTCTACGTTTAATGATGTGAATGTCTCTGCAGATGTAACAAAGCTTGGACTGGGTGCTACATCAGTCATAGCACTGTGTGAAAGCATCAAGAACCCAGGATCTGCCATGGTGTTTTTTGACAATTGGTTCACTGGTATTCCACTTCTCACCTACTTGAGAGACAAAATGGATATCGTAGCAACTGGTACAATCCGCTCAGACCGAACCAAAAAATGTCCAATGCCCACTGACAAAGAAATTATTGCATCCGGCCGAGGAACAAGTCATGTCAGGGTCAACAATAATGGCGTTGCTGTTGTCAAATGGGCTGACAACAAAGTTGTTTCCCTTGGTTCCACTGTGGTAGGAGTACACCCTGAAACTACAGTTAAAAGGTAAGATCTCTTTAGTTTTGGTCACTTGTTCAAGTGTCTCTAGATTCTTAGGTGTTATGGCATTTGCTTTGTTTCTAGGTACAATAAGGAGACAAAATCTAAAAAAGATATTCCCTGTCCAAGGATTATAGAGTTGTACAACAAGTGTATGGGAGGTGTTGATAAGAACGATATGTTAGTGGAGATCAACCGTCTGCCTACAAGATCTAAGCGTTGGTATCTCCCAATGGTTGGATACCTTATTGATCTGTCTTTGGTCAATAGTTATCTTCTTTATCAGCGACAAGTCAAACAACTAGGAGAGAAACCAGAGTTCACAACTTCCAAAGACTTTCGCCTGGAGGTAATGTATAGGTTTTTCTTTCTAATTTTATAAATTTGTTAAATCAATCATTTAATTTTATTATTCTTATTAAAGGTGAGCAAGTCTTTACGCACCATGGAAAGAAAAAAGGGGAGGCCGTCTTCAACTGGCAAAGTATGTAAGAAGAATTGTTAGCCCTAGGTATAGGGTGTCAGATGAAGTTCGTTATGATGGTCTTCACCACTTACCCTCATATGCAAAAAAGCAAAACAGGTGCAAGAATTGCAAAAATGGGAAGACTTGTGTGTTTTGTGTGAAGTGTAAAGCAAACTTATGCTTTACAGGAAATCAAAATTGTTTTGCCCAGTTTCATACAAAGCCTAGTAATGTTACCGTTTAGTCTGCTCTTCAAATATTCATTTTATTGAAATTGTATGTTTTATGTTCCTTGAGTATTATTTTTCTCACAAAGTTTATGAATTTATAATATTTTCCAATTTATTTTTCCATTGATACGTCATCTGCAAGAATGAAATGTGACATAGGGTAAATGAAGTATTCTTATACAAGTAATTCTTTTACAGTTATTGCTTGTTTTTTTTAAAAATTATTTATTCATTTTATTATAAACAAATTTACGTATTTACTAGTTTATGTATGTCAGTCGTTAGTTTTCTGAAGTAGTAGTGCTAGTGCTAGTCCGTCGGTTTCTTGTTGAAGACTTTTTAAACTACTTGTTCTAAATACGTCATCTGCAAAAATGAAATAAGACGTACGGAAAATGAAATATTCTAATCTAATTATTGCTTGTTTTCAACAGTGGCTTCTGATTAGCCAATTTTGTTTTAATATTGATAAATTTACATATTTAGAAGTTTATGTACATATTATTATATAAATATTATAAATTGTTTTGCTAGTCCTTAGTTCTCTGCACACTCAAATGTGTGCATGGCACACTTTTCCAGGAGCATGCCATGAAGCACGCTCTAAATTAGAGCGTTCTTACCAGGCACGCTCTAAATTAGAGCGTTCTCACCAGGCACGCTCTAAATTAGAGCGTTCTTACCAGGCACGCTCTAAATTAGAGTGTGTCATCAGGCACACTCTTAATTAGAGTGTGCTTACCAGCCAGGCAGCGTGCGTGGTAAGCACACTCTAATTTAGAGCGTGCCTGGTGACACACTCTAATTGAGAGTGTGCCTGGTGACACTCTAATTTAGAGTGTGGCTGGTGACACACTCTAATTTAGAGCGTGCCTGGTGACACACTCTAATTTAGAGCGTGCTTCATAGCATGCTCCAGGAGGAGTATGCCATGCACACATTTGAGTTTGCAGAGTTGATGAAAGTACTGTTAAAAGTGCTAGTCATTTGGCATAACTTTGAAACGTGTCTTGTCAATGCTAGTCCTCGGCCTGTGTGGGAAGTTGTCAGTTGTCTTCCTCGCTGTCACTCTCCATTATGTTCCTAAAAAGAAAGTAAAAAAAAAACAAATATATAAAACATGTTCAATTCTCGAAACCAATAATTTTCTTATTCTGCTTCTTTTCCTTGTCAACTGCATATGTTAAATAAGGTTTTGAAAAAGGCAATTTAAAAAAAAAAAAAAAAAAAAAAAAAAAGGAGCCACTAACTAGTCAGAGACGAGACTGGCCAACTAGGTGCTTGGCGGAAAAGTGTCCATTGACAGTTATTACACCAAAATGTGTTGACTTACAGTTTGATTTGTATTAGCTGCAGCATCCTCTCAATGTTATCAAGGCGCTGGTTAGTTTCAAGTTTGGCAGCAACCACTTCACGGCGTAATATTTTCAATTCATCCAAAGCCAGACGACCCTTCGATGCTGTCTTTGGTTTGCACAGCATCTGCCTGCGGAGAAATGAAATGAAAACATTGACTTCTAGTTTACGAATATGACAAGACTCCATTGAAAGGTTAACAAATTTTTGAAGCGTAGCACTTGATTTTTTTAAAAAAAGTTGGACGCTCTATTATAGTAGAGCGCCTGACATTTGAAGCAACATAGACAATGTAAAGTTGCTTGAGGCAGGGCATTGCTTACCAGATGGTCGATTGGTGGATGGAAGTGACAGAGCCGAGCGACGATGACGGCGATGGCAGCTCAGCCGAAGGCCCTGCATCAGCCTGGGGAAGGCTGCTTGAGGCGGCAGATCGCAGTACTGGAGCCTCTAACAGCCTCACCAGGCCGTCGCCATGGGTGGCTGCAGCACCATCTGCCGGCCCAGCTGGGCCAGCTGCGGAGGCGGGTGCACTTCCAGCAGGGGCGGGTGCACTGCCGACGGGGGTAGGTGCACTGCCAGCAGGGGCTGGGGCGGATGCACTGCCGACGGGGGCGGGGGCAGGTGCACTGCCGACGGGGGCGGGGGCACTGCCAGGACGACGCGGAGCAGCCATCTTTCTCAAGATGCGGCGGAGTGCGCGGAGTACTCTCCGGCATGCCATGGTGATGGCAACAAAGGCGGCCCCAACAGTACCCTGCCCTGCCCCCGCCTATCTCAAAGGACGACCATAGCGCGGCCTGCGGGCTGTGCTTGCGCGTCGCAGGGGCTTGGCCCGAGCTTGTAGGAGCCCAGTCGAGCGATTCCGCGGCCAGCACTCATTACTTTGTCTCTCTCGCACCCCTTCACTCCATGAGTGCGAGAGAGACAGCGAAAATTGCAGGCAGCGGAATCGCTCGACAGGTTCGAGGCCGCAAGCCACCTATCGCAGTGGCGATGCAATTGCGGGCCGGGATTGGGCCGACTTCAAAGGCGTTTGGACCTTTTATTTTGCTCTTCTGTACATCGCGGCGTGTTTGTGTTACTTGTCGTTGCTTGTCATGGGTTTGGGTTTGGGGTTGGGGACTTGGGTCATGGGTCATGGGTCATGGGTTTGGGTCGTTTCTTTATGCCATTGAAAGCACGGTGTAATGCTTGTCAGCGCATGCAGGTTACACAAGAACTATCCAGTTTTTTGAATCACAATGTCCTTCCTATAGGGCGTTCCTTTCGCGTTCGATGGCGGGAAGAGTACTCTTTTACAAAAAAATTTAGTGTGATGTTCCTCTATGTGACAATTGACACTGCTGCTCTGGTTTGAATTTGCCTCCATTGGACCCCCCCCCCCCCTCACCCCAACCCGACCCAACCCACCCCGTCTCTCAATTTTAGGGCCGCAAGTCGCATTTACTCTTCCATTGTGAGTATGTATGAGCATATATCCCATATTTGCCGAACGAGGATATGTCATAAGTTTAAGTCACAATGTCCTTCCTTTAGGACGTACCTTATTTAGACATTCCAGAGGGGGATTTTTTTCGAAACAGGGCTCACTTTATACGTCTGACAATTTGGGAGACACTTATTGGTCTGACTCTCAAAAATGCCAATATATATGTCTCTTTTTACATTGTATTAAAAAAGTGACGTTTTGTTCAATGTTTTAAATACCTTGTTAATACCGATGTCCCTTTGTATTGGTAAAATAGACTTGTATAGTGGAGGATGACCCCCAAAACGCCCAAATACCTTATCAGAATGGCACCATTGCCGGTTTGACTTTGGAAAATTGTTCTCCCGCATGTCACAGCGTCCTACTGGAAGGACAATCCGTAACTCGGAAACTAATCGACCGATTTTGATGATATTGGTATTGTTGGATTCAGAAGGGCTCAAATAACCGGAATTAATAACTCTTCATTTTTTTTAAGCCTGAATACTGCGTGTGACTTAAAGGGTTAAGTCGTTACAAAATGTATCGTTTACAAACGACATAATTGTTCTCCAAAATATCGTAAATTAACAATCATTTTTAACAGTGTAGACAGCCTGCCTCCCGGTCGCCCCGCCGTGCTGCTGGCGCCGCGCCACCCGAGGTCGACGAGGAGGTCCAGGCCAACTTCATGCGCATCTTGGACATCTTGGAGAGGACTCCTCAAGCCATCCACCGTTGGATCACTCCGGACCACGCCATCATGGAGTGCTGGGAGCGGGCCGTGTGCGGAGCACCGCGGAACGAGCAGATCCGGGTCGTCGCGGCCGCCTACAAGACCATCATGTTCGGAGTTACGCCAGGTGAAAGGACCAGCAATGAGTGACGTCATGATTGCCATTAACATTCGCTCCCTCAGAAAGAGGATTGCCGAACTTCGGGACCTGGTACGCCAACTGCCAGAGATCAAGGTGATCGCCGTGTCGGAGACCAAGATCCAGGACCCGGACAAGGCCGCCATCAGCATCCCTGGTTTCCATCGCCTCGACCTGCCCGCCGTCCAAGGAGTCAGCCAGGGCCTGGCCCTGTACTTCCATGAGACCCTGCACGCCGAGCCGCTCATCCTCCCGCCCGGGCCGGTCGAGGCCCTGGGCATCAGGATCCTGCACTCCGGGGGCTCCTCCACGGCCTACATCGCGGTTTACGTACCAGGTCCTCACCGTATGCCTTTTCCTGTCGCTCATCTTCGTACTCTCCTTGCCGTCCATCACCGCACCGTGCTGATCGGCGACCTCAACTCGCGGCACGTGGCCTGAGGCTGCGGGGCGAACAACGCGCACGGCCGCACCCTGCATGACGTCATCGACGCGCCGCTTCCCCTGGCGTATCTTCACGCCCCGGCCGAGGCGACGTTCACGCCCAACTGGGGACGGCCGAGCGTCCTGGCCCTGGCCCTGACCTCCTGGATGGTGGACTTGGACGTCAAGGTGCTGCACGGCCTCTCCTCCGACCACGAGGCCATCTCCATCAGGCTGGACGCGGACACGGCGCGGCGCGCCCCGCCAACGTTCTTCAACTTTGGTAAGGCCGACTGGGCCCGTTTCCGAGCCGAACTTGCCTCTCGCCTCACTCTGCCAGCACGCAGCTCGTCCCCGGAGGAACTTGACCAGCACGCCGCGCACTTCGTCAAGGCCGTCCAGGAGGCCATGACTGTCGCCATCCCGTGGGGCCCCCGCCGCAACGCCCACAAGGAATTCCCCGACAACGTCAGGGCCTTGCTGGAGGACATGCGGTGCGCACGGAGGGACTTTCAACGCAACCCAACGGAGGACCTTCGCGCAGCCTACTTCAGGGCCTTCTGGGCCGCGCAGCGGGCCAAGAAAGCCTTCCTCGCCCAGCAGTGGAGCGACACCATGGACGCCGTCGAGCCAGGTTGGAAGCGAGTCTTTCGGATTTCCAGGGCGATTAAGCGGCGCACCAACACCTACATTCCGCCTCTCCGGACTCCGAACGGCTTCGTTACCAACCCGGAGGAGAAGCTCAACACCATCGCGGCGGCCATGAACTTCGAGCCGCCCCCCACTGCGGACCTGGACTTGATGGAAGAGGTCGCCCGGTTCAACGTCGCGGAGGCCAGCTGGACGCCGCAGAACGACGCGGACCGGACACCGCTGCGCCCCTGCACCCCGACGCAGCTCGGCGCCATCATCAAGGCCACCGTCAAGTCCAGGGCCCCGGGCGAGGACGGCATCACCAACCAAGTGGCGAAGAATCTCGGCAAGAAGGGCACGGCCATGCTCTTGTACATCATTAACGGCATCCTGGCGCTGCAGCACTGGCCGACTTCGTGGAAACGCGCCAAGACAATTCCCTTGCCGAAGCCGGACGATCCCGCCAACTTTCGGCCCATTGCGCTACTTGGTGTTTTCAGCAAGATTGCGGAATGTGTCTTCGCTTCCCGCCTCCGTGCCGCCACCGCTGCACTCCGAGTCCTCCCGCCAACGCAGATGGGCTTCCGGCAGGGCCGTGGCACGCTGCAGCAGCTCCTCCGCGTCGTCTCCTACATCAACGCCAGCATCGACTAGAGGGGCTGGCACTGCGGCATGGCGGCGCTGGACCTCACCAAGGCGTTCGACAGCATTTGGCACGAAGCGCTCCACCTTAAGCTGTCCCAGTTCGGCTTCACTCTGCCGCTCCGAGCCTTGGTGAGGTCCTACCTTCGCGGACGCAGTTTCAAGCTCCACGCCATGGGCCTGGAGTCGGCCGAGTTCGCCGCGTCGTTCGGCGTGCCCCAGGGTTCTGTTGTTGGCCCCCATCTCTACATCTTGTATACAGCGGACTTCCCCAGGCTTGCGGGCACCCTGACGGCGCAGTACGCGGACGACACGGCGCTCCTGGCTGCCTCCAGGTCCCCGGCCAGGATCAAGCGGATACTGGATCGATCCCTGGACGCGGCGGTGCTGTACTTCAAGCGGTGGCGCCTGGTGGTCAACGCGGGGAAGACCCAAGTCACACTCTTCAAGAATGGCGCCCGCCGACTGCTGCAACCCTTCACGCTGCGCGTCGACGGCGTCGAGGTGGAGGAGTCCCGCACGCTGACCTACCTTGGCGTCATCATGGACCGCTCGCTGCGCTTCCGCGACCACGTCATCGCCGCCGCCAACAAGTGTAAGACCATCCGCCTGATGCTTGCTCCACTCATGTCCAGGACCAGCTGCCTTAGCCCGCGTGGGAAGCTGCACCTCTTCTCCACCACCATCAGGACGGTCATGGCCTACGGCAGTCCCATCTGGGCCAGGCAGCTGAGCACCTGGAGCTGGACCCGCCTTCAAGCTGCCCAGAGCATCAGCCTCCGCGCGGCCCTGTCCAGACCTTGGAGGAGCAGCACAGTGGGCGTGCACCGGGACTCACAGGTGCCTTACTTCTACGACCATGTGCTTAAGCTCTGCATCTCTTTCTTCGACAGAGTCCGTGAGACAATGCCGGAGATCGTCGTGAACCCCGTGATGCGGCTCCGGAGGATGCCGCAGCACTTCCACGAGGCCCGCCCCCCGGACAGCGAGGACGAGGACGGCCCCGATGACGTCGACGGCGGTGCGGGACGCGTCGGCCTGGCGCAACTCGGCGCCACAGTGGGCGACACCTGCGCTTAAGCCCGCCCTGGGCCAGGCGTAACGACGTCCGCCCCGTCCACTTGGCGTAACGGTCCACCTCGGACGCCGCCTCGCCTGACGCAGCCCCGCCAGGCCTCCTGACAGCTGCCGCGATTGGTGCGACTTCGCACCAATCCCCGTCATCCTGGGCCGCCACTCCGCGCGCGACCAGGACTCCACTTCGGATGCCTCCTTGCCTGACGCAGCCCGCCGCACCGACGCCACGCCACGATTGGTGCAAACTTGCACGCAATCCTGCCGCCCCGTGATTGGTGCGACCTTGCACGCAGCCTCACCGCACCGCGCCGAGCTGTCTCCGCAACACTCCAACTTCGGACGCCGCACTGTTAAAAATGATTGTTAATTGACGATATTTTGGAGAACAATTCTGTCGTTTGTAAACGATACATTTTGTAACGACTTAAGTCGTAAATATGCGACATTAGTAATTAGTATAGCGAGACGTGTCGTTCTCATAACAAACTAAGTCGTAAATTTACGAACGATCGTAATTTTTTATGGGAATATGGCGGACAGTCATGACTTAAGTCGTACATTTCCGACTTCGGTCGGGCAGTTACGACTTTTGTTGAAAATTTACGAGACAAATCGTCAATAAACGACACAAATCGTAAATAAGCGAGCAAAATTGTAACGTTTCACCAACTTTTTGGGGATTTCAGATTTAAAACTATTACGACATTGTCGTAGAGAAATGATTTTTTAGTCGTTCACTTACGACGAAATAGTTAAAGAACGACTTTCGTCGCTATAAAAATTAGCGACTTTTATGTCGCTAATTTACGACAAAATTTCTGACAGTGCGCCCTGCGTCTGACGCAGGGCCTCCCCGCCTTGCTGCACCCTCCCGGGCCGCGCCGCCTCTGTGCCGCCGCCCCCAACTCCATGGCCTCGTCCAGCATCGCTTGGCCGCCATGGACTCCAGCCCTGTCCTGGACTACCCACCAGCCTCGTCCGGTGCCTGTGGCGCCGGCCGCTGGTGCTCCGAGCCCCGCCCCGGCGGACTCACCTCTGCGCTCACCCAGCAACTTCGTTACGCCAGCTGCTCGGCACAAGCGCCAAAGCAGACTGACACAACCATTGGACTTAGTTTCGGCCACCTCCCTCCCCCGGTGCTATGCGCCATCATTTTTGTTGTTGTTGTTATTGTATTGTTATTTATCTTTCCCCCCTTCATAAATGTGGGTTCCCATTGGCCCCCCACACTACTCTGTTAAAAATTTACCCTGTTATATGATTATTATCATCTACTACCTTTTTGAATGCGAATGTAAATCGGTGTCGCTTTCCTGTCACAGCATTGTATTTGTCACTTTAAAATTGAATAAACCATTGAAAAGTCAAGTCAAAAAATTTCCCTTATTTCTTATCATGAGTTCACCGCCCAAGAAACGCGTGAAGCAGGACCAGGAGCAGACGGACGACTGGCCTTCCGACGAGGATGAACTGTAGTTTGGAACAGAGAGCGACAATGATGGGGACGACAGCAAGCAGCAGGCCCCACTGTCCGTTGCAGCGGCGCCAGCTGCTGCTCCGGCACTCGCTACGACCTCATCTGCCAACTCGGTGACCTGCCCTTGTTGCGGACATCTGCTGCTGCAAGTCCCAGCCCCAGAGAACAAGTGAGACAGCTGCGGCAGGACAAACTGAAAAGGCCCTTTTAAGGGCTATTCCAGCGGCCCAAGGAATTAAAAGACACGGGGCCACCACTTCGCTCCCGAAAGAATTTCTCTCCAAAGACAAATCGCTTTGATTCCCTGCTTTTCCGCCTTTTTTGACGCCACCGCGTCGCCGCCTGCGAGCCTTCTGATTGGCTGCTGCCGCCGGGCCGCGTGGTGTGCTGCGAGCGGAAACCGAGGAGGAGCAGCTGTTGTGGGTTACGGAGGAGGCCTTTCGGCTATTCTCAAACCTGCAAAACAAGGAGAAGATAAACCTAAGGCTTATCCCGGTGCCCCCACCGGAAAGCAGGCAGCTCACCTTGCATGAAGTCGCCAGGGTCGACATACCGCCCAGGCAGCTGACGCAGACCGAGGTGCAGCACGAGGACGTCCCGCCATCCGTGTCCCAGGCAGCCTCCAAGCCGGCCGAGGCGCGAGATGGCTCCCACTGGAACACGATTCCCTGTCCTCCACACTGTGGTGTTCCTGTGGTGGTTCAGGTCCAAATTGCGTAGAAGAAGCCGGCATGGCGCTCAAAACGGTCCTTTTAAGGACCAAACACTCTTTTCCCGAGAGAAAAACTCGATCAAAGACTTCCAAAATTAATAAAAAAAAAACGGGGATTCGAACCGCCGACATTCCAAACCGGAGCTCACGCAAGAAGACAAAAGATTAAGCTTCTCAAGAAGGAGGTCGAACCCATTTTGTGTGACGACCTAAATTCAAATCAGCACATATCCTCCCCCCTTCAAGGTCCAAATCCAGGGGCGGTGTCGAGCTTGTGTGACGTCACGGCCCAGGAGGCGTCCGATTTTGGTGACCGTCACCTTAACCTGACGAGGAACAAGTACTACACCTTGTGCTTCAAAAGGTAAGTTTCCTTATAACTGCTTTTATTTCTTTGTGTAAGTGTTGCCTTTCTTTTCATTTTTTGTGTGTTTGTGATTAGGTACTTGTCATCTGTATCTGATCAGAACCTGGTCTGGATCCAAAGATTCTTCTGGAAGACAAAGCTTATCATTACTGTTCTAAATTTGCCTTGGCCACCTAATCTAGATGATTTTCAATCAAACGATGGAACCTCAGATAATTTCTACACTGCTTTGCATTCACATCTTGTGTCATTTTCGCTTCAGAAGAATAGTTTGTTTAAAACAACTATTATTTTTTTTGTGGGTGTGTTGCCTTTCCTTTTTTTTTTGTTCTATGTGAAATGGAACACCATTGTTACTGTAAGAGTATTTTCAAGTTTCAGACAATCAACTAATCAATGCTCAATTATATGCCCTAAATTAGTTTACTAAGGAAATCTGGCAGCACTAACACTGGCTTGTAATTTCATTATTTTTTTTACATCTCATTTGATTGACACTACCACGCATGTTAGAACCCTATTTTCAAATTACGCGCCATTTTAGTCTTTTGCCTTCCGTCACTTGTCAGCCCTGTCAATCACTTGTCAACTGTCTGTCACCAGTCTTTTGTCTTGGATGATTCACGCCTCAGTCTGAATAAACCATCGGAACAGTGAACAAGCGTACTCGAGTCTCGTCATTATCCACATACATCCACGAAATAGTCAATCAGATATCTCACGATCATCAGGTTATGGGCCCAGGATCGCGATCAGAGTTGCCTTAAGTAATTAGAAAGCGCGAGAAGAAGTTTTGACTATGGATAATCTCAAGAAACTACCGGCGTTGACCGAAGACAATTACTCCACATGGCGGGACCGCATCAAGTCAATCCTGCAACAAAGGAAATTGTGGGACGCCGTAGATCCAGGATACGAGGAATATGAGGATGATGACGGGAATCTACCATCGAAGAGACAGACCAAGAACGACGACGCTTTGAACCTTCTCAAGCAAGCTACGAACGATTATACTTTCCATTTCATCAAGAAAACTACGAAGGCGAAGACCGCATGGGAAATCCTATCAAAGACTTTCTGTGACTACAGTGCAATAGACGTTGTGGATTTGATAGACAGTTTGTTCCTTTTGAAGAAAACGGATGAAATGTCAATGATGCAGTATATCGTGAAACATGAAGAAATGATTGAGAAGCTAGAAGAGGCCGGCGTGGAGTTCGAGGACAGCGTGAAGGGCGCCATGTTACTGAGGGGACTACCCAGGGATGAGTACAAAGTGTTTATCATGCAGTTTCGAGTAAATGATGAACAAATGTCTGCAACACATGTCAAGGGAAAACTCATCAAAGAGAAGAGGAAAGAGAAATTGAGACAGATGATGCCCGATGAAGGAAGGAAGGAAACTGATTCCGATAAAGATGATGAAGATCAACCAAAGGCATACAGAACGAAGCATCAGCAAGGAAATGAGAGGAGCAATAATTCCTCATACCAGACTCAAGGGAATCAACACCAAAAGAAAGGTGAGCAGTATGAGAAAAGGCAATCACAGGCTCAGTGTTATTTCTGCGATGCTGTTGGTCACATCATAAGATACTGCCCGAAGTTGAAAGAGAAAAGACAGCAGAAATTGGGATCAGCTAACCAGGCAAGTTACGAAGAGGAATCAAGAGATAAAAATGAGGAATCTGAGACTAAGGATAACGGTGCAGCCAAAGTGGTGAAGTTCAAGGCTCTCCAAGCTAAGAGATCTCAGAATCCACCAGCGAGAAACAAATTGTATGAATGGATAGGTGACAGTGGAGCTACTCACCACATGACCCCGTTCAAAGAGATTATGTCTGATTTTAATCCAGAAATGATAGGGACAGTTGAAGTTGCGGATGGAGAATTTGTAGAAGCAAAAGGTTGTGGTAAAGTGACCATGCTAGTGAGTGAGAAATGTGGTGGATGGAAATTGCAGCTCACAGAAGCAATCTATGTACCAGACCTGGACAGCAATCTGATTTCCATGATTCAACTGGACAACAAAGGATTGGAGATTAAAATAAAGAGCAAGAAACTAATGGTAATAGACAAAGAGCACACCTTATTTTCTGCAATGAATCTATATGGAGATGCATATATTTTAGACTGCGAAGAATATGAGGTGGGTGAGAAGAAATACCAGAAGAAACAAGAGGAATCACTCGAGCAGGGGAAGTCTGGGAGAGCGAAGGCCAGAAGAGCAGTGTTGTGGCATGATCGACTTGGCCACATGACAAATTTACCCCCTGTGTGTGGCACAGAGAAATGTCCTTCTGAGTGTGAAACATGTGTGCAGGGGAAGATGCAGAGACAGAAATTTTAATTGAGTACTTCAAGAGGAAACGAGTGTTTGGATCTAGTGCACTCAGATGTAGTTGGGAAAATTTCTCCTAAGACTCCAGGAAAGTGTCAGTACATTGTGACTTTTCTGGATGACTATTCCCGATATTCTGAGATATGTTTGATGAAGAAGAAATCAGAAGTGTTGGAGCATTTCAAGACTTTTGTCGCAGCAGCAGAATCGTTTCAAGAAAAGAAAGTGAAACGTTTTCAAAGTGACAATGGAAGAGAGTACAGAAATGAAGAATTCCGTAAGTTCACAGAAGAAAAGGGGATTCAACATCGATTTTCTGTAGTGAGGACCCAACAGCAGAATGGTAGGGCGGAGAGGTTAAACAAGACATTGTTTAATATTGTGAGATGTCTTTTGATCAAAGCTAACCTACCTAAATATTTCTGGGGTGAAGCTGTGATGTATGCAAATGAAATAAGAAACTGTTGCCCATCTAAAGCGATTGACCGGAAAATTCCCTACGAGTTGTGGTTCAACAAGGAGCTAACTCAGGAAGAGATCAGAAAATTCAGAGTTTTTGGGTGTAAAGTATGGAGCTTGAACACAAATGAATCCAAATCCAAACTAGATGCCAGAGCAGAAGAATGTATTTTTGTTGGCCATGAACCAGGTATGAAAGGATTTCGGCTGTGGTCACTGAGCAGACAGAAGATAGTGGTTGCAAGAGATACTATATTTGAGGAGGGATGTTTCCCGTACAGAAATGAAATCACTCGGGAAATGCCAGAAGAGCTTCAAGATTTAATTATAGAAGATTCTGAGTTTGAAGATGATTCCAGAGCCGCAGAAGCAGACGACGAGGAGAAACAAGAGACAGAAGATAAACAGCTCACTGGAGGGGAAGAGGAAGAAAAGAAGAACCCGTCCGCGACAGGGGAAGATGATGTACCTTTCGACAAGGCGGAGACTTCAAGTAAACAAGCAGACGCCGCTCCGGTGCGTCGCTCAGAGAGAAATCGTGTGAAGAAACATGACTGCCACTTAGGATGCTGTAGGAGAGTAGAATTCAAGGAAGATGACAAGTTGAAATCAGCACCTGAAAATATGAATGAAATATTTGCCCGCCCTGACAAAGAAAAGTGGATTATTTCTATGATGGAGGAAATGGAAAACCACTGGGGCAACCAGACATGGACACTCGTCAAACGTCCCAAATCTGGAAATGTTGTGGGAAGCAAGTGGGTGCATTGCATTAAAACAAATGGGACGGAACAAAAATGCAAATCCCGCTTGGTGGCTCAAGGATTCTCCCAGAAGTTTGGAATCGACTACTGGGAAGTCTACAGTCCAGTGATCAGCAAGAACAGCCTGAGACTCATCACATCTCTATCTATTCAGAAGGGCTGGAATATTGATCACATTGATGTTGTTGCAGCCTATCTCAACGGTACCCTAGATGAGGTGGTCTACATGGAGCAGCCTGAATTGTTCGAGGAGGACGAGAAACATCTTGTTTGCCGACTCAACAGGAGTATTTATGGACTACACCAATCCGGTAAAGCATGGAATGAAGTACTTGTGAAACACTTGAAAGAAATTGGACTAACCCAATGTATTTCAGATCCTTGTATTTTTGTACATGAGAATGGAATTATAGGTGTGTATGTTGATGATATTGTGCTATGTGGTGTACCCTATTTTGTAAAAATGGTGAAAAGTGTTCTCGGAACCAAAGTTCAGACCAAAGATTTAGGTTCTATTTCCAACTTTATAGGCATTAGATTCACCAGGCCCGATCCTGACAGTATTTACTTAGATCAGAGTGAGTACATAGTGGAAACCTTGCGTGTGTTTGAAATGTTGGAGTGTAAGGGAGTACAAAGCCCAGGCTCTCAAAATCTGAGCGAAATGAATGAATGTGAAGAACCTTTTGATGATAAGATGTATCGTAAAGCTATTGGTAGGCTTTTATATGTCAGTACTTGTACCCGTCCAGATCTAGCATTCATTGTTAGTTACCTTAGTAAGTTCTGCATTAGCCCTACCACCGCTCACTGGTCAGGTGTAAAACGAGTTTTGAGATACCTGAAACAAACTACAAACTATCGCCTAACCTATATCAAGAATGAAAATGATTTCCAACCAATTGTTTTCTCAGATTCAGATTATGCAAATGACCCAACAGATTCTAAGTCTGTAGGTGGTTTTGTTGTGCAGGTATGTGGAGGCGCCATTGCATGGAGAAGCAGAAAACAATCTATTGTGGCAACTTGTACTATGTTAGCAGAATATTATGCTATGTACGAAGCTTGTAAGGAAATTATCTGGTTGAGAGACATGCTATCTGAACTAAATGTAAAAATGACTGTACCCACTGAGTTGTACGCAGATAACCAGGGTGCCATATGTTTAGCCAAAGGAAACAAGATCTCCGAACGCAGCAAACATTGCAGGATGAGATATCACTATGTCAGAGAGTGTGTATCAAATAATGATGTAACATTGATATATGTGCCAACAAGTATTAACCCAGCAGATATTATGACCAAATCTCTACCAGCGCCAAAGACTCTGACCTGTGCCATAAAAATGGGTTTAATTGAATACTGATCTAACTTTTACCCGATCATGACATGTACTTAATTATTTAAGTTATATAACCCTGATTATGACTTTTGCCTCATATACGTCCAAAGTTTAGTATGTAAGAATTTTATATTTTATACTTTTATACTCTTTATTGCTTATTATTTTTTGAGTATGTTTTACTCTATAATGAAGTATTTTAGTGTTCTTTTTTTTGTTGCTTTATGCAAATGATGTGTTTCTATTATGTATCCTTATGTATTCTCAAGTTTTATTGTCAGTTAACGTTTTTCACTACTGATTGTTTTTTTTTTTGTTCTTTCAAGAGTTTCAAGGGGAAGTGTTAGAACCCTATTTTCAAATTACGCGCCATTTTAGTCTTTTGCCTTCCGTCACTTGTCAGCCCTGTCAATCACTTGTCAACTGTCTGTCACCAGTCTTTTGTCTTGGATGATTCACGCCTCAGTCTGAATAAACCATCGGAACAGTGAACAAGCGTACTCGAGTCTCGTCATTATCCACATACATCCACGAAATAGTCAATCAGATATCTCACGATCATCAACGCATTTAAGGTATTTTAAGAGAAGAATTATAGACTCCATGGAGTTGAATCCAAACAAGTTTTGCCATTAATCCTGGCCCTTGTGTTCTACTCCTCCTTTCAATGTGTACTTTTTTACTTTTGTTTTTTTTTTTCTTTTTTTTTTTTGTCGATATTTTTTGCCTATTTTGAAAGGGCTCTTATGTCCCAACCTCATCAAACGTCAATCAGCTCTAGATTTTTTTTGCAATATCATATTTCTAACAGTTTATTTGTTTAAATGTAGACTATGTCAATTGTGGAAAAAGTCTGCGCGGTCTCCGCCGCCCCAGTGGTCGCCACAGCCGACGGTGTCCCCAACGCGGTCCCCGCAGCAGACCCCGCGGCCCCCAACGCGGCCGACACCACCCAACGCGGGCAACCAACAGCTGCCTCCCGGCGGTAGGGGACGCGGAACGCACGACGCGGGAGCGGCCATACGTCCAGCAGGCCAGCAGCCGGGAGGAGGTGCCGGCACGCCGGGCACATCGCGGCCTGGACCAAGCCGGAGACACGATGAGTCTGATTCGTCAGAGTCGTCAACGGCCACACCCCCTCTATCGCGGTGTGGTGCAGGGCGGCAGCGCCTTAGGTCGAGCTCGGAGGAGTCTCCTGCGCCATCACCGCGACGGACTTCGTCGTCTCCTGCGCCTTCACCGCGCGGAGCAGGACACGGGGCTGCACCGGCAGGCCGAGGACGCGGCAAAGACAACTTCGGCGTCTTCACGGCGCGGAGCAGGACGCGGGGCTGGAGCAGCCGGCCGAGCACGCGGAGTGGGTGGCACAGCGCGCGGCGCCCCCGGAGGTGAGGATCGGCCACCTCCTTATGACAGACGCGCAGCGCGAGGAGGCAAGGGGCCACATTGACGCCATCATCATGGAGGAAGGTGACTTCGCGAGCCACGCGGACCGCCTCATCGCGTTGCTGCAGGAGAACAGCCTTGTTGCCGCGGGGGCTGTCCCGGTTGAGACCATCGCGTTGCATGTCGGAGAACACATGGTCGTCAACTGCCCGAAATGCAGCCTGCCAACCACCATCCCGAGGCGCAGCGGGACCACACCTTCTAGCACGGCAGCTAACGACCATTATCCTAACCAACCTTGCACTTTTTCCTGCTGTGTTGCCGTTTTGCACAAGTCATTTACATACCCCAAGGTAACTTTTAAGAAGTGGTGCCCCGATGGCACAACTTGCAGGAGCCGTCCAGGGGGCGGTTGCCTACCTACCAGGGGAAAAATGCGCTTTTTCTCGATTATCAGGCTCTGTTTCGTGAAAGGGCCGCTCCCTGGGGGGGTTTGGGGTCACTATCGGTAAAGCAGATGGGGACCACACATTTCTAGGATAGGGGGCCTCCCTAACCCCCGTGGGGCCCTTGTCGGAGGGGCGTAAGTACAATTTTCACCTTAATTTAAACTCTGTGCAGCCGCGTTGTATGGAGGGTCTAAAAGCGGTTCACGGGGCTCATTACACGACAAAAAACAAATATTTCCCTCAAAATGAGAAATTTCTCGCATAAGAGGGAAATTTCCCTCGTGTCGATTGTACTGAAATAGTGAAGTGCGGCACATGACTGCGGGGGTTTTCAAGGTCGCTGATATCGAAAATTCGGTTGAAATTTCACCCGGAGGTGCACTTTGTTCGCCAAAGGTAATAACAAAATTAAATATTAAGAATTGAGAAAATTCCACGCTCAGAGATATCCTTCCTCCGACATACACATGGACTTGACCATACGCGAACCAGGTCTCGAATGACCCAAGGGTTTTCAGCGCCCGAAGCCGCCTGGCTAGATCGTCTGGTCATTCCCTCCGCTGCGCGCGCCTACTAGGGTAGGGGAGGAGGGCGGCACGCACCGCCTGCTCGATGCCAGGCGACGGCGACAATGCATGCGCGCCCCCCTCCCTCGCAGCGGCCGGCCGCCCGGCGCTCAGCGGCACGGCGCAGTGAAGAAGCCACGAAGAGTAGTTTTTTCTTTTACGGTGCTGCATGAATTTGTGATATTTGTGCCTTTGTAGTGATTGTGTGCTTTTGAAAGGAGTCATCGGGAAGACATCGAGGCAGCCTCATCAACTGTAAGTTTTTGTTACTTCGTTTTGTTTCCTGTAAACATTACGGCCCGCGTGTTCTTGTTGAGCGTTTCCCGTGTTTCTCTCGTGATTTTTAGACTGCGAGAGGTGTGGTTAGCCCTCTCCTTTGCTTACCCGAGACACAACGTGATTTTTTTTCTCGATTTTTCAGATGCTTCATCATGCCTCCGAAACTTAAACTAGTAGATTTAAATATTATTGATAGTGAAAATGGTAGAAAACGTCCACAGCCCATTGATTGGTTTGCTGCTTATGCCAGGAGGGGAAAACTTCGATGATTTAGTGGACCCCAAAGAAAATGAAAGGGCAAAAAAGGATGATGGATTTGACACGATAGATAGAAATCTAATGAAGTTTCCCGCTGAGAAGATACCTTGTGTTGTTCCGCTTAGCGCTCTTGATGAAGGAGAAGGCATTAAAGCAACACTTCAACTCCACAATGCTCGTTACCACAAAAATTGCCAACTTAAGTGCTCAGACAGCAAATTAAAAAAAGCACTAGAGTGCAAGAAAAAACAAAATGCCTCTTCCTGCAACCAAGAAAATATTTCACCCCATACACCTTTGCCAACCAGGCGCTCAATCGGCTTGTGTCATCAAATTGAGTCTGATGCTCCACTGTGCATAGTTTGCAGTAAGGTAGCCAGCCGCAGTTCTCCTTTGCAGCGAGTCCTTGACAAGGGTTCGAGAACTTTAAGCAGCCATGCTGCTCGTAAGAATGACACTAAGGTTTTAGTCAGACTACAGAACAAAGAAATCTGGTGTCACAAAACTTGCTTTGCCTCGTACTCTTATCACTACCACCCCACTGAAAAACATACAAGAGCATCATCCACCAAAGTGCACGAAGAGTGTTTGCAAAAAGTTGTTGAACACATAAATGTCATAAAAAGTGAAGCTGATGAAAGTCCTGTTTTTAGTATGGCAAACCTGGCAAGAGTGTACTCATCTGAGCTAGAAGAACAGGGAATTGCTACTCCAGCTCATTCGTCAAGACTCAAGTCCAAAATTTTGAATGAGTGTCCGTACTTGGAGGCAACTGGAACGCCCGGCCAAAAGTCTTTGCTAGTATTTAAAAAAGACGTAGATGCTGTGATTCGAGATGAATGCTCAGACAGGCGAACTGGGAAGACTAATGTTGAAACTGCAGCTGCGCAAGTGCGAGAAGATATTTTTTCCCAGCAGAGTACCGGATTTGGGGACATGACCTGCGTGGACACATGCGTACCTGAATCACTCAAAAATATCATCAAATTGTTAGTTGATGGTACTGCATATGATGAAAGTGTTGATTACGACCCTGTCATTCTCACTATTGCCCAGCTGGTTTTTTTCAACGCAACAAAGAGAAGACGCAATGAAAATTCTCCCCGCAGGCACGAAAAACAGAGGGAATGCCCTTTTCCAGTATATGTAGCTGCAAAGGTTTGCGCCGAAACTAGGAAAAAAAACCTTATACAGAAATTTCACCGTCTTGGCATCAGCATATCCTACGATAGACTGCAGGATATACTTCAGGAAAAGGCAAGCCGAGCATGTAGGCAATACAAAGAAGATGGTAAAGATGTCCCAATTTGTATGGAAAAGTATGCCTTTACAACAGGCCAAGTTGACAATCTGGATCAGGACCCATCTTCCATGACAGCCAAAAATGGTTTCCATGGGACTGTAATTTCACTTATGCAACACGGACCCGCAGGTTTGTTTTTCTGTTAGTAAATGCGCGTATTTTATGAAGTTAGAAAATCTCCCAAAATTTAATCATTTTCTTTTCTTTCCAGGCGTGCCCCGGGAAATTAGTAGTGAAACTTTGCCTGGAAAAGCCCTGGAACTTTCTGCCGACTACATAGTCGTGCAAAAAAGCTATCTTGTGGGAAACGACGCTCCCTGTCCACAATATGCGATGAGTCAGGTTGATTTGTCAACTTGTACTGACCCATATGAGCAAGAGTTCCACTGGCTAGAGAGCTGTAAGGAGAGCAGTTCCATCGACACTTGGCCAGCTTTTCATTCAAAACAAGCCATATCTGACCAACACCTTTCACGGGCTGCCATCCTCCCGGCACTACGGGATGAATCTCAAGACATTTCTACGATGGAACACAGTATGAAAATTGTCATGGATGCTACAAAGTTCCTGAACTCATCTCAGGTACGCCTCTGTGCCAGGCCACAGTGGGTCTGAAGAACGTTGAGGCAGCCAAAATTCTAGACCCGTTTTGAGCCCTATAGTCGCTAAATGACACTCGAATCGACCGTGTGACCCCACCAATGGATTGCTCTGCAATCGAGAAATCCATTGTGGGGTCACACGTTCGATTCGAGTCCCATATAGCGACTCTGGAGCTCGAAATGCGTCGAGAATTTTGGCCGCCTTAACGGTCTTCTGGCCCACTGTGCAGGCGCAAAAGCACACTGTAAGACAGGTATCCTTGTTTGACACTGTATTTTCGCCCTCAGATTCCCGTTATAGTAGCCGACCAACCACTTTACGCCTTATGTAAAGAAATTCAGTGGCTCCTCCCAGACAAGTTTGGCGAAGACAAAATGTTTGTCATGATGGGTGCCTTGCACGTTGAAATGGCCGCTTTGCGTACTGTCGGCGACTGGGTCGATGGAAGTGGATGGACAAGTGCAGCCGCCGGAATTACAACACCAGAGAGAGCTGAGGCGATGGTTTCAGTAAACCACGTGACACGGGCTAGATATGCACATCAGGTACGACGCGCCGTTACCGTGTTTTAAAAATGAAAACATTTCATAATTTGCAAATGAAATTCCTACAGCCTTATAATTTTGTACAGGTTACTGCTGCAGTTCTGCACCACCTCAAGCAAGAGGCTTATGAGCAGTACAGTGGTGACGACCCGATGTCATTTCTGCAATGGAATCAAGAAATGAGGAAATTGGGAAATGAGGAATTTATCACAAGTTCATGCAGCACCGTAAAAGAAAAAACTTCTCTTCGTGGCTTCTTCACTGCGCCGTGCCGCTGAGCGCCGGGCGGCCGGCCGCTGCGAGGGAGGGGGGCGCGCATGCATTGTCGCCGTCGCCTGGCATCGAGCAGGCGGTGCGTGCCGCCCTCCTCCCCTACCCTAGCAGGCGCGCACAGCGGAGGGAATGACCAGACGATCTAGCCAGGCGGCTTCGGGCGCTGAAAACCCTTGGGTCATTCGAGACCTGGTTCGCGTATGGTCAAGTCCATGTGTATGTTGGTGGAAGGATATCTCTGAGCGTGGAATTTTCTCAATTCTTAATATTTAATTTTGTTATTACCTTTGGCGAACAAAGTGCACCTCCGGGTGAAATTTCAACCGAATTTTCGATATCAGCGACCTTGAAAACCCCCGCAGTCATGTGCCGCACTTCACTACTTCAGTACAATCGACACGAGGGAAATTTCCCTCTTATGCGAGAAATTTCTCGTTTTGAGGGAAATATTTGTTTTTTGTCGTGTAATGAGCCCCGTGAACCGCTTTTAGACCCTCCATACAACGCGGCTACACAGAGTTTAAATTAAGGTGAAAATTGTACTTACGCCCCTCCGACAAGGGCCCCACGGGGGTTAGGGAGGCCCCCTATCCTAGAAATGTGTGGTCCCCATCTGCTTTACCGATAGTGACCCCAAACCCCCCCAGGGAGCGGCCCTTTCACGAAACAGAGCCTGATAATCGAGAAAAAGCGCATTTTTCCCCTGGTAGGCAGGCAACCGCCCCTGGACGGCTCCTGCAAGTGGTGCAACACAGCAGGAAAAAGTGCAAGGTGGTTTCCACCAACCGCCGTACTATTCCCCGCAACTTATTCGCTGCTGCGCGTTCACGGACAGAGAACGAGTGCGCGGACGCGAATTAAGGATCGTGGGGAAACAGTTGTCCATCATCCGACGCGAGTTCTTCGACCGGTTACTCCAACACGCGGACCCTGATGAGAAGATCGCGCTGCTGGAGCTCGCGGGCCTTCTGGGGGTGGTCTTCAAGACGCAGGGTGCAGGCCTCACCCTCCTCCAGAGTCCGGGATCCCCCGAACAGGTGCCCGCGGATGAACTGATTCTGAAGAAGAACCGCCCGCGGCAGTATCAGCTCCAGGCCTGCCGCGACGACTTGCTCTTCAGAGATCAGTTCAAGTTTGGTCTCGCGTCTGATCACATCAACAAGGTCCACAGGGACCTGCCAAGGGTAACTCGCGAGGGATGGTGCAGCATCGCGTCTGCAAACATCCGCGTCGTCCCACTCACCGCGACCAACGAGCTGCTCCGCGACCCTCCCCGAAGATGCCTCAAGCTCCTCGAGTTGCTGCTGCAGGCCTTCGTCCCTGTCAACGACGAGGCTCTGCAGTAGTGTGCTCCAAGCCGCGATTCGACCATGTTTTCTACTCGCGAACATCAAGCACGTCTGTAACTTTGGTTTATACTCGCGAACATTGTAACGCGTTTCATCAAAATTAATACTTCTGTTCTTTTCTTTTATACTCGCGAAAATTGTTACACGTTTGATTACAATTATTTACCGCGAATTGTATTCGAAAATTGTTCAAAAATTCGTAAATATTGTAACAGCATTTTTTGAACTGGGGTTCCGCGCATTTGTTTTACTTATTTTACAAATTTTTATTTTTATTTACAGAAGATAAGCTTTTCAAAAAATTACAAATATTGTAACCACATTTTTCGCATGTCTGTTTTTAAGCCCAGAGGAATTTGCTTCATTCTTTGCAGATTTCTGCCACCTTTATCCTATTAACTGTCAATCAACTAAGCAAGCAAGTGGACTTCTATGATAGTTAATTTCCTTCCAGTAGTAAGAGTTTGCTATGCGTTACAAGAATAAAGGAGTTTTTGATATTAGTTGCAACTCTCTTGTGGAGGTTAGTGTTTTGTGTAGCTAGTGAGCTATGGTGGTCTGTATAGACATTAGTTCTTTATAAATTTAATTTTTATTTTTTGTACAGTGCATTGAAGCAAGTTTGGGAGGCGGCAACAAGGAACATGCAGCGTGCACCATGCAGCAACTGTGAAGCTTTCTTGAAGTGCAGTGAGGCAGCAGAAGAAGCAACGCACAGCAGCAACGAAGCATCCATGCAGCAGACTCATCAAGCGGCAGAGGAGAGGAGATGCAGAAAAGAGGTCTCAGGGCAGAGCATCGAACCCACAACAACAAAAAATGTGTTTTAAATTACCCTGTGGTTTGGACGATGAGTTTTAACTTAAATAAAACGAATGTTTTTCATAATGCAATTCATTGTTTTCCCCAATTCCTTGAAAGCATTTTTTTTTTTTTTTTGTGCAATTACGATCATTAGCCTATGAATCCATTCTGTTAAACTTATCATAAGATTACGGAATCAAACGTTGTTTAAAGAATACGAATTGGTAAAGATACGAAAAGTTTCATAACAAATACTTTACGAAGTATTCGTGCAACAAAATTACCCAAAGATTGTTCGTAACTTTACGAATAATTTTTTTACAGTGTAAGGGCTGTTAAGGCGCACTTCAGCCCCTTGCGTGACCTTTTCCGCTGGGCCGATTTGGCCGGCTGAGGTGCCACAATTCATCATTTGGAAAGCGGCACCGAATAATAGTTACCCAACTCCAAAAATAGAACGTGAAGGAAAAACGAACCGCTCTAACTTGCTAGATGGATATCTCCACTGTTATGATCTCTTTAAGCAAGCAGCAGTAGAAGCCGAAGAGACCAATGAAGAGAACACTATGCCAGAGCCAATATTGTCAGAATCTCAGCGCACCAAACTAGTTGAAATAATTGTGGACTTTTTGTTAGGCATTTCTCAGGATCCTGCCCACAAAAATCTTCTTATTTTAACAAAGAAAATTGTTGAACTGTTTGTGTGTGAGGAAGAGGTAAAGTTTATTTTTTTTTTCTTTTTTCAAAATTTTAATTAGCTGTGCATGTCTTATCTGAATGCTAGGATTTTATCCATTTGTATTCCTTATTGGCTGAGCGATTAGCGAAGCCAGTTGCTTCACTGGGGTTGAAAAACTTTTCCTGTCTGTCTGTGTGTCCGCACTACTCCTCCCAAACGGCTCGGCCGATCGGGCAAGATTTTGCAGGGTTGTTAGGTATATCCTTGGCTCGCCACACGCCAAAACTCAGCTCTCAATCTCAAATTTATCAGTCGTACCAACGAAAAAACACTAAAAAAACGGCAGAAAAAGTGCAACTTTTTAGGGACTATATATTTTAGTGACATTTTAACATAGTTTCGTGTGTTTTAGAAGGTGCTGATGACGAAAATGAAATCAATTTCCACCCCTGACCAAAGTTTTGACTGCGAATTGGCTACCTCGGCCCGAATTCACTATATAATCAACTTCGACCCTACCTTTCATCTTGAAAAAAGGGGGTCAACCGACTAAAATCTTTTATTGCTGATTTCGCCAGGTCTCGGCAAGACCTCTTCAAAGATGGGTCGGAAGGGGGGTCTAGGAGCCCGACTTCATCAGTTTGCCGAATCAGGATCTTGAAAAAAGGGGATCGACCGACTAAAAAAATTTATTGCAGATTTTGATAGGTCTCGGCATGACCTTTGCAAAGAGGGGTCGGAAGGGGGGTCTGTGAGCCCGCCTTCATGTATTGTGAAAATTGGTGCAACGGCCATGTTTTACACATTAACCTTGGTACAGTGGGAACACAAGAGCGGGCCTCAGTCCTGATGTTACATCAATAAGTTTGCGCTTTACCTCCCCGGGATGTGAGGTGCGAGGACCGAAGGCCCGAGAGACGACCTCCGATTGGGCCAAGCCATGCGAGGGCCGAAGAAGGCCCGAGAAGAATCCGCCGGCAGGCCAAGCTGGTATCGGCCCCTGTCGAACTGATTTGCCGGCGCAGCGAAGCGGAGCTGCCTTCTCCGTTCGACGGAAAGTCGGGCCCTAGCTTGTTGGCTGAGCGATTAGCGAAGCCAGTTACTTCACTGGGGTTGAAAAACTTTTCCTGTCTGTCTGTCCGTCTGTCTGTGTGTCCGCACTACTCCTCCTGAACGGCTCGGCCGATTCAAGTTTCAGACAATCAACTAATCAATGCTCAATTATATGCCCTAAATTAGTTTACTAAGGAAATCTGGCAGCACTAACACTGGCTTGTTATTTTTATTATTTTTTAGCAGATGATACCTTCACACCTCACATTTCATTTCAACATACTTAAAACTACTATACACATGAAGGTGTCAGCATGCTTTTACTCTCGAGTCCAGAAACCAAGCGCGTATCCTAACAATATAATAGGGGCTGGCGGCCGGGGCGGGCTGGTGCGTCTGGCCGGCAATGAGGCGCAGCCTGCGCGGAATCCGACAATGCCTCCCCCGTCCAGCGCCAGCGGCACCGGGCGTAAACAATGGCACCCCCTCCTCGCGCCTGCGCGGATAATTGACAATCCCTCCCCGCCTGCCACGTCACAAAGGGTGACTCGGGCGGGCCTCGGCTCTGCTCAGCGCGTGAGCGGCTCAGCGTGGTCCCTGAAATTAGAGCATTCTTCTGCCATAACTACTTCATAAGACTGTACCAGACGTATCATCTGCTTCCATGAACGTTCATTGAATGGAGATTTTTTTACATCTCATTTGATTGACACTACCACGCATCTAAGGTATTTTATGAGAAGAATTATAGACTTCATGGAGTTGAATCCAAACAAGTTTTGCCATTAATCCTGGCCCTTGTGTTCTACTCTTCCTTTCAATGTGTACTTTTTTACTTTTGTTTTTTTTTTCTTCTATTTTTTTTTGTCGATATTTTTTGCCTATTTTGAAAGGGCTCTTATGTCCCAACCTCATCAAACGTCAATCAGCTCTAGATTTTTTTTTTTGCAATATCATATTTCTAACAGTTTATTTGGTTAAATGTAGACTATCTCAAATGTGGAAAAAGTCTGCGCGGTCTCCGCCGCCCCAGTGGTCGCCACAGCCGACGGTGTCCCCAACGCGGTCCCCGCAGCAGACCCCGCGGGCCCCCAACGCGGCCGACACCACCCAACGCGGGCAACCAACAGCTGCCTCCCGGCGGTAGGGGACGCGGAACGCACGACGCGGGAGCGGCCACACGTCCAGCAGGCCAGCAGCCGGGAGGAGGTGCCGGCACGCCGGGCCCATCGCGGCCTGGACCAAGCCGGAGTCGCGATGAGTCGGATTCGTCAGAGTCGTCAACGGCCACACCCCCTCTGTCGCGGTGTGGTGCAGGGCGGCAGCGCCTTAGGTCGAGCTCGGAGGAGTCTCCTGCGCCATCACCGCGACGGACTTCGTCGTCTCCTGCGCCTTCACCGCGCGGAGCAGGACACGGGGCTGCACCGGCAGGCCGAGGACGCGGCAAAGACAACTTCGGCGTCTTCACGGCGCGGAGCAGGACGCGGGGCTGGAGCAGCCGGCCGAGCACGCGGAGTGGGTGGCACAGCGCGCGGCGCCCCCGGAGGTGAGGATCGGCCACCTCCTTATGACAGACGCGCAGCGCGAGGAGGCAAGGGGCCACATTGACGCCATCATCATGGAGGAAGGTGACTTCGCGAGCCACGCGGACCGCCTCATCGCGTTGCTGCAGGAGAACAGCCTTGTTGCCGCGGGGGCTGTCCCGGTTGAGACCATCGCGTTGCATGTCGGAGAACACATGGTCGTCAACTGCCCGAAATGCAGCCTGCCAACCACCATCCCGAGGCGCAGCGGGACCACACCTTCTAGCACGGCAGCTAACGACCATTATCCTAACCAACCTTGCACTTTTTCCTGCTGTGTTGCCGTTTTGCACAAGTCATTTACATACCCCAAGGTAACTTTTAAGAAGTGGTGCCCCGATGGCACAACTTGCAGGAGCCGTCCAGGGGGCGGTTGCCTACCTACCAGGGGAAAAATGCGCTTTTTCTCGATTATCAGGCTCTGTTTCGTGAAAGGGCCGCTCCCTGGGGGGGTTTGGGGTCACTATCGGTAAAGCAGATGGGGACCACACATTTCTAGGATAGGGGGCCTCCCTAACCCCCGTGGGGCCCTTGTCGGAGGGGCGTAAGTACAATTTTCACCTTAATTTAAACTCTGTGCAGCCGCGTTGTATGGAGGGTCTAAAAGCGGTTCACGGGGCTCATTACACGACAAAAAACAAATATTTCCCTCAAAATGAGAAATTTCTCGCATAAGAGGGAAATTTCCCTCGTGTCGATTGTACTGAAATAGTGAAGTGCGGCACATGACTGCGGGGGTTTTCAAGGTCGCTGATATCGAAAATTCGGTTGAAATTTCACCCGGAGGTGCACTTTGTTCGCCAAAGGTAATAACAAAATTAAATATTAAGAATTGAGAAAATTCCACGCTCAGAGATATCCTTCCTCCGACATACACATGGACTTGACCATACGCGAACCAGGTCTCGAATGACCCAAGGGTTTTCAGCGCCCGAAGCCGCCTGGCTAGATCGTCTGGTCATTCCCTCCGCTGCGCGCGCCTACTAGGGTAGGGGAGGAGGGCGGCACGCACCGCCTGCTCGATGCCAGGCGACGGCGACAATGCATGCGCGCCCCCCTCCCTCGCAGCGGCCGGCCGCCCGGCGCTCAGCGGCACGGCGCAGTGAAGAAGCCACGAAGAGTTTTTTCTTTTACGGTGCTGCATGAATTTGTGATATTTGTGCCTTTGTAGTGATTGTGTGCTTTTGAAAGGAGTCATCGGGAAGACATCGAGGCAGCCTCATCAACTGTAAGTTTTTGTTACTTCGTTTTGTTTCCTGTAAACATTACGGCCCGCGTGTTCTTGTTGAGCGTTTCCCGTGTTTCTCTCGTGATTTTTAGACTGCGAGAGGTGTGGTTAGCCCTCTCCTTTGCTTACCCGAGACACAACGTGATTTTTTTTCTCGATTTTTCAGATGCTTCATCATGCCTCCGAAACTTAAACTAGTAGATTTAAATATTATTGATAGTGAAAATGGTAGAAAACGTCCACAGCCCATTGATTGGTTTGCTGCTTATGCCAGGAGGGGAAAACTTCGATGATTTAGTGGACCCCAAAGAAAATGAAAGGGCAAAAAAGGATGATGGATTTGACACGATAGATAGAAATCTAATGAAGTTTCCCGCTGAGAAGATACCTTGTGTTGTTCCGCTTAGCGCTCTTGATGAAGGAGAAGGCATTAAAGCAACACTTCAACTCCACAATGCTCGTTACCACAAAAATTGCCAACTTAAGTGCTCAGACAGCAAATTAAAAAAAGCACTAGAGTGCAAGAAAAAACAAAATGCCTCTTCCTGCAACCAAGAAAATATTTCACCCCATACACCTTTGCCAACCAGGCGCTCAATCGGCTTGTGTCATCAAATTGAGTCTGATGCTCCACTGTGCATAGTTTGCAGTAAGGTAGCCAGCCGCAGTTCTCCTTTGCAGCGAGTCCTTGACAAGGGTTCGAGAACTTTAAGCAGCCATGCTGCTCGTAAGAATGACACTAAGGTTTTAGTCAGACTACAGAACAAAGAAATCTGGTGTCACAAAACTTGCTTTGCCTCGTACTCTTATCACTACCACCCCACTGAAAAACATACAAGAGCATCATCCACCAAAGTGCACGAAGAGTGTTTGCAAAAAGTTGTTGAACACATAAATGTCATAAAAAGTGAAGCTGATGAAAGTCCTGTTTTTAGTATGGCAAACCTGGCAAGAGTGTACTCATCTGAGCTAGAAGAACAGGGAATTGCTACTCCAGCTCATTCGTCAAGACTCAAGTCCAAAATTTTGAATGAGTGTCCGTACTTGGAGGCAACTGGAACGCCCGGCCAAAAGTCTTTGCTAGTATTTAAAAAAGACGTAGATGCTGTGATTCGAGATGAATGCTCAGACAGGCGAACTGGGAAGACTAATGTTGAAACTGCAGCTGCGCAAGTGCGAGAAGATATTTTTTCCCAGCAGAGTACCGGATTTGGGGACATGACCTGCGTGGACACATGCGTACCTGAATCACTCAAAAATATCATCAAATTGTTAGTTGATGGTACTGCATATGATGAAAGTGTTGATTACGACCCTGTCATTCTCACTATTGCCCAGCTGGTTTTTTTCAACGCAACAAAGAGAAGACGCAATGAAAATTCTCCCCGCAGGCACGAAAAACAGAGGGAATGCCCTTTTCCAGTATATGTAGCTGCAAAGGTTTGCGCCGAAACTAGGAAAAAAAACCTTATACAGAAATTTCACCGTCTTGGCATCAGCATATCCTACGATAGACTGCAGGATATACTTCAGGAAAAGGCAAGCCGAGCATGTAGGCAATACAAAGAAGATGGTAAAGATGTCCCAATTTGTATGGAAAAGTATGCCTTTACAACAGGCCAAGTTGACAATCTGGATCAGGACCCATCTTCCATGACAGCCAAAAATGGTTTCCATGGGACTGTAATTTCACTTATGCAACACGGACCCGCAGGTTTGTTTTTCTGTTAGTAAATGCGCGTATTTTATGAAGTTAGAAAATCTCCCAAAATTTAATCATTTTCTTTTCTTTCCAGGCGTGCCCCGGGAAATTAGTAGTGAAACTTTGCCTGGAAAAGCCCTGGAACTTTCTGCCGACTACATAGTCGTGCAAAAAAGCTATCTTGTGGGAAACGACGCTCCCTGTCCACAATATGCGATGAGTCAGGTTGATTTGTCAACTTGTACTGACCCATATGAGCAAGAGTTCCACTGGCTAGAGAGCTGTAAGGAGAGCAGTTCCATCGACACTTGGCCAGCTTTTCATTCAAAACAAGCCATATCTGACCAACACCTTTCACGGGCTGCCATCCCGGCACTACGGGATGAATCTCAAGACATTTCTACGATGGAACACAGTATGAAAATTGTCATGGATGCTACAAAGTTCCTGAACTCATCTCAGGTACGCCTCTGTGCCAGGCCACAGTGGGTCTGAAGAACGTTGAGGCAGCCAAAATTCTAGACCCGTTTTGAGCCCTATAGTCGCTAAATGACACTCGAATCGACCGTGTGACCCCACCAATGGATTGCTCTGCAATCGAGAAATCCATTGTGGGGTCACACGTTCGATTCGAGTCCCATATAGCGACTCTGGAGCTCGAAATGCGTCGAGAATTTTGGCCGCCTTAACGGTCTTCTGGCCCACTGTGCAGGCGCAAAAGCACACTGTAAGACAGGTATCCTTGTTTGACACTGTATTTTCGCCCTCAGATTCCCGTTATAGTAGCCGACCAACCACTTTACGCCTTATGTAAAGAAATTCAGTGGCTCCTCCCAGACAAGTTTGGCGAAGACAAAATGTTTGTCATGATGGGTGCCTTGCACGTTGAAATGGCCGCTTTGCGTACTGTCGGCGACTGGGTCGATGGAAGTGGATGGACAAGTGCAGCCGCCGGAATTACAACACCAGAGAGAGCTGAGGCGATGGTTTCAGTAAACCACGTGACACGGGCTAGATATGCACATCAGGTACGACGCGCCGTTACCGTGTTTTAAAAATGAAAACATTTCATAATTTGCAAATGAAATTCCTACAGCCTTATAATTTTGTACAGGTTACTGCTGCAGTTCTGCACCACCTCAAGCAAGAGGCTTATGAGCAGTACAGTGGTGACGACCCGATGTCATTTCTGCAATGGAATCAAGAAATGAGGAAATTGGGAAATGAGGAATTTATCACAAGTTCATGCAGCACCGTAAAAGAAAAAACTTCTCTTCGTGGCTTCTTCACTGCGCCGTGCCGCTGAGCGCCGGGCGGCCGGCCGCTGCGAGGGAGGGGGGCGCGCATGCATTGTCGCCGTCGCCTGGCATCGAGCAGGCGGTGCGTGCCGCCCTCCTCCCCTACCCTAGCAGGCGCGCACAGCGGAGGGAATGACCAGACGATCTAGCCAGGCGGCTTCGGGCGCTGAAAACCCTTGGGTCATTCGAGACCTGGTTCGCGTATGGTCAAGTCCATGTGTATGTTGGTGGAAGGATATCTCTGAGCGTGGAATTTTCTCAATTCTTAATATTTAATTTTGTTATTACCTTTGGCGAACAAAGTGCACCTCCGGGTGAAATTTCAACCGAATTTTCGATATCAGCGACCTTGAAAACCCCCGCAGTCATGTGCCGCACTTCACTACTTCAGTACAATCGACACGAGGGAAATTTCCCTCTTATGCGAGAAATTTCTCGTTTTGAGGGAAATATTTGTTTTTTGTCGTGTAATGAGCCCCGTGAACCGCTTTTAGACCCTCCATACAACGCGGCTACACAGAGTTTAAATTAAGGTGAAAATTGTACTTACGCCCCTCCGACAAGGGCCCCACGGGGGTTAGGGAGGCCCCCTATCCTAGAAATGTGTGGTCCCCATCTGCTTTACCGATAGTGACCCCAAACCCCCCCAGGGAGCGGCCCTTTCACGAAACAGAGCCTGATAATCGAGAAAAAGCGCATTTTTTCCCCTGGTAGGCAGGCAACCGCCCCTGGACGGCTCCTGCAAGTGGTGCAACACAGCAGGAAAAAGTGCAAGGTGGTTTCCACCAACCGCCGTACTATTCCCCGCAACTTATTCGCTGCTGCGCGTTCACGGACAGAGAACGAGTGCGCGGACGCGAATTAAGGATCGTGGGGAAACAGTTGTCCATCATCCGACGCGAGTTCTTCGACCGGTTACTCCAACACGCGGACCCTGATGAGAAGATCGCGCTGCTGGAGCTCGCGGGCCTTCTGGGGGTGGTCTTCAAGACGCAGGGTGCAGGCCTCACCCTCCTCCAGAGTCCGGGATCCCCCGAACAGGTGCCCGCGGATGAACTGATTCTGAAGAAGAACCGCCCGCGGCAGTATCAGCTCCAGGCCTGCCGCGACGACTTGCTCTTCAGAGATCAGTTCAAGTTTGGTCTCGCGTCTGATCACATCAACAAGGTCCACAGGGACCTGCCAAGGGTAACTCGCGAGGGATGGTGCAGCATCGCGTCTGCAAACATCCGCGTCGTCCCACTCACCGCGACCAACGAGCTGCTCCGCGACCCTCCCCGAAGATGCCTCAAGCTCCTCGAGTTGCTGCTGCAGGCCTTCGTCCCTGTCAACGACGAGGCTCTGCAGTAGTGTGCTCCAAGCCGCGATTCGACCATGTTTTCTACTCGCGAACATCAAGCACGTCTGTAACTTTGGTTTATACTCGCGAACATTGTAACGCGTTTCATCAAAATTAATACTTCTGTTCTTTTCTTTTATACTCGCGAAAATTGTTACACGTTTGATTACAATTATTTACCGCGAATTGTATTCGAAAATTGTTCAAAAATTCGTAAATATTGTAACAGCATTTTTTGAACTGGGGTTCCGCGCATTTGTTTTACTTATTTTACAAATTTTTTATTTTTATTTACAGAAGATAAGCTTTTCAAAAAATTACAAATATTGTAACCACATTTTTCGCATGTCTGTTTTTAAGCCCAGAGGAATTTGCTTCATTCTTTGCAGATTTCTGCCACCTTTATCCTATTAACTGTCAATCAACTAAGCAAGCAAGTGGACTTCTATGATAGTTAATTTCCTTCCAGTAGTAAGAGTTTGCTATGCGTTACAAGAATAAAGGAGTTTTTGATATTAGTTGCAACTCTCTTGTGGAGGTTAGTGTTTTGTGTAGCTAGTGAGCTATGGTGGTCTGTATAGACATTAGTTCTTTATAAATTTAATTTTTATTTTTTGTACAGTGCATTGAAGCAAGTTTGGGAGGCGGCAACAAGGAACATGCAGCGTGCACCATGCAGCAACTGTGAAGCTTTCTTGAAGTGCAGTGAGGCAGCAGAAGAAGCAACGCACAGCAGCAACGAAGCATCCATGCAGCAGACTCATCAAGCGGCAGAGGAGAGGAGATGCAGAAAAGAGGTCTCAGGGCAGAGCATCGAACCCACAACAACAAAAAATGTGTTTTAAATTACCCTGTGGTTTGGACGATGAGTTTTAACTTAAATAAAACGAATGTTTTTCATAATGCAATTCATTGTTTTCCCCAATTCCTTGAAAGCATTTTTTTTTTTTTTTTGTGCAATTACGATCATTAGCCTATGAATCCATTCTGTTAAACTTATCATAAGATTACGGAATCAAACGTTGTTTAAAGAATACGAATTGGTAAAGATACGAAAAGTTTCATAACAAATACTTTACGAAGTATTCGTGCAACAAAATTACCCAAAGATTGTTCGTAACTTTACGAATAATTTTTTTACAGTGTAAGGGCTGTTAAGGCGCACTTCAGCCCCTTGCGTGACCTTTTCCGCTGGGCCGATTTGGCCGGCTGAGGTGCCACAATTCATCATTTGGAAAGCGGCACCGAATAATAGTTACCCAACTCCAAAAATAGAACGTGAAGGAAAAACGAACCGCTCTAACTTGCTAGATGGATATCTCCACTGTTATGATCTCTTTAAGCAAGCAGCAGTAGAAGCCGAAGAGACCAATGAAGAGAACACTATGCCAGAGCCAATATTGTCAGAATCTCAGCGCACCAAACTAGTTGAAATAATTGTGGACTTTTTGTTAGGCATTTCTCAGGATCCTGCCCACAAAAATCTTCTTATTTTAACAAAGAAAATTGTTGAACTGTTTGTGTGTGAGGAAGAGGTAAAGTTTATTTTTTTTTTCTTTTTTCAAAATTTTAATTAGCTGTGCATGTCTTATCTGAATGCTAGGATTTTATCCATTTGTATTCCTTATTGGCTGAGCGATTAGCGAAGCCAGTTGCTTCACTGGGGTTGAAAAACTTTTCCTGTCTGTCTGTGTGTCCGCACTACTCCTCCCAAACGGCTCGGCCGATCGGGCAAGATTTTGCAGGGTTGTTAGGTATATCCTTGGCTCGCCACACGCCAAAACTCAGCTCTCAATCTCAAATTTATCAGTCGTACCAACGAAAAAACACTAAAAAAACGGCAGAAAAAGTGCAACTTTTTAGGGACTATATATTTTAGTGACATTTTAACATAGTTTCGTGTGTTTTAGAAGGTGCTGATGACGAAAATGAAATCAATTTCCACCCCTGACCAAAGTTTTGACTGCGAATTGGCTACCTCGGCCCGAATTCACTATATAATCAACTTCGACCCTACCTTTCATCTTGAAAAAAGGGGGTCAACCGACTAAAATCTTTTATTGCTGATTTCGCCAGGTCTCGGCAAGACCTCTTCAAAGATGGGTCGGAAGGGGGGTCTAGGAGCCCGACTTCATCAGTTTGCCGAATCAGGATCTTGAAAAAAGGGGATCGACCGACTAAAAAAATTTATTGCAGATTTTGATAGGTCTCGGCATGACCTTTGCAAAGAGGGGTCGGAAGGGGGGTCTGTGAGCCCGCCTTCATGTATTGTGAAAATTGGTGCAACGGCCATGTTTTACACATTAACTTTGGTACAGTGGGAACACAAGAGCGGGCCTCAGTCCTGATGTTACATCAATAAGTTTGCGCTTTACCTCCCCGGGATGTGAGGTGCGAGGACCGAAGGCCCGAGAGACGACCTCCGATTGGGCCAAGCCATGCGAGGGCCGAAGAAGGCCCGAGAAGAATCCGCCGGCAGGCCAAGCTGGTATCGGCCCCTGTCGAACTGATTTGCCGGCGCAGCGAAGCGGAGCTGCCTTCTCCGTTCGACGGAAAGTCGGGCCCTAGCTTGTTGGCTGAGCGATTAGCGAAGCCAGTTACTTCACTGGGGTTGAAAAACTTTTCCTGTCTGTCTGTCCGTCTGTCTGTGTGTCCGCACTACTCCTCCTGAACGGCTCGGCCGATTCAAGTTTCAGACAATCAACTAATCAATGCTCAATTATATGCCCTAAATTAGTTTACTAAGGAAATCTGGCAGCACTAACACTGGCTTGTTATTTTTATTATTTTTTAGCAGATGATACCTTCACACCTCACATTTCATTTCAACATACTTAAAACTACTATACACATGAAGGTGTCAGCATGCTTTTACTCTCGAGTCCAGAAACCAAGCGCGTATCCTAACAATATAATAGGGGCTGGCGGCCGGGGCGGGCTGGTGCGTCTGGCCGGCAATGAGGCGCAGCCTGCGCGGAATCCGACAATGCCTCCCCCGTCCAGCGCCAGCGGCACCGGGCGTAAACAATGGCACCCCCTCCTCGCGCCTGCGCGGATAATTGACAATCCCTCCCCGCCTGCCACGTCACAAAGGGTGACTCGGGCGGGCCTCGGCTCTGCTCAGCGCGTGAGCGGCTCAGCGTGGTCCCTGAAATTAGAGCATTCTTCTGCCATAACTACTTCATAAGACTGTACCAGACGTATCATCTGCTTCCATGAACGTTCATTGAATGGAGATTTTTTTACATCTCATTTGATTGACACTACCACGCATCTAAGGTATTTTATGAGAAGAATTATAGACTTCATGGAGTTGAATCCAAACAAGTTTTGCCATTAATCCTGGCCCTTGTGTTCTACTCTTCCTTTCAATGTGTACTTTTTTACTTTTGTTTTTTTTTTCTTCTATTTTTTTTTGTCGATATTTTTTGCCTATTTTGAAAGGGCTCTTATGTCCCAACCTCATCAAACGTCAATCAGCTCTAGATTTTTTTTTTTGCAATATCATATTTCTAACAGTTTATTTGGTTAAATGTAGACTATCTCAAATGTGGAAAAAGTCTGCGCGGTCTCCGCCGCCCCAGTGGTCGCCACAGCCGACGGTGTCCCCAACGCGGTCCCCGCAGCAGACCCCGCGGCCCCCAACGCGGCCGACACCACCCAACGCGGGCAACCAACAGCTGCCTCCCGGCGGTAGGGGACGCGGAACGCACGACGCGGGAGCGGCCACACGTCCAGCAGGCCAGCAGCCGGGAGGAGGTGCCGGCACGCCGGGCCCATCGCGGCCTGGACCAAGCCGGAGTCGCGATGAGTCGGATTCGTCAGAGTCGTCAACGGCCACACCCCCTCTGTCGCGGTGTGGTGCAGGGCGGCAGCGCCTTAGGTCGAGCTCGGAGGAGTCTCCTGCGCCATCACCGCGACGGACTTCGTCGTCTCCTGCGCCTTCACCGCGCGGAGCAGGACACGGGGCTGCACCGGCAGGCCGAGGACGCGGCAAAGACAACTTCGGCGTCTTCACGGCGCGGAGCAGGACGCGGGGCTGGAGCAGCCGGCCGAGCACGCGGAGTGGGTGGCACAGCGCGCGGCGCCCCCGGAGGTGAGGATCGGCCACCTCCTTATGACAGACGCGCAGCGCGAGGAGGCAAGGGGCCACATTGACGCCATCATCATGGAGGAAGGTGACTTCGCGAGCCACGCGGACCGCCTCATCGCGTTGCTGCAGGAGAACAGCCTTGTTGCCGCGGGGGCTGTCCCGGTTGAGACCATCGCGTTGCATGTCGGAGAACACATGGTCGTCAACTGCCCGAAATGCAGCCTGCCAACCACCATCCCGAGGCGCAGCGGGACCACACCTTCTAGCACGGCAGCTAACGACCATTATCCTAACCAACCTTGCACTTTTTCCTGCTGTGTTGCCGTTTTGCACAAGTCATTTACATACCCCAAGGTAACTTTTAAGAAGTGGTGCCCCGATGGCACAACTTGCAGGAGCCGTCCAGGGGGCGGTTGCCTACCTACCAGGGGAAAAATGCGCTTTTTCTCGATTATCAGGCTCTGTTTCGTGAAAGGGCCGCTCCCTGGGGGGGTTTGGGGTCACTATCGGTAAAGCAGATGGGGACCACACATTTCTAGGATAGGGGGCCTCCCTAACCCCCGTGGGGCCCTTGTCGGAGGGGCGTAAGTACAATTTTCACCTTAATTTAAACTCTGTGCAGCCGCGTTGTATGGAGGGTCTAAAAGCGGTTCACGGGGCTCATTACACGACAAAAAACAAATATTTCCCTCAAAATGAGAAATTTCTCGCATAAGAGGGAAATTTCCCTCGTGTCGATTGTACTGAAATAGTGAAGTGCGGCACATGACTGCGGGGGTTTTCAAGGTCGCTGATATCGAAAATTCGGTTGAAATTTCACCCGGAGGTGCACTTTGTTCGCCAAAGGTAATAACAAAATTAAATATTAAGAATTGAGAAAATTCCACGCTCAGAGATATCCTTCCTCCGACATACACATGGACTTGACCATACGCGAACCAGGTCTCGAATGACCCAAGGGTTTTCAGCGCCCGAAGCCGCCTGGCTAGATCGTCTGGTCATTCCCTCCGCTGCGCGCGCCTACTAGGGTAGGGGAGGAGGGCGGCACGCACCGCCTGCTCGATGCCAGGCGACGGCGACAATGCATGCGCGCCCCCCTCCCTCGCAGCGGCCGGCCGCCCGGCGCTCAGCGGCACGGCGCAGTGAAGAAGCCACGAAGAGTAGTTTTTTCTTTTACGGTGCTGCATGAATTTGTGATATTTGTGCCTTTGTAGTGATTGTGTGCTTTTGAAAGGAGTCATCGGGAAGACATCGAGGCAGCCTCATCAACTGTAAGTTTTTGTTACTTCGTTTTGTTTCCTGTAAACATTACGGCCCGCGTGTTCTTGTTGAGCGTTTCCCGTGTTTCTCTCGTGATTTTTAGACTGCGAGAGGTGTGGTTAGCCCTCTCCTTTGCTTACCCGAGACACAACGTGATTTTTTTTCTCGATTTTTCAGATGCTTCATCATGCCTCCGAAACTTAAACTAGTAGATTTAAATATTATTGATAGTGAAAATGGTAGAAAACGTCCACAGCCCATTGATTGGTTTGCTGCTTATGCCAGGAGGGGAAAACTTCGATGATTTAGTGGACCCCAAAGAAAATGAAAGGGCAAAAAAGGATGATGGATTTGACACGATAGATAGAAATCTAATGAAGTTTCCCGCTGAGAAGATACCTTGTGTTGTTCCGCTTAGCGCTCTTGATGAAGGAGAAGGCATTAAAGCAACACTTCAACTCCACAATGCTCGTTACCACAAAAATTGCCAACTTAAGTGCTCAGACAGCAAATTAAAAAAAGCACTAGAGTGCAAGAAAAAACAAAATGCCTCTTCCTGCAACCAAGAAAATATTTCACCCCATACACCTTTGCCAACCAGGCGCTCAATCGGCTTGTGTCATCAAATTGAGTCTGATGCTCCACTGTGCATAGTTTGCAGTAAGGTAGCCAGCCGCAGTTCTCCTTTGCAGCGAGTCCTTGACAAGGGTTCGAGAACTTTAAGCAGCCATGCTGCTCGTAAGAATGACACTAAGGTTTTAGTCAGACTACAGAACAAAGAAATCTGGTGTCACAAAACTTGCTTTGCCTCGTACTCTTATCACTACCACCCCACTGAAAAACATACAAGAGCATCATCCACCGAAGTGCACGAAGACTGTTTGCAAAAAGTTGTTGAACACATAAATGTCATAAAAAGTGAAGCTGATGAAAGTCCTGTTTTTAGTATGGCAAACCTGGCAAGAGTGTACTCATCTGAGCTAGAAGAACAGGGAATTGCTACTCCAGCTCATTCGTCAAGACTCAAGTCCAAAATTTTGAATGAGTGTCCGTACTTGGAGGCAACTGGAACGCCCGGCCAAAAGTCTTTGCTAGTATTTAAAAAAGACGTAGATGCTGTGATTCGAGATGAATGCTCAGACAGGCGAACTGGGAAGACTAATGTTGAAACTGCAGCTGCGCAAGTGCGAGAAGATATTTTTTCCCACCAGAGTACCGGATTTGGGGACATGACCTGCGTGGACACATGCGTACCTGAATCACTCAAAAATATCATCAAATTGTTAGTTGATGGTACTGCATATGATGAAAGTGTTGATTCCGACCCTGTCATTCTCACTATTGCCCAGCTGGTTTTTTTCAACGCAACAAAGAGAAGACGCAATGAAAATTCTCCCCGCAGGCACGAAAAACAGAGGGAATGCCCTTTTCCAGTATATGTAGCTGCAAAGGTTTACGCCGAAACTAGGAAAAAAAACCTTATACAGAAATTTCACCGTCTTGGCATCAGCATATCCTACGATAGACTGCAGGATATACTTCAGGAAAAGGCAAGCCGAGCATGTAGGCAATACAAAGAAGATGGTAAAGTAGTCCCCATTTGTATGGAAAAGTATGCCTTTACAACAGGCCAAGTTGACAATCTGGATCAGGACCCATCTTCCATGACAGCCAAAAATGGTTTCCATGGGACTGTAATTTCACTTTTGCAACACGGACCCGCAGGTTTGTTTTTCTGTTTGTAAATGCGCGTATTTTATGAAGTTAGAAAATCTCCCAAAACTTAATCATTTTCTTTTTTTTCCAGGCGTGCCCCGGGAAATTAGTAGTGAAACTTTGCCTGGAAAAGCCCTGGAACTTTCTGCCGACTACATAGTCGTGCAAAAAAGCTATCTTGTGGGAAACGACGCTCCCTGTCCACAATATGCGATGAGTCAGGTTGATTTGTCAACTTGTACTGACCCATATGAGCAAGAGTTCCACTGGCTAGAGAGCTGTAAGGAGAGCAGTTCCATCGACACTTGGCCAGCTTTTCATTCAAAACAAGCCATATCTGACCAACACCTTTCACGGGCTGCCATCCTCCCGGCACTACGGGATAAATCTCAAGACATTTCTACGATGGAACACAGTATGAAAATTGTCATGGATGCTACAAAGTTCCTGAACTCATCTCAGGTAAGCCTCTGTGCCAGGCCACAGTGGGTCTGAAGAACGTTGAGGCAGCCAAAATTCTAGACCCGTTTTGAGCCCTACAGTCGCTAAATGACACTCGAATCGACCGTGTGACCCCACCAATGGATTGCTCTGCAATCGAGAAATCCATTGTGGGGTCACACGTTCGATTCGAGTCCCATATAGCGACTCTGGAGCTCGAAATGCGTCGAGAATTTTGGCCGCCTTAACGGTCTTCTGGCCCACTGTGCAGGCGCAAAAGCACACTGTAAGACCGGTATCCTTGTTTGACACTGTATTTTCGCCCTCAGATTCCCGTTATAGTAGCAGACCAACCACTTTACGCCTTATGTAAAGAAATTCGGTGGCTCCTCCCAGACAAGTTTGGCGAAGACAAAATGTTTGTCATGATGGGTGCCTTGCACGTTGAAATGGCCGCTTTGCGTACTGTCGGCGACTGGGTCGATGGAAGTGGATGGACAAGTGCAGCCGCCGGAATTACAACACCAGAGAGAGCTGAGGCGATGGTTTCAGTAAACCACGTGACACGGGCTAGATATGCACATCAGGTACGACGCGCCGTTACCGTGTTTTAAAAATGAAAACATTTCATAATTTGCAAATGAAATTCCTACAGCCTTATAATTTTGTACAGGTTACTGCTGCAGTTCTGCACCACCTCAAGCAAGAGGCTTATGAGCAGTACAGTGGTGACGACCCGATGTCATTTCTGCAATGGAATCAAGAAATGAGGAAATTTCCCCAATTTCGTTTCTGGGACATTGCGTTCAACTTAGAACTCATAGTTCTTCAGATTGTGCGTGCTCTGCGCATTGGAAACTTTCCTATGTACATTGAGGCCCTTTCCCGGATTGTACCATTTTTCTTTGCCCTTGATCATCCGAACTATGCGAGATGGGTGCCGGTACACATCAGAGACAACCTTCGTTTGCAGCAAGTGCACCCTTCTTTGTGGGCTCAGTTTAATGGTGGCTATTTTGTAGCGGATAAGACTGGCCGCCGTTTCTCAAAAATTGGTTTGGATCATGCCCACGAACAGATAAATGCACTGTTGAAAGGAGATGGGGGTAAGTATATTTTAATTTAAATTATTTGACATTTAGCCTTTTATTCCTTTTATTTTTTTGAATAATTTTAGGAATGGTTGGACTCACTGAGGACCCCGAAGAGATGATAAGGTGGATGCTAAAATCACCAGAAGTTGCAGAGATGTGTTCTAAATTTGAGGAAAAGTTGTTCAAAGAGAGCGGGTATGGTGATCTACACCATTTTGACAGTAACTTTGCACGAACGCTATTCGCGAAGAACAAATCTGCCCTGCTTGACTACTTTCGGAGTGCTGGTAAATATTTAAGGATCACTAAAGTAGACATTTGATCACAGTATTTTCGTTTCTAATTTTTTTCTTTTTTTCAAGGAAACCCGTTTTTAGACGACGGCCCACACTTGTTTAACATTGACACTCGCAAATGTTGCGATCAGAAAGTTATTGACACTGTCATGACGATAGAAGCAATTGGAGCCCAGCAATATCAGACTTTCTGCGAAGAGAGGTTGCAAAGTGGAAAGGTTTCAATCCATTCCAAAATTTCTAAAAACAAGTTTGCCACATTTTCACTCTCTCCTAAAACAACCACCCACGACAAGAGTAAAGCGCAGCTTTAATTGCTAAAGAAAGACCTGAATCTTTTTAGCCACATGTGGGTTGATATAAGCAACAACAGACCATCTGAGCTTGATGACTTTTTCTCTCATGAGAATCAAGAGTTCCCTCCTGCTTTGGCATCAGAAGACGGAAAGATGAGAATGAGCAAGAAGTGTGATTTAGTTGACTAGTGCCTGTCTGTATTCAACAAACCACCATCAGGATCTCCCGTAGTTGACTTCAAAATAATTGATGGTGCCGCTCTGCTTCATTCACTGAAAACAAGCTTATGTGTGTTTTTCTCGGACTTTGTGAATAAGATATTCTTGTCATTTATTCACAGAGAAAGTGAGAATACTTCGCGAATTGATGTTGTTTTTGATGTGTAAGTACCTTTATTTTTACAGTTTTATGTAAATATACGCGCGTATTTTGTCAGTTGTCTATATCTGTTTGATCTATTTTCAGGTATATTGACGACAGCCTGAAGGGATCCACAAGGGAGAAGCGCGGTGAAGGGCCTCGTTTGAAAGTTGCAGCAGACACAAAGATACCAGGAAAGGAAAAAGAATGGGCTGCATTTCTACGCAACTCAGAAAATAAAGATGCACTATTGAAGCTGCTGGCGGACTCCGTCTCTAACTGTGCAACAAATGGTGAGCTGTATGTGACAAAGGGAAGCTCGGTTGTCACTAATTTCATGAGGTCAGACATGAGCGACATTTCCCCCTGCAACCACGAAGAGGCGGACACGCGGGTTTTCGTGCACGTGTCAGACGCAGTAAGACGGGGTGCAAAATCAGTCCTTATTCGGGCCGCGGATACAGACATTATCGCCCTTGCTTGTGCCTGCTTTCCGCAGTTACCAGCCCTAAAAGAGCTGTGGGTGCACCGCCCCGCTAGTAAGCAGCACCGCTTTATAGCGATCCATGAAATAAGCTATGCGCTAGGTAAATAGTTTAAATAAGTTCTCTCTTTTTTTTTAATGTAGTAAATGGAATGTTTTATTACCTTTGAAAACCTTGTTTTTTTAGGTCCTGAAAAATGTATGGTTGTGCCTGCTATCCACGCTTTTAGTGGTTGTGATAATGTTGAGAGTTTTCACAACATTGGGAAAAAAACAGCCTGGACTGCCCTCGACTTGCAGCCGAATGCCATTCCAGCTCTAATAGACTTACGAAAAGGAAATATCAACATGCCAGCTTTGTCGGATCTAGTCATCGCTATGTACAGCCCGTAAGTTTTTATTTTCATGTGATATTTTATGATTCCCAATTTTCACAAGATATACCTGACGTCACTTTTTCATGGCAATTTTAGAGCAAAGAGATACAAGAGTGTTAACAGTTGTAGGCGAGGCATGTTTTCATCAACTAATCGTCCCGCGGAGAATATTCCCCCTTGCGAAGACTCCCTTGAACTACACTGTCTTCGTGTTTCCTACCAGCTATCGGTATGGTATCAAATGTTGGGTCCCATGCAAGTCCTACAGTCACCCTTACAGTGGGGCTATCAAAATAAAATGGCACCATTAAGCCGAAATGGCGAAGAAAACCCCAGTTTTCTGAAAAGAGTGTGGCCTTAACCAGATGTGCGTGTAAAGGTGAATGTAAAGGAAACTGTAGCTGCAGATTAATTGGATGTTGTGATTTGTGTAAATGTAAGTGTGCCAAAACATATGAATAGACGTGTGCTGTGCACTCTCAGAACAAATGTCGTTAAATCAACAACAAAATGTTGATTAATTTTTATTAAGAAAAGTATTGTCAAAATAACGAGCTGGTTCTTTCGTTGATTCAACAACAAAATGTTGTTGATGAAATAACGATACGTTAGGCTGTGAGAGCGCCATCTGCGCGGCCATCTGGTCATCTTTAGAATTATTCGGTGATAGTTAACAAAATTTAATTGTCATGTCAATGAACTATTCCATCGACAAACCTTTAACACTAGAACTACCGGAGGGGTCATATTGACCCTTTTTGATTTTGAATTGCCAAATGAACTATCAAAATTTTTTTTTACCGACCCGCCACTTTTTGACTTTTCATGGGTGACCAAGATACGCTTTGACACGAAAAATCAGGCATGTGCGTCAAAAACTTTCGGAGATATTATAACATATACCTCGCTCTACCGGAGGGGTCATTTTGACCCCTGTATCAGTTTTCGATGGTTTTGATGGTTTTAACGAGCGGTTTTCAAATTAATTAGTGCCGTTGACGTTCTGTATAGAAAGTTTGGACTTCCGGTCGATCATGTGATAATTTTGAACCGCTATCAGCATAGGTAGGCAACCCGCACATCACAAATTCACGTATTTCTTATATTATACGTAGGAGGTTATCGCAACGGTTCTGTCGGCCTGAAAATGCGCTCTACGGTCGAACGGGTGTCGCATCGTAGTGCAGATGAAAGCGAACGAAGGATAGGGGAGGGGAGGGGGGAAGTGGAGCGAGGGGGGGGGGGAGCGCGCAATGACTCACGCGGCCGCTGGGACGCCAGCGCAGCGAAGGGGAATACCTCTACGGCGACAGGCCCAGACACGTCTCGAGTCCTAGCCCTTTCAGTGATTGTTGGAAGTCTGTTTGAGGTTAGTTTGGCGTCGAAAATGGTGCAGCCAAGACGTGCGTGTAAGCGGTATACGCCCGAAGAGGCTTGTCGCCTCCTTGCGGACCTCCGCAACATCTCGGAACTCAATTCAGAGGACGAAGATGACCCGAGCGCCGAAGAGAGTGATGCAGATGAAGATTTTGAGGTGGCCGAGTCGGAATCTTCATCAGATGACGAACGCGACGAAGAAAATGAGAATGGTAATAATATTTTCAAGTTAATTTATTACATATCGTTTACTTTCCATAGTGGTACAGGCACAATACAACTAGTACTTGATCATTTGCAGACATACCTCAGCAACATGACATCCAGCCAGGACAGGGACGAGGTGGTCGCGCCATCCGTGGTGGCCGTGCGGGGGGTGGCCGTCCTCGTGGCCGCAGAGGCCGTGATCGGGGAGGCCATGGAGGCCGTGGGGCCGGAGCTATTGGTCAGCCAGGCGGTGACGCTGATGGGGCCGCTGCCGTTGCTCGAGGACCGGTTAGAGGCCTACGAGGTGACCGGGGGCGCCGTGCTCTTCGTCCACGCCGCGGTACTGGTGCCCAGCCGAACGCAGTGGACGACGATCAAGTACCTGATCAAGACCCTGCTGCTGTTAGTGCTCCTGTTGTGCAAGGGCCTCCTGCTGCCATCCCTGCCAGAGGCCGAGGCCGAGCTGCAGTCGCAGGTGAAGTGCGAGGACGTCTCTTCACTCGTCAGGTTGGTGACGTAGTACCTGGAAAAGAAGGCACAGAATGGGTCGTTACCGCTGTTGGGGAAGAAAATGTAGGCCGGCGTGAAGCACAAAACGTTCTCAGAGAGGTGCCTGGTCCCTCTTCCCTTGCAAAACGCTCTGTGGATCCGGCTACCGTACGTTCCGCGTGGGACTTGCTCATAACTAATCCGATGTTGAAACATATTCAAACCTGCACTCAAATCAAGGCAAGACAAGACTCAGGCAATCCGGAGTGGGCGGTTTCTATCGAGGAACTGGAAGCTGCTCTGGCTATAATGTATTGTCGAGGATCGTTCGGTGCTAGAAATATACAACTTGCAACTCTGTGGTCCAAAGATTGGGGTGTGCAATTTTTCTCATTGGCTATGAGCAGAAGCCGTTTTCAAGAAATTTTGCGGTTTCTCCGATTCGACATTAGGGCACAGCGTTCCGAACGGCTGCAGACAGACAAGTTCGCTTTGATCTCTGAAACATGGAATGCCTTCATTCACAATGCTCAGTCCTGCTACAAGCCAAGTGCCGAGTTGACTGTAGATGAGCAACTGTTCCCCTCAAAAACGCGGTGCCCCTTTATTCAATATATCCCTAGCAAGCCTGATAAGTTTGGGATCAAATTCTGGATGCTAGCGGACGCCAGAAGCAAATACATGTGCAACGCTGCACCTTACCTGGGAAGGATGGAGGACAGAGATCCTGCGCTGACTGTTGGTGAACACGTTGTGATGTCCTTGGCTGACCCGTACCTGAAACAAGGAAGAAATATCACTACAGATAACTATTTCACTTCCCTAAATCTTGCAAAACTCTTGAAGAACAAGCAGACAAGCTTAGTGGGCACCATGAACCGTGTCAGGAAGGAAGTTCCGGAAGAGGTCAAAGTGGCACGCGGTGAACTGCACTCAACAGTGCTGCTCAAAACTGAGCATGCCACGATGACGGTGTATCAGGGGAAAGTCGAGAAGAATGTCATCGTTCTGAGTTCCCTTCACCCTGGAATTACAGTTGACGACTCTGCCAAAAGGCTTCCAGAGTCAATTTAGTACTACAATAGTACGAAGTTCGGGGTAGACACTGTGGACCAAATGGCAAGACTGTACTCTGTCCGGTGCGCAACTCGGCGCTGGCCTGTTCACGTTTTTCAAAATATCCTTGACTTGGCTGCCATAAATGCTTGGATTCTTTACAAGGAGTGCACAGGGAAAAACATTTCGCGCCACAGTTTTATCAGACAACTAGCTGTTGAGCTATCATCAGGTGCTCGAGCAAATAGGGCTAAACCTCAGCCCGTCCCAAACTTACCTGAGATTCCGCAGTCTTCATCCCGCCGGAAGTGTCAGATACTCGGTCTGTGTTCGGGCAACAAAACCTCATCCTTTTGCAGTGGTTGTCAAAAGCTCGTTTGTGGCAGCTGCACTGGCAAAACCATAGTTTTGTGTTGTACCTGTAAAGAAAAGCATGATAAAGACAATGACAACAGTGATGAGTAATTTACAAGTTACTTTTGATGGAATATGCCAAAGTACTATATTTTACGTGATTACCTGATTGTTACCTGATAGGGCGTTCCTGTAATTAGAATAATATGTTATTTTAATATTCTGACTTACCTTATTATGTAACTTTCCTGTAAGAGACGAAATCGTCGATTTCGATTGACATTGCATGCCATTTATGTACTATTTTATTTACAGAACAAAAGTTTCATAATTACTTACTGTATTTCTGGTGTTTCCGGTTGTTGTTCAGACTGAAATAAACACAGGCTATGCTAAAATGTTGAGAATTATTGTATTTCAAAGTAATCCTATGCCATTTTTCCGAAACACAACAAAAAATTGCGAAAAAGCTGAAAAACATCTAAAAAGTGACATTTTGTGCTCTGCGGGTTGCCTACCTACCCCTCACAGGGGACCCTGTGGGTAAAAAAATTTCATAAACTGTCATAAAAACCGAAAATAAGAAGTTGTGTACCCAAAACCGCAGTCTTTTTACAGCTAAAACGGTGGAATAGTACCTAGGGGTCAAAATGACCCCTCCGGTAGATCTAGGTATATGGAAATCCCGGTAGTTCTAGTGTTAACCGACAGAAAAAGGTTGTTAGAGCTACAACGATATTTTGTTAACAATGTAGGTCGTTAAAAGAACGACGAGATATTGTTGAAAGGAAGGTTGTTCCGGTAACGAAAATTTATCGTAATAATCAAGTTACAAGAATTTGTCGTCGATTTAACGTCATGGTTTGTTAAATTTCCTCGTTATAACAACATATGTTTTCGAAATGACAGCAATATATTGTTAACAACACGTATCGTTAGAACCCATGTCGTAGATTTAACAAGGAATTTTTAACAGTGTGATAATCATGTGATTTGTTACATTTTGTTTGGAATGGATGATGTGATGTTTTTTGTATTGATCACTGTTGTGTGTCAAAAAATACGAATACACGTGTGCTGCAATAAACGTGTGATGTGTTACATTTTGTTTGGTGTGAATGATGTGATATTTTCTCTGTTGTTCACTCTTCTTATGAAATAAGGGTAATATAATGTTTAGAATATAATATGTTTAGAGAATTTGAAAATGTGATCTCAATGTGCAATATAAAAAGTATTTAATATAAGGTATATAATATTTAATATGTTCCAAATATATGTGACATGTTCCTCTATGTAAAATTTAAACCGAATTTTCGATATCAGCGACCTTGAAAACCCCCGCAGTCATGTGCCGCACATCACTATTTCAGTACAATCGACACGAGGGAAATTTCCCTCTTATGCGAGAAATTTCTCGTTTTGAGGGAAATATTTGTTTTTTGTCGTGTAATGAGCCCCGTGAACCGCTTTTAGACCCTCCATCGAGAAAAAAAATCACGTTGTGTCTCGGGTAAGCAGAGGAGAGGGCTAACCACACCTCTCGCAGTCTAAAAATCACGAGAGAAACACGGGAAACGCTCAACAAGAACACGCGGGCCGTAATGTTTACAGGAAACAAAACGAAGTAACAAAAACTTACAGTTGATGAGGCTGCCTCGATGTCTTCCCGATGACTCCTTTCAAAAGCACACAATCACTACAAAGGCAGAAATATCACAAATTCATGCAGCACCGTAAAAGAAAAAACTTCTCTTCGTGGCTTCTTCACTGCGCCGTGCCGCTGAGCGCCGGGCGGCCGGCCGCTGCGAGGGAGGGGGGCGCGCATGCATTGTCGCCGTCGCCTGGCATCGAGCAGGCGGTGCGTGCCGCCCTCCTCCCCTACCCTAGTAGGCGCGCGCAGCGGAGGGAATGACCAGACGATCTAGCCAGGCGGCTTCGGGTGCTGAAAACCCTTGGGTCATTCGAGACCTGGTTCGCGTATGGTCAAGTCCATGTGTATGTCGGTGGAAGGATATCTCTGAGCGTGGAATTTTCTCAATTCTTAATATTTAATTTTGTTATTACCTTTGGCGAACAAAGTGCACCTCCGGGTGAAATTTCAACCGAATTTTCGATATCAGCGACCTTGAAAACCCCCGCAGTCATGTGCCGCACTTCACTATTTCAGTACAATCGACACGAGGGAAATTTCCCTCTTATGCGAGAAATTTCTCGTTTTGAGGGAAATATTTGTTTTTTGTCGTGTAATGAGCCCCGTGAACCGCTTTTAGACCCTCCATACAACGCGGCTACACAGAGTTTAAATTAAGGTGGAAATTGTACTTACGCCTCTCCGACAAGGGCCCCACGGGGGGTAGGGAGGCCCCCTATCCTAGAAATGTGTGGTCCCCATCTGCTTTACCGATAGTGACCCCAAACCCCCCCAGGGAGCGGCCCTTTCACGAAACAGAGCCTGATAATAGAGAAAAAGCGCATTTTTCCCCTGGTAGGTAGGCAACCGCCCCTGGACGGCTCCTGCAAGTTGTGCCATCGGGGCACCACTTCTTAAAAGTTACCTTAGAGTATGTAGATGACTTGTGCAAAACGGCAACACAGCAGGAAAAAGTGCAAGGTGGTTTCCACAAACCGCCGTACTATTCCCCGCATCTTATTCGCTGCTGCGCGTTCACGGACAGAGAACGAGTGCGCGGACGCGAATTAAGGATCGTGGGGAAACAGTTGTCCATCATCCGACGCGAGTTCTACGACCGGTCATCCAACACGCGGACCCTGATGAGAAGATCGCGCTGCTGGAGCTCGCGGGCCTCCTGGGGGTGGTCTTCAAGACGCAGGGTGCAGGCCTCACCCTCCTCCAGAGTCCGGGATCCCCCGAACAGGTGCCCGCGGATGAACTGATTCTGAAGTAGAACCGCCCGCGGCAGTGTCAGCTCCAGGCCTGCCGCGACGACTTGCTCTTCAGAGATCAGTTCAAGTTTGGTCTCGCGTCTGATCACATCAACAAGGTCCACAGGGACCTGCCAAGGGTAACTCGCGAGGGATGGTGCAGCATCGCGTCTGCAAACATCCGCGTCGTCCCACTCACCGCGACCAACGAGCTGCTCCGCGACCCTCCCCGAAGATGCCTCAAGCTCCTCGCGTTGGTGCTGCAGGCCTTCGTCCCTGTCAACGACGAGGCTCTGCAGTAGTGTGCTCCAAGCCGCGATTCGACCATGTTTTCTACTCGCGAACATCAAGCATGTCTGTAACTTTGGTTTATACTCGCGAACATTGTAACGCGTTTCATCAAAATTAATAATTCTGTACTTTTCTCTTATACTCGCGAAAATTGTTACACGTTTGGTTACAATTATTTACCGCGAATTGTATTCGAAAATTGTTCAAAAATTCGTAAATATTGTAACAGCATTTTTTGAACTGGGGTTCCGCGAATATGTTTTACTTATCTTACAAGTTTTTATTTTTATTTACAAAAGATAAGCTTTTCAAAAAATTACAAATATTGTAACCACATTTTTCGCATGTCTGTTTTTAAGCCCAGAGGAATTTGCTTCATTCTTTGCAGATTTCTGCCACCTTTATCCTATTAACTGTCAATCAACTAAGCAAGCAAGTGGACTTCTATGATAGTTAATTTCCTTCCAGTAGTAAGAGTTTGCTATGCGTTACAAGAATAAAGGAGTTTTTGATATTAGTTGCAACTCTCTTGTGGAGGTTAGTGTTTTGTGTAGCTAGTGACCTATGGTGGTCTGTATAGACATTAGTTCTTTATAAATTTAATTTTTATTTTTTGTACAGTGCATTGAAGCAAGTTTGGGAGGCGGCAACAAGGAACATGCAGCGTGCACCATGCAGCAACTGTGAAGCTTTCTTGAAGTGCAGTGAGGCAGCAGAAGAAGCAACGCACAGCAGCAACGAAGCATCCATGCAGCAGACTCATCAAGCGGCAGAGGAGAGGAGATGCAGAAAAGAGGTCTCAGGGCAGAGCATCGAACCCACAACAACAAAAAATGTGTTTTAAATTACCCTGTGGTTTGGACGATGAGTTTTAACTTCAATAAAACGAATGTTTTTCATAATGCAATTCATTGTTTTCCCCAATTCCTTGAAAGCATTTTTTTTGTGCAATTACGATCATTAGCCTATGAATCCATTCTGTTAAACTTATCATAAGATTACGAAGAATCAAACGTTGTTTAAAGAATACGAATAATTGGTAAAGACACGAAAAGTTTCATAACAAATACTTTACGAAGTATTCGTGCAAGAAAATTACCCAAAGATTGTTCGTAACTTTACGAATATTTTTTTTACAGTGTAAGGGCTGTTAAGGCGCACTTCAGCCCCTTGCGTGACCTTTTCCGCTGGGCCGATTTGGCCGGCTGAGGTGCCACAATTCATCATTTGGAAAGCGGCACCGAATAATAGTTACCCAACTCCAAAAATAGAACGTGAAGGAAAAACGAACCGCTCTAACTTGCTAGATGGATATCTCCACTGTTATGATCTCTTTAAGCAAGCAGCAGTAGAAGCCGAAGAGACCAATGAAGAGAACACTATGCCAGAGCCAATATTGTCAGAATCTCAGCGCACCAAACTAGTTGAAATAATTGTGGACTTTTTGTTGGGCATTTCTCAGGATCCTGCCCACAAAAATCTTCCTATTTTAACAAGGTAGGTTTACACCAGACCGTGTCTTGTCGTAACAGGCTTCGCGATGCTGCGCCAGTTACGACAATCCACGCCTGGCGTTACACCTACCTTGGCCTGCGGCGCTTCCGTGCTTGCCTTCGGCAAGCTGTCTCAAGGAGTTTTGAGGCATTGAGTAATGCACCACGTGAAATCTGCAATAAAATTTTTTAGTCGGTCGATCCCCATTTTTCAAGATCCTGATTCGGCAAACTGATAAGGTCGGGCTCCTAGACCCCCCTTCCGACCCCTCTTTGAAAAGGTCTTGCCGAGACCTGTCGAAATCCGCAATAAAAATTTTTGGCTGAGCGATTAGCGAAGCCAGTTACTTCACTGGGGTTGAAAAACTTTTCCTGTCTGTCTGTCTGTCCGTCTGTCTGTGTGTCCGCACTACTCCTCCTGAACGGCTCGGCCGATCTGGCTGAGATTTTGCAGGGTTATTAGGTATGTCCTTGGCTCGCCTCACGCTAAAATTCAGCTATCTATCTCATTCCATTCAGTCGTACTAACGGAAAAACACTAAAAAAAACGGCAGAAAAAGCGCAACTTTTCAGTGTCTGTATATTTTAGAGACATTTTACATGGTTTCCTATGTTTTTGAAGTTCCTGATGACGAAAATGAAATCAATTTCGACCCCTGACCAAACTTTTAACTGTGAATTGGCTACCTCGGCCCGAATTTACCAACATAATCAACTTCGACCATTCATCTTGAAAAAGGGGGTCGACCGACTAAAAATTTTTATTGCAGATTTCGATAGGTCTCGGCAAGACCTTTTCAAACAGGGGTCGGAAGGGGGGTCTAGGAGCCCGACTTCATTAGTTGGCCGAATCAGGATCTTGAAAAAGGGGATCGACCGACTAAAACATTTTATTGCAGATTTCACGTGGTGCATTACTCAATGCCTCAAAAATCCTTGAGACAGCTTGCCGGATGCAAGCAGGGAAGCGCCGCAGGCCAAGGTAGGTGTAACGCCAGGCGTGGATTGTCGTAACTGGCGCAGCATCGCGAAGCCTGTTACGACAAGACACGGTCTGGCGTAAACCTACCTTGTATAACATTAACCATGCACTGTGGTCCTGTCATTTTGTATCCAGATTGAATTCATACTTACCCCTGCGGGACGCCCCATGAGTGCGAGAGGGACAGAGCGACGAAAGCACTGCTAGGAATCAGCCTGTGCCCCGACCCGCCGTCGCCGTCGCGGTGGCCGTCCAGCATGCAGACGACGAGAGCGACGAGGTGGCCAGGCCAGGCGTGTTCGCGGCCAAGCCCGCCGTGGCCGGCGAGCTTGCAGAGGGGAGTGTCACACTTGGCAAAAATGTGCCACCACATTGCGGCCGCCCACCCCTTCTTCTTGGAACTTCCATCGTGGAACTGAACCTTCAAAATTATCTTCATGACCAGTGAGTAATTTTTTTTTATTTGAAAGAAAATTGTGTTGGAATAGTGCTCAGCAAGTCCATCTAAACGTCAATATTTTCAATCTTGTTTGCAATTCTATTTTGTGACAAAAAGTAGTCGTTTCTTTTTATATTCCTGAGATTTTTAAATTTTCGTATATTTTTAGTTGTTTACCCCAAAGTCTCCCTGGTCTTAGGCTTGCCGAAGAACAAGTTTTTGCACTCTGCCAACTGGCAACACATTTAATTTAGTTTCATGCTGACCAAACTGTACAAAACTTCCAAATTTTTTGCACTAATAAGTCTCAAAAAGTTTCCAAAAGATATGTCACAATTTCGTTCTTTCTCAATTCAGACAGCCTTGTCATTCTACCATGGAATATGCCCAGTGTCATACTTGTAAATCAACAAAAAATATAATTTTCTATGGCCGTTTCACAGCTTTTAAAAATGTCCTGTTTATCACTGAACTGTGCAGATTTAGTATGCTTAGCATTCAGTTGAGCTATCATTTGGCATTTCAGATTATAGATCTCCTCAGTTGTGGGGTAAGATCTGCCACTGACCTTTTTAGAAATGATACAGGCAATTTTAGCTTAGGCAAATTGAGCTTAGGCTAGTCTCTGATTTTTTGCCTCTTTTCATTTTAGGTTCCGTTAACACATTCGCTGCGGACGTGCAACGGCTGAAAACGCCTAAATCACGGCAAAAAAAGAATCTCGTCCTGGTGGGTAGGCAACCCGCAGCGCGGAGACCATGCACATCAGGTCGCACAGTCTATAGGTCCGGTCATCCAGAAAAAAATCGGCGGATTTTTTCCGGCGTCATTCTGTCCGAGGCAGGTCACCAAAGTCGGAAAATCGGGCAAAATTTGCCATTTGGGTCTTACGGACGGTCCCTGGACACGGAACCTAACCTAACCTGGACGATGACTGTGCCATAGTATAGCCCAGACAGCGGCGGACCGAGGCCGGGGTGCGCGCGCACCTCTTTCTCTACTGGACGGCGTCAGGGGCGTGTTTCTTGTCCGGGTTGGTGCGGCCCACCAGAGGCTACTTGCCTCCGAAATTTCAAAAAGTTTAGCCCCACCCGCCCCCTTACTCCACCGGGACGCCGGCGTCTTGATCCCCCCGAGGATTAAGTATGTACTTGGGCCAGACGGAGCCAACCCAGCGACGGCGGAGTGACTTTTTAGTCAAGCAGGATGGGGAGGCGGCGAAGTAACGGCCGTTTGTTGGCAACGGCAATCGCAGACGCCCCTCCAACAAGAACAACAAACGCAACGAAGAACCAGTATGAGGAAAGCCGTCCGACCGCGAGGTACGCACGGCTGCTACTATTTCATCACATTTTTTTAATAAACTGTAAAGGTAATCTGACGATTGTTTGGGCTGTTCCATGCAGAAAGTAACACCACCTCACAGAGAAAAGTGGAGGCAAGCAGGAAGGAGGCAGGGAAGGAGGAGGGCCAGGGGAACCGCAACCCCCGCCCCGCGCCAGCTGAGCACCAAAAATCAGTAAGTAGACCTCACCAAGTCCCTTGCCGTAATGGTAGTCCCCACGCTAGGTTCGAGGATGCCTGCATTTCACTGGCAGCCCTAAACATGACACAGCATAACTGGACGACGATCAAAGAATGGGTCACAGGTGGCTGCAGTCAACAGGTGTGACAATGTTTTTTTTCCTTTTTCTAGAGTTGGGGACTTTGGCTGTCGCGGGGACGGTGGTTGCGGCCACCCTGGCACTCCGCCTAAGGTGAGGTATTTGAACGCAGTGCAAGGACTCGGGCAGATATTTCAATCACTCCAACCCGCGGACCAAAATTTAGGATTAGGTCACGGAATCAGTTCAAAGTGTGTTGATTCAACGGGTATCGCTGAACGTACCAATGGAAAGTCGGAAAGAAACCCGAAGGCAGTCAGTTACTATACTAATTGTAACAGAAAGTGTCGCAATTCTGAATTTGCCTCAATTTTTTTAAGGAATAGGTATGTACAGTTGCCTTTCTGATCTGTCTCTTATGTTTGTCTTAAAATCGATTCTAATTTGAAAAATATCTTTCGATCAGATATCCGAAAGTAAGCGTTAATGACATTGGGTCATGCTACAAAACTGCAAATTACAACTTGACGTTAACTTGTGAGGCTTTGGACCAGTGGAGTGGCCGCCTCATAAAAAAACCCGCGTCCATCTGACCAGTTTCCAAGGGAGAAAGCCAGAGAGCCTGTAATCCAAGAGAATAGTTTTTTTCAGTAATCTCTGTGTCAACTTTAACTGAACAGATTTTTGGCTGAGCGATTAGCGAAGCCAGTTTCTTCACTGGGGTTGAAAAACTTTTCCTGTCTGTCTGTCTGTGTCCGCACTACTCCTCCTGAACGGCTCGGCCGATCTGGCTGAGATTTTGCAGGGTTATTAGGTATGTCCTTGTCCTTGGCTCGCCACACGCAAAAATTCAGCTATCTATCTCATTCCATTCAGTCGTACTAACGGAAAAACACTAAAAAAACGGCAGAAAAAGCGCAACTTTTCAGTGGCTTTATATTTTAGAGACATTTTACATGGTTTCCTATGTTTTTGAAGTTCCTGATGACGAAAATGAAATCAATTTCGACCCCTGACCAAACTTTAAACTGTGAATTGGCTACCTCGGCCCGAATTTACCAAAATAATCAACTTCGACCATTCATCTTGAAAAAGGGGGTCGACCGACTAAAATTTTTATTGCAGATTTCGATAGGTCTCGGCAAGACCTTTTCAAAGAGGGGTCGGAAGGGGGGTCTAGGAGCCCGACTTTATCAGTTGGCCGAATCAGGATCTTGAAAAAGGGGATCGACCGACTAAAACATTTTATTGCAGATTTCACGTGGTGCATTACTCAATGCCTCAAAACTCCTTAAGACAGCTTGCCGAAGGCAAGCACGGAAGCGCCGCAGGCCAAGGTGGGTGTAACGCCAGGCGTGGATTGTCGTAACTGGCGCAGCATCGCGAAGCCTGTTACGACAAGACACGGTCTGGCGTAAACCTACCTTGTTAGTCGGTCGATCCCTGTTTTTCAAGATCCTGATTCGACCAACTAATGAAGTCGGGCTCCTAGACCCCCCTTCCGACCCCTCTTTGAACGGGTCTTGCCGAGACCTGTCGAAATCCGCAATAAAAATTTTTAGTCGGTCGGTCCCTGTTTTTCAAGATCCTGATTCGGCCAACTAATGAAGTCGGGCTCCTAGACCCCCCTTCCGACCCCTCTTTGAAAAAGGTCTTGCCGAGACCTATCGAAATCTGCAATAAAAATTTTTAGTCGCTCGACCCCTTTTTTTCAAGATGAAGGGTCAAAGTTGATTATGTTAGTAAATTTGGGCCGAGATAGCCAATTCGCAGTTAAAAGTTTGGTCAGGGGTCGAAATTGATTTCATTTTCGTCATCAGGAACTTCAAAAACATAGGAAACCATGTAAAAATGTCTCTAAAATATAAAGTCACTAAAAAGTTGCATTTTTTCTGCCGTTTTTTTGTGTTTTTTCGTTAGTACGACTGAATGGAATGAGATAGAAAGCTGAATTTTTGCGTGTGGCGAGCAAAGGACAAACCTAATAACCCTGCAAAATCTCAGCCAGATCGGCCGAGCCGTTTTGGAGGAGTAGTGCGGACACACAGACAGACAGACAAACAGACAGACAGACAAAACTTTTCAACCCCACTGGAGTAACTGGCTTCGCTAATCGCTCAGCCAACAAAGAAAATTGTTGAACTGCTTGTGTGTGAGGAAGAGGTAAGTTTATATTTTTTTATTTTTTTATTTTTTCAAAATTTTAATTCGCTGTGCATGTTTTATCTGAATGCTAGGATTTTATCCATTTGTATTCCTCATTGGCTGAGCGATTAGCGAAGCCAGTTACTTCACTGGGGTTGAAAAACTTTTCCTGTCTGTCTGTCCGTCTGTCTGTGTGTCCGCACTACTCCTCCCAAACGGCTCGGCCGATCGGGACGAGATTTTGCAGGGTTGTTAGGTATGTCCTTGGCTCGCCACACGCCAAAATTCAGCTTTCTATCTCATTCCATTCAGTCGTACTAACGAAAAAACACTAAAAAAACGGCAGAAAAAGTGCAACTTTTTAGGGACTATATATTTTAGTGACATTTTAACATAGTTTCGTATGTTTTAGAAGGTGCTGATGACGAAAATGAAATCAATTTCCACCCCTGACCAAAGTTTTGACTGCGAATTGGCTACCTCGGCACGAATTCACTATATAATCAACTTCGACCCTTCATTGGCTGAGCGATTAGCGAAGCCAGTTACTTCACTGGTGTTGAAAAACTTTTCCTGTCTGTCTGTCTGTCCATCTGTCTGTCTGTGTGTCCGCACTACTCCTCCCAAACGGCTCGGCCGATCGGGACGAGATTTTGCAAGGTTGTTAGGTATATCCTTGGCTCGCCACACGCCGAATTTCAGCTCTATTTCTCAAATAATTCAGTCGTACCAACGAAAAAATACTTTAAAAAAGGCAGAAAAAGTGCAACTTTTTAGAGACTTTATATTTTAGTGACATTTTTACATAGTTTGGTATGTTTTTGAAGGTGCTGATGACGAAAATGAAATCAATTTCGACCCCTGACCAAAGTTTTGACTGCGAATTGGCTACCTCGGCCCGAATTCACTTACATAATCAACTTCGACCCTTCATCTTGAAAAAAGGGGGTCAACCGACTAAAATTTTTTATTGCAGATTTCGACAGGTCTCGGCAAGACCTTTTCAAAGAGGGGTCGGAAGGGGGGTCTGGGAGCCCGACTTCATCAGTTGGCCGAATCAGGATCTTAAGAAAAGGGGATCGACCGACTAAAAAATTTTATTGCAGATTTCGATAGGTCTCGGCAAGACCTTTGCAAAGAGGGGTCGGAAGGGGAGTCTGTGAGCCCGCCTTCATGTATTGTGAAAATTGGTGCAACGGCCATGTTTTGCACATTAACTTTGGCACAGTAGGAACACAAGAGCGGGCCTCAGTCCTGATGTTACACCAATGAGTTTGCGCTTAACCTCCCCGGGATGTGAGGTGCGAGGACCGAAGGCCCGAGAGACGGCCTCCGATTGGGCCAAGCCATGCGAGGGCCGAAGAAGGCCCGAGAAGAATCCGCCGGCAGGCCAAGCTGGTATCGGCCCCTGTCGAACTGAATTGCCGGCGCAGCGAAGCGGAGCTGCCTACTCGGTTCGACGGAAGGGCGGCGCGCCCTAGCTTGAATACTTCGACCATTCATCACGTAGTGCACTACTCATTGCCTCAATGAAACCTTAAAACAGCTTGCCGAAAGCAAGCAGGAAGCGCCGCAGGCCAAGGTAGGTGTAACGCCAGGCGTGGATTGTCGTAACTGTCGCAGCATCACGAAGCCTGTTACGACAAGACACGGTCTGGCGTAAACCTACCTTGTTAGAGTGGTTCGTTTTTCCTTCACGTTCTATTTTTGGAGTTGGGTAACTTTCACTCGGTTCCGCTTTCCAAATGATGAATATTGGCACCTCAGCCGGCAAAATCGGCCCAGCGAAAAAGGTCACGCAAGAGGCTTAAATGCGCCTTAACAGCCCTTAGTGACGTTGAGTCATTGGAAAAAGGGGATCGACCGACTAAAAAATTTTATTGCAGATTTCGATAGGTCTCGGCAAGACCTTTGCAAAGAGGGGTCGGAAGGGGGGTCTGTGAGCCCGCCTTCATGTATTGTGAAAATTGGTGCAACGGCCATGTTTTGCACATTAACTTTGGTACAGTGGGAACACAAGAGCGGGCCTCAGTACTGATGTTACATCAATAAGTTTGCGCTTTACCTCCACGGGATGTGAGGTGCGAGGACCGAAGGCCCGAGAAGAATCCGCCGGCAGGCCAAGCTGGCATCGGCCCCTGTCGAACTGAATTGCCGGCGCAGCGAAGCGGAGCTGCCTACTCCGTTCGACGGAAGGTCGGGCCCTAGCTTGTTGGCTGAGCGATTAGCGAAGCCAGTTACTCCAGTGGGGTTGAAAAGTTTTGTCAGACAGACAGGAAAAGTTTCTCAACCCCAGTGAAGTAACTGGCTTCGCTAATCGCTCAGCCAACAAGCTAGGGCCCGACCTTCCGTCGAACGGAGTAGGCAGCTCCGCTTCGCTGCGCCGGCAATTCAGTTCGACAGGGGCCGATGCCAGCTTGGCCTGCCGGCGGATTCTTCTCGGGCCTTCTTCGGCCCTCGCATGGCTTGGCCCAATCGGAAACCAAACCAAACCAAAAAAACCTTAAAACAGCTTGCCGAAGGCAAGCAGGAAGCGCCGCAGGCGAAGGTAGGTGTAACGCCAGGCGTGGATTGTCGAAACTGGCGCAGCATCGCGAAGCCTGTTACGCCAAGGGCGCGTTCACTTAAGAAAAAGCAGATCGGCGGGTCGAGCGAGCGATCGAGCGAGCGATCGGCCCGCTGCGCGCGGCGCGTTGTATTTCGCCCTCCAGATGAATTTTAGGCACCGAAGTTAAGAAACCCATACATTTTCGGAAAGAAGAAAGGTTGAGGAACAGATTGGTGTCATTTATTTGAAGTTTTGAGTTTTGGTATCTGAACGAGAAGCTTCGGAGAGTCATGATGTTGCTCAACGTATCATCGGTCAGGTTAAACTCGTCTAAAGTCGTAAACGGAGGTGAGCTAGACCCTAACATGCAGCGAGCCGATTTTTCGTCAGACTCAATGCTTCCGATTTCACTTATCAGAACGTTCAAACAATGTCTAGTTTTCGCAGGGAAACGGTTTTTCTGCCCCGCAGTCAAAGCTGTCATGTCCGTATCCTAGCCGCGCGGAGCACGGCAGCCAAAAACCGTTTGGTTTTCAAAAACTAGACATTGTTGAAACGATCTGATTAGTGGAATCGAGAGCTTAGTTTCTGGCGAAAAATCGGCCCGCTGCATGTTAGGGTCTAGCTCACCTCCGTTTACGACTTTGGACGAGTTAACCTGACCGATGATACGTTGAGCAACATCATGACTCTCCGAAGCTTCTCGTTCAGATACCAAGACTCAAAACGTCAAATAGGTGACACCAATCTGTTCCTCAAGCTTTCCTCTTTCCGAAAATGTATGGGTTTGTTAACTTCGGTGCCTTAAATTCATCTGAAGGGCGAAATACAACGCGCCGCGCGCAGCGAGCCGATTGCTCGCTCGACCCGCCGATCTACTTTTTCTTAAGTGAACGCGCCCCAAGACACGGTCTGGCGTAAACCTACCTTGTGGGTCTTGAAATATATGATCATGAGTTGGTGCCCACAAGGTGGACTTTCAACCTCGATGACCTCCAAAGCAGAAAAAGGCGATGAGTTGTGAGGATCGCTTCAATATGGCTGATGCCATATGCAAACGTATTTGTTCACTGATTGCAAACTGTGGAGGGGCCCAATTTGAAGGGAGAATACTTGCTCTGTCTAACATGGAGGAGATATATCAGATGGGCAAGGAAGTTGCAGTGGTTGGTCTCGATGGAGAAGGTCGAGCTGATATTTCTGTTTACGATTCTATCGAAGATGAAAAAATCAAACAGGATCCAGGTTACTTATTTTTGGCTGAGCGATTAGCGAAGCCAGTTACTCCAGTGGGGTTGAAAAGTTTTGTCTGTCTGTCTGTCTCTTTGTCTGTTTGTTTGTGTGTCCGCACCACTCCTCCCAAACGGCTCGGCCGATCGGGATGAGATTTTGCAGGGTTGTTGGGTATATCCTTGGCTCACCACACGCCAAAATGCAGCTCTCTATCTTAAATTATTCAGTCGCACCAACGAAAAAACACTTAAAAAAACGGCAGAAAAAGTGCAATTTTTTTGTGACTTAATATTTTAGAGACATTTTTACATGGTTTCGTATGTTTTGAAGGTGCTGATGACGAAAACGAAATCAATTTCGACTCCTGACCAAACTTTTACCTGCGAATCGGCTACCTCAGTCCGAATTTACTAACATAATCAACCTGGACCCTTCATCTTGAAAAACGGGGGTCGACCGACTAAAAAAATTTAATGGAGATTTCGATAGGTCTCGGCAAGACCTTTTCAAAGAGGGGTCGGAAGGGGGGTCTAGGAGCCCGACTTCATCAGTTTGCCGAATCAGAATCTTGAAAAAAGGGGATCGACCGGGGAATTTTATTGCAGATTTCACGTGGTGCATTACTCAATGCCTCAAAAATCCTTGAGACAGCTTGCCGAAGGCAAGCAGGTAAGCGCCTCAGGGCAAGGTAGGTGTAACGCCAGGCGTGGATTGTCGTAACTAGCGCAGCATCGCGAAGCCTGTTACGACAAGACACGGTCTGGCGTAAACCTACCTTGTATTGAAAGTGACTCGCTTGAAACAAATTATTGTCACTGACTTTCAAGCATGCTTTCTGCACTGAAAATCTATCGGCGTGACTTCGTGCCGTTTTAGGGGCGTGAATAAAGTGTCACGCCAAAAAACGGCATGACAAAAAGTCATGCCCAAAATCGGCGTGACTCAGAAATTCACGCCAATTTTTGGCGTGAATTTCCTGTCATGCCGGTTTCCGGCCTGACTTTTCCCGTAAAACGCACTGCCATTGACGCCACATGACGGCGTGACTCACATGTCATGCCATTTTTCGGCGTGAATTTCCTGTCACGCCAATTTTTGACGTGACTTTTTGTCACGCCATAATTTGGCCATGTGTCCGACCGTAACATATTCAGTGTCTACACTATAGCTTTTGTCGTCTCTGTGATCTGACTAAATAAAAAAACATGCAGTTTATCCTAGTTCATCTCGTTTTTTTTTTGGAACGGTCTGAGGTTTCGGTTCAGTAAATGGCGGTTCCCACACAGTACTTGCGATTTAGGTTCATGAATAATAAGGAAAGTTCAGGATTCATTCAGAAGGAAAACATCTCATCTTGTAAACATGGTACCAGACTGAGCACTGCCAAAAGGAACTTCGGATCCGCTCGGAGGATAGTAGAATCGATTCCCAGTAACCACACTGAAAATCTATGGGCGTGACTTCGTGCCGTTTTAGGGGCGTGAATAAAGTGTCACGCCAAACAACGGCATGACAAGAAGTCATGCCCAAAATCGGCGTGAATTTCCTGTCATGCCGGTTTCCGGCATGACTTTTGTCGTAAAACGCACTGCCATTCACGCCACATGACGGCGTGACTCACATGTCATGCCATTTTTCGGCGTGAATTTCCTGTCACGCCAATTTTTGATTTTCCTGTCACGCCAATATTTGGCGTGACTTTTTGTCACGCCATAATTTGGCCATGTGTCCGACCGTAACATTTTCAGTGTGAGCTGAGCACTTGGAATTAGATGGAGCAAAGCGTCAACAAGAAATGTGTACAATTGTTTATGTATAAAAGTGTTCCTTTGATGTTTGCATTGTAGTTAACTTCAGCAATTAGGAGACCAAGTAACAACAGTGCTTAGGCTTCAGTGTAAAAGATAATATTTTACCTCCGCGAATTTGCCACCTATCTTGAAAGGAAAACAAAGCCAAATCAACTTAAGTATCACGTGTGGAAAAAAAATGAATTACAACAACATTCACTTTTCCTACGTCTATAAATGGAACAACTTTACAACTATCCTAAAGCACTGATGTCTGGAACTAGGTTAACAGCAACTGTGAGAAATTCATGAAGGCGGGTTTGTGCATCATTGTGAAATCGCTCAAAAATAAATTCAGCCAAGTATCCTTCAAAATTGTAGCTCTTACGACCTTAACGAGGAATAAGAACTCTTGCATCTCTCCAAGATCGCTCAATGTTCTGAGTGTGACATCCAGTCTCAGGGTCAACAAAATTAAAAGAATGGTTTACTGTTAGATGCTTGTAAAAGTTGTCTTCAAGTTTGTTGTAGGCTTTCCAGCAGTCGGTCATAATTGTTGTTCCTGGGAGCACCCACCGAAGAATGACTTCACTTAAAGTCTGAGCATTTCTAGCAGGAACTGGCACATAGAAACATTTCTTCGATTCTTTTTCGACTCCTCCCAAAACCCATTGACCCTCGATCAATCTTCCCCTGTGGTACTTTCTTTTCCTAAACTTGGCTTCATCAATTTCGACGATTTTGCCCGGACCACCGAGCATTTCACAGTTTTCTTCACACCAACATATGAAAACCTGCACCAAAAATACATACATTGGTTACAATGAATAGTATTCTGACAGGTAGAGTTCTAGAGGCCCCTTGGTGGCCTCAGAACCGAAGGTATAGGAAAATTTCTTATTTCCTCTCTACAGAAAGATGACCACTTAGTGTAAGTGGCATTGCTAATGTCCAGTTCATTCATTAGTATTTCGCGTCTAGGCGGCGGCAGGATCAAATAAGTGGTGAAGAAAATGCATAGTTTCTTCATAGTTACATGGGAAGCGGCAAACACAGACCCACTTTTTATTGACTCCTTGAGATTACAGCGGGAGAGTGTGAACCCTTTCTTCTTAGCCACTTTACTCCTTCTTTGGCATCGCCACAGCCCATCAGGCGATTGGCTTGCCTCTTTGCCACAGCTGGTGCACAAGACATTTTCCTGAAATAAAAAAAGGATCAAAATTGACTTATAACGAATATTAATGCTTAAACGATTGCGACACAATCAACGTTCATACGAATGGTACTGTACATTCACTGATCCCTGAGGCAGCGGCGACTCTTTGCTATGCAGGTCTTTTCTTGGTGCCATCATGAGTGTGGCAAACAGCCTCGAAACAACGAGCAAAACAAAGAATCGAACCCTTATAACGCACCGGAACAGCACTCGGACAATGACTCCCCCGGTGGGGCTAGGCTGTTGAACTTCCCTTTGGTCGCCGCTGCCTCAGGGATTAGTGAATGAACAGTAAGTCACCGTGCGCAACCACTGTTCTGTAACATTGCTGGCGTCAAGACGAATTGCCTTGAATTGTTTTTGGATTTTTTTAAACCCTTTTGCTACTTCTCAGCCCTTCGAAAGTTGCCTTTTTCTGAACGTCCGTCTTTAAGGGGATCCGCGCTTGGAATCAAGCCACAGCGGCGGTATGCGGCATGGGAAAGAGATATCGTTCGCAGAACGCAACCATGTGACTTACCTTTAAGACTCCGTGACTCCTCAGAAAATTTTTGAACTTCTTCTCATCTTCACACATGAGGGTGGCAGTCACGATACCCCACTTACATCCTTCACACTTCATTTTGGGCACAAGACGAGTGATTACACAAACGTCGGAGTGGGTACCACCTGCAGTGGCGCTGCCCCTTCCCTTATTTTTTTGGGCAGTGTATTACCAAAGGGTGTTTTACTGCAATCACATTGATAACCCTTAGTGCAAGATGCCGTCCTCACAGGTCACACGGACGCGGCGCGGCGCCTTTGAAGAACCGGGCGTTGCAAATAGATGGTAGTGGAAGGGGATGCGTGGTGCCACGCCGGGGTTGGAGGCACGCGGTGCCGCCCCCAGCACCCGCGAGGGAAGGACTACTGGAGGGGGAATGCAACAGGCATTGTTGCGGCGGACGAATTAAGTGTTGAGGCAGGCGTCGCATTTTCTCTGCGTCGCACGCGTCAGCGGATGTTCATGTGATCGTGCGTCTGAGGGGACTGAGCTCCTGGTTTGTTCATTGGTTAAAACATGCGTGTTGCTCTGCTTTGTGAAGTGTTCGAGCTGCCGTACTACTGCGTCTCGTGCGTGAGGGGCGCTGGGAATACTGTGCACGCCGTGCCGGCCAGCACCGCGTCCTTAGTGGCAGCGCAGGCACACGACGGCGTCCTGGTGACGGCGCGGCGGGCAGTGGTCCTGTCTCTGTCGCACTGCTGGGTCGTGGCGCAGGGGTGCGACTGACACGAACTACTGAGCCGGCTGACGCCGTGCACGCCCACTGTAAGAAAAATGTACGGTTTTTGCCGTTAATTCATTTACGGGATTTGCCGTACTTAGATGTACGGTGTTTGCCGTTTCTAGAAGTACAGCGTTTACCGTACCCATAAAGGAACGGTGTTTTCCGTACCTACAAATACAGCGTTTACCGTACTTGTAAGTACGGCGTATACCATACTTGTAAGTACGGCGTTTACCGTACGTGGAAGTACAGCGATCACCTTACTTTGTCCAATGCACTTGTCAAAAGGCACTTATTTCTGGACATCAAAGTCAATTTTAAAGATGTTGAAAATTTTCTCAAACTCTTTGGAATTAAATTTAAGGCGAGATCTATTGTACAATGTACGAACTACGGAAATCGCCGTACTTCCAGGTACGGAAAACACCGTACTTCTATGGGTACGGAAAACGATGCACTTTTAGGTACGGTAAACACCGTACTTCTAAGAACGGCAAATCCTGTAATTAAATAAACGGCGAATACCGTATATTTTGGTCATAGTGCCGTGCCGGCCAGCACCGCGTAATGATCCAGAAATGCCAAAAGGCGGAAAAAATCCTTTATTGTTTTTTTTAGATTTTTAAGAATCCAAGTAGTGAAATCGAATGAAAAATGTCCGGAGAGAACGAATATGACCTCAGTTTTCAGTTTCAAGAATGGTTACATGGTGGTTTCAGGCCTCAAAGTTAAGTGTTTTCAGGACTTTGCATTGTTGCAAATTAGCTTGAACTTTTGACACGAATATTTTTGTGATGCTTTGTCGTAATGCCTTACGTTTATATGTTTCCAGAAACGTCTTGACGCCCTCTACATGATGCCAGAGCCAGATTTTACATTGAAGACGTCTGTATTGCCACTGTTGCGGTTTTTAAATGCTGAAAAGACAGCAATAACTTCATTTTTGGCGGACCAGATCTTTTTTTCTTTGGGAGCCTTTGTTATTCCCTAACCGGCATTTGACTCTCATTACGGTGTACTTTAAGGATCCGTCAACGATAGGTGCAGCCAGTTGCAGCCCTGTGCCTAAATCGGGTCCAAAGTTAGGGAAAAACTCAAATTTTTGCTTTTTTTTTCGTTATTGCATCTTTTGTGGTCCTTAAGGGGGTATCCACGTGTGTCAACATTTACCACAGAGGTTTGCGCCGTGGCTCATGTATACAAAACTATCACTGTTATTGAATCGAAATGTTTTCCCCTTAATGACAAATGGTTTTAGCTTCTCCCCCCCCCCCCCCGCGCCGAAATGCTGATTGGATGGGCCGTCTCCGAATAAAACGATCTCTTCGGAGACGACCGCAAAAAATGGCTGGTGTTCCTGCAACCAAACGGCTCATTAGAAAAAAAATCGCCGGCGGGTGGTTATGACCAACTAAATTCTCCAGGACCTAAACCTCAAAAAATATTTTTTTGGAAAAAAATAATTGTTTTTTTTTGGGAAAAGTGTGGAATTGGCACTATGTTTCATTTTTTTTGGAAATGTTAAAAAAGAGGTGTATTTGATTTTTGAGGTTCAGGGCGTAGGGCATAGGTAGGGGAACGTCTCCATAAAATTTCAGACTTCTATCTCAATTTTTCTGGCCTGGAGAACTCCAGCCATTTCGAAAATGGCGTTTCGAGATAAACGCATTTAAAGTTTCTTATCGGGAGGGATTTACCCTTATCATCTTATACTTTAAGCGCATGCCATGTTCAGGAAAATTCGAATTATGTGCTCAGTCATCCTCTGACGTATTAGGGGGACCCTTGAGAACATTTTTAGGCCAAAAAGAGAAATTCGATTTTTCGCCAAAAATACACGTGGATACCCCCTTAAACTGAAAATCAAGTACAGAAACGTTGTCAAGTACTCTAGGTTCGATAAAGGGGATAAATGCAGTACATAAGGGAAGAGGGAAATGAGGGGTAGGGGTTGGGCGTGAGGAGGGACGGGTGGGAGGGGGTGCTTCAAGGAAGTGCAATTATGCACTTCAAAAGCAAGTGGTAAGTGTACCCATATGCTGCCTTTTCCAGGTGGACTGTGTATTCAGTCTGAACGGTTGGGTAATGAGAAAAGTTAAAACTAGCAATAATCACATGTTTTATACAATGTTTATTACACTTAACCAAAAGTGTAAATAACTAGGTCTCTGAGGTTTTGGTATTTTTGTCTTTGAAGGCCCTGCTCGAGAGTTCGACCATTGGTTCAGCAGTTGCCAGGGACTACACACCGCCAGACTGGCAAATGGAAGAATCGTCGTGATTTTCTCTATTTGATATATTGTGATACTTATTTTTTGTTTTTAATTGAAACTTTATTTTTGTTTCGAGTTTGGTTCGAGCATCAATTATTAATTAAAATTGATTATAAATAGATTGTCAGCAAAAAAAAAAGATTTACATGATTTTACTCAAAATTTAGTAAATAACTTATTTTTGACCCACAAACTGTATCTCAACTGCCTCAATACGGTCGTAAAACACTTTTTTTAGCAACAAGATAAATATTAGAACCGTTTTGGACCAGTCAGGCCGCCTCAGGATTTTTTTCCGCCTTTTGGCATTTCTGGATCATTGTGTTACGGCGTCCTGGTGACGGCGCGGCGGGCAGTGGTCCTGCCTCCAGTTCAATGAATGAGGGAAGTTGATTCCCCTCGTGTTGATGAGTTTCAACACTTTTAAGTTTAAGAAGGACCCCTGAAACTTGCAAGAGGCTTCAAAAAACTCATACAATTTTGAAATTTTGGCTAATAATTAGTCCTCGAAAAGAAATTATACCCAATATATTTATATGTAAGAATATAAATATTTCAGCAGCATGGATGTACTTTGTAGGAAAAACTTAAGGGGATAATTTTTGTTTTTTTGAAGGTCCCTCAAAACTGGGGGGTTTGAAAGGAGGGGAGTGTACCATCCAAAACTCTTTTTTTCAATAGTGTATATTCACATAGTGCCTCTGTACAATGTCTAAGTTAAGTTTATTGTACAACATGTTTCCTATTGTTTGACTCAGATTTCTGCTTGCTATGGACGCTGACAATCTCCGTAACTTATTTGAAGATGGTAATGATGATCTCTTTGCAGAAATTGAAGATGGCTTCCAACCACCTCTTATAAGAGGCAGGTTTGAGAATCAAGAGAAGGGAAATTACACAGGTAAATTACTTTACGTCCAAAAAGTATTCAAAGTATTTCTAATATAATTCACAAAACAATGCAAATACTTTCAAATTCGTTTCATTTTTTACAGAAAAGAAGAGTCTGAACTGCAAACCACATTTGGAAGATTTCTGGGCAGAAACTGAAGATCACATCTCACCCTCAAATTCTGGAAGCGTCTTCTACTGCAACTTCATCTACTTTTTAAAATTCTCGTGGTAATCCTCCTTCTACTGTCACTCCTACCAAATGTGGAGTTGGTTTCAATGATTCTAAAAAGGGTACTATCAGTTATGCTTGGCTTAACATTTTGGATCACCTAGGACCGATATGTGAGTGGGGTCCAATGAGACAGCAGTACCGTGCAGCTTTTTGGTCTGAATTAAAATACAAAGCATCATTCTGTTATCAGAATGGTGTCCCAATATGCATTGCAAGTGACTTCTTCCAGGCCAGGAAGCGAGACAAATTCCATATTTACAAACTGAACCAGTTGTATGATTACTAGAATCATAAGACTGAAGGCTTTGAGAGAAGAAGCAGGTATTTTGCATATGAGATGTACCAACGCTGTTTTGCAAATTTAAATGGGATCCCACGAAAGGGTCAGGAAAAATATTCTCTGCTGTAAAATTAATCTTTCTTTCTTCATTATTGTTAAATAGTTCATCCACACTACCACTATTGAAATACCATAGTTCGCAATTCAGTGTTTTTTACCTTATATATTTTAACCAGTATCTGTTCTTGACTTAGCATAATTCATTTCTCATAAATTGTGAAAGTGATGGTGCCACAAATATTATGTAAATGTAAAGTGGTAAGTAATTACATTTTCAACAAATGTCAAGAAAAGGGTCTATTACAAAATACTGCAAGTGCCGAAGTTTACAATGACTGCCAATTTACATCTCCATACATTTCGAGATACTAAGCAGGATTGTTATTTACCGTAACTAATATCTGTTGTTGACTTAGCACAGCAGCTTATTCCCAATCAAAAAATATGTCCCATTTTTGCCACTTAAGTTACGTGTTCACTGCTGTGTTGTAAAATAAATCTAATTACATTGAGACTGCTTAATGAATTGACTCTCTTCAATACATCAATGTCCTCATGGAGTTTTAAGTAACTGTGCAAATCCTTACTAGTGCCAGCAAGGAGACACTCCATTCAAGTAATTTCCCTCAAAATATTTATGTCTCCATTTTGAAGAGGGCATTTTAAGGGGGGATCCTAGTGTAGCGGGGTCAAAAGAAGGGTGTTTTAGGTATTTTTTTTTTTTTTTAAACTAAAGCTTTACTCTAAAATCCGAAGACAGGGTTGAATTTGTGGTTCTTTAATCACTTCAGAAAAAAAAATTATGGTGATAAATTGAAAAATGTTGCTGCACGGTCCGCTGCAAAATGGCATGTTTCGCTTGCAGTGCCTGGACGGGCGTACAACTGCAGGTCGACTCGAACGCCTGAAACAGTCGTTCGAATTTTTTTTAGACTCAATAGGGATCGGTCCAGTATCTGAACTAGAATCTTCGAAAAATAATAACTTTTAGTATTTTTTTTGAGCAAGTTAAACTTTTAGTACCAAAATTTAGGAAAAATTTTCAAAGTTTTGATTTTTTTTTTCTATGAAGGGATACTCCGATCCCGGATCTTCTAGTTCAGATTATGGCTACTAGTGTCGGGAACATTCACAAAAAATTTCAGCTCGATCGGATCAACCGTTTGGGCTGTAAGTGTACCCCCGTCCAGGCACTCCAGGCCATGTTGCAGCGGACCGTGCAGCAACATTTTTCACTCTATCACCACAATTTTTTTTTTCTGAAGTGATTAAAGAACCACAAATTCAACCCTGTCTTCGGATTTAAGAGTGAAGCTGTAGTTTTTTTAAAAAAACAAACCCAAAAACACCCTTCTTTTGACCCCGCTACACTAGGATCCCCCCTTAAGAACGTGTAATGTTGGGGCTGTTTAGGTTTTGGTATTTTTACCCACAGCTCTTCTAAAAGAAAATGGGATATAGGTTTTGGTATTTTTACCCACAGCTCTTCTAAAAGAAAATGGGATACAATGATAGTAAATTTTTTACCATTCTTTACTTTAATTTCTTGTAGTACAGCTATGAATGTAGGAGGTATTTTGTTGCAGCATCCCTTTTGTTTGTAAATGTCACTGGACAGAAAGTTGTGAATTGTTAGGTGACAACATTTGGTGTGCCATCTTTTCGAGGAGATCAGGAGCAGATTATAAGTGCAGCATTGAATGGTTCCGATTGTCTTGTTGTGATGCCCACTGGGGAAGGCAAGTCACTTTGCTATCAGCTTCCTGCTGCCTTGAGTGATGGAGTTACTATGGTTATTTCGCCATTAAAATCCCGAATGCATGAGCAGTCTACGAAAATGAATAACATTGGTGTAAGCACCATTTTTAATGATTTTAAATATATATTCTGATCAGTGGTAGTAGTACATTGGACAATAATGGAAGATGTTATTATAGATAAAAGCTGCAGTGCTTGCCCACGGAAGTAAAGTGCAACAAATTTATGGTGACTTACACAAAGATCATCCAAGTAAGTATGAATTTTCACTAGTGCCTAGTAAGAAAAATGAACTTACCTTTTATTGTATTTTGCAGACATAAGGCTTTTGTTTACAACACCTGAGATGTTGGTCCACAATAACTCATTGAAAACAATGTTGGAGTCATTAAACCGTAGAAAAAAGCTGGCTCGCTTTGTCTTTGACAAGGCTCATTGTTTGGCTAGTTGGGGGCAAGAGTTCAGGTATTTTGTTTACATTTAAGACTCTGTTGATTATCTGACTGTTCCTTCGATTATTAATAAGAATTATTCACCACAGACCAGAATACAGAAAACTTATGTGGCAGCTACAGCAACAGCTACCCAAATGTACCATTTATGGCCCTTACAACAACAGCTACCTCAGCTGTAAAACATCGTATTGAGCATGTCCTTGGATTGCGTCATGTTATGAGGAAAAAGTGATTCAAAGAAACAGTTTCAAATTGGTAAACTGAAAACACTAACTCAGATATTTGTAGATTTATTTCCAGTGTCAACCGGCCCAACATTAGATTTTCAGTTTTGCCCAAGGATAGTACATGTGTAATTACTATGGCAAACATTATCAAAGAGAAATTTTCAGAGAGTTGTGGCATTATTTATTGCATGACGAGAAAAGATTGTGAGGCAGCTGCTTTCAAATTGACATCAGAGAACATTTCATGCCGAGTGTACCATGCTGGTCTCCCACAGGAAACTCTTCAGTCACGTCACAAACTGTGGTTGAAGGGTGACGTTAAGGTGATTGCTGTTATATTGTAACGTGTTCCACTTGTAAAACATTTTGTGAAGTCAATTTTGATTCTAATTAAGGGGGGATCCTAGTGTAGCGGGGTCAAAAGAAGGGTGTTTTTGGGGGTTTTTTTTTTAAAAAAAACTACAGCTTCAATCTAAAATCCGAAGACAGGGTTGAATTAGTGGTTCTTTAATCACTTCAGAAAAAAAAAATTGTGGTGATAGAGTGAAAAATGTTGCTGCACGGTCCGCTGCAAAATGGCCTGGAGCGCCTGGACGGGCGTACACTTACAGCCCAAACGGTTGATCCGATCGAGCTAAAAATTTTTGTGAATGTTCCCGACACTAGTAGCCATAATCTTAACTAGAAGATCCGGGATCGGAGTATCCCTTCATAGAAAAAAAAATCAAAACTTTGAAAATTTTGCCTAAATTTTGGTACTAAAAGTTTAACTTGCTCAAAAAAAATACTATAAGTTATTATTTTTCGAAGATTCTAGTTCAGATACTGGACCGATCCCTAATGAGTCTAAAAAAAATTCGAACGACTGTTTCAGGCGTTCGAGTCGACCTGCAGTTGTACGCCCGTCCAGGCACTGCATGCAAAACATGCCATTTTGCAGCGGACCGTGCAGCAACATTTTTTAATTTATCACCATAATTTTTTTTTCTGAAGTGATTAAAGAACCACAAATTCAACCCTGTCTTCGGATTTTAGAGTGAAGCTTTAGTTTTTTTTTAAAAAAAATCCCCAAAACACCCTTCTTTTGACCCCGCTACACTAGGATCCCCCCTTAATTGTTCATACCAGGTCATGGTTGCTACAAACGCCTTTGGCATGGGTATAGATAAACCTGATGTTCGATTTGTGTTCCACTTACATATGCCAAAATCTGTCGAAGAGTGCTTCCAAGAATGTGGACGCGCAGGTCGAGATGGACTCTTATCAGAATTCACACTTTTCTACAAATTTGAACATGCAATTTTATGGTTGTCTCTTCTTGAAAGTAAGTTCGTAAAGACATGTATGTCAACTTTGAGTTAGTATATTCTAAGAATAAATGAAGCTTGTACAGTACTTGATAAACGTAATCTTTGCAGGTGGGAGAAACAAGAACATGGATCTTTCTTGCAACAAATCCAATGTTGAAGAACTTAAATCCATGATTAGATTTTCTGAAAAATGCAATTGACTGCAGACGAATTCAGTTGTTGTCATATTTTGACGAGGATTCAGCAGCAAATTGCTCCGCATCCTGCTGTGACAACTACCTCGGCCGGGTAATTATTTATTGATGTATGAAATCCATTTTTTCAAGGCCTCCTAAACCATTGTGTTTGGAGGATATTTGAGATCACCCAAATTAATTTGGATTAATAATTCCTTCATTGTTCCCAGGTCAAGCACACTCTTCGAACAGCTACGATGGAGGTTCGCTGTGTTATGAATATGATTTCTCGCAGCTTCTCAAAATTTACAGTGAAGCAGCTCGTAGATGTTTTGAAAGGAAGCAAAAAGAAGAGTTTATTGAATCGAGGTATATATTTTCAAATAGACATCAGGCAAGGCGATTTCCTGTCTTTCTAAATGTTAGTATTCTTTTGTAGGATTTGGCAACTTAAGGCATTACGGGCTGCTGGCCAAATGGAGAAGAGCAGACATATCAAAATTTATTGCTAGTCTTTTCACTCAGGATTTTCTGTCATTAGAAGTACAAAAAAAAATAGCTATACGGTGACCCAGTATGTCCAAATTGGTTCCAACGAATCTTGCTTCACAGATGATTTTGAGGTATTTTGGTTGAAATACTGATTTACATTTTAGTTCGAATTATGGTTCCTACTTTGTAATATGTATTGATTTTTAATGGATAAATTTGGTATTATGTTTCAGTTTCAGTTCCCCATTGCCAGCAGGCAAACAGAAGACATTTTTAACAGCTGTTTGGAGAAGCTCACGTCCACAGTTGCTGCAATGTCTTTTGCAATGGGTATTGACGCAGAATGTATCTTTGAAAAAAAGGTGTGTTATTTTTATGTAACAATTTGTGGCAAGTGATGCTGTCATGTTTTAATCTCCTTTGATCACAATTGTAGGTTCTTGTACAACTGGCTGCAGAAATGCCGAAGGACATTTCTGAAATGTTAATGATGGCTGGTGTAAGTAAGAAGAAGTACCGGATGTATGGAGAGCCTCTCTTGGACATAACTGCTGCAGCAAGTATTCAAAGGAAACAAATGCGCTGTAATATGTAATCTTTTATTTCATACTTTCATTCATAATATGTGTGTTTTGCATGCTTAGTTTCATGCTGTTTTTACATCACCACTCTTCCCACTCTATCTTATGTATGCATGAATTTATTCTGATGTAAACAAGACAAGACTGCCTAGTTTCTTTGAACTGTGGTGTGCATGTAAATCACTTTCTTTTTTCTGGAGAACTTCAACAAAATGCGTATTAAGATTTATACTCTAGTCATCTACTTCTTTCATACATGTAGTTCCCTGTGGTGTGCATGTTTTCATTCTTCTTGCAATGTCATCACTTTATTTAGTCTTTGGGCTGTGCATGTTTTCCCACTTAAGGTTTATCTCTATTGATGTGCTTCATACAAATATGAAGTTCCCTGTAATGTGCATGTTTTCATTCCTTCTTGCTAAATTTCATCATATTAGCTAGTCAGTGTGGTGTGCATGTTCTCCTGGTATGGTGTTTTAATTTGTATTAGTGGCATGGATGTCGTCTCGTGTGTTGTTTCTTGTGAGAGTAGGAGATTATTGAAATAAAAAGAAGGATTTCTATTGGACTTAAATTTTATGTCCCACCATTCCTACTACCTACCCTCAATCTTGAATGGATTGTGCCAAAAAAAAGGGAAAATCGGCAATAGCAGTAAAAGCCAGCCTTCAGTTTTGCTTCAAGTCCCTTCAGTCCAAAGCATAATGACACACAGAAATGTCAACACGTTTGGGACATGTAGCTACTGCAGAAGAGAAAAAAACAGACATTTCAAACTTTGAGACCAAACTACGAGACCACAATGTGGAACCACAGACTCGATACCTTCATACCGAAACATTTGAAACATGTGCCTAACGCAGAAAAATAAAAAATGTACAGTTGACGAGACTGAGGGGCCACAATCCAGAACCACAGACTCACTTTGATATCGTACACAAACTCTGTAATCATTAGGCCCACACAAAAAGGGAAAACAACTCCAGCAATTATACTGAATGCAGTCGACCATCATGGCAAATAGTAATCCCACAATATTTGAAACATGTACCTAATGCAAAGGAGTCAAAAACCGATATTTTAAACTTTGCTTTCTGGATTGTGGTGCACCAATGTAGTATTGGACTCACTTTCACATCAAAGGTATTACAACACATCTACAAACTTTGCCTTATGTAAATGGTGCATAAAAAGAAAACAAGCAAGAGCAACTTATAAATAGTTAACACTTTCATCAGTCTGTTTAGTCCAAAGCATAAGGGCAGATAGCAATCCCAAAACATTACAAAACATGTACTTAATGGACAAGAATAAAATACAGACAGGTGAAACATTGAGACCACACACAATTCAGTGAGAATACAGAACTATACTGTCTTGGTGTTTGTATGCCAGTGCATTAAAAATAAATTCACAATTGTATAGTATTTGCTACAATTACTTGTACCAATTTTGGATTGCAATAGGTAAGCCACCTAATAGACCATTCCGCTGGATCGTCTTCGAGTCTCGAAAAAACAAATGCACCGGAAGTCGGGTCGATTTGTATGAGAAATCGCGTCTGCGCATGATGTTTGGCTTCCGTCTATCCGGTACGTCGCCATCTTTAGTCTGCGGTCCGGTTTCAAACGTGTTTCGTGTTTATCAAACTTCTTTGGAGAAGAAAGATAGTGTCAGGTGTCTTAAAATATATTTTCTGGGTAAGTGTAGCCCGTGGATCACCATTTTAACAATGGTTTTGCTTATCGCGACGTGGGAAACGTGATAAGTGAACCTGAAGTAAGGTTAACCTCTACAATCATGCAGCGATTGTACACAAAGTTAAATGTCTCACTGTTGCCGGTCATTTTCAGGTCGTGGATTCTTCTCACTTTTTTTAAAGTGTCTCCCTCTCCTGTGCGGGGTTTTGTCAACCCTGGAAAACTTACATTTATTTTGTTTGACTTTTTGGCACTATCGCCACAATGCAAGCGGATGACGTAAGTGTCCTGTTGTTGAAACGGTTCTCCTTGACCTTTTTAAAGCACAGTATTTATGCTCCTAATACTTTTTTTCAGCTACTCCTGGATAAAGAGTGGCATAATATTTGCCACAAGCACACCGGTTTTCCTCAGATCGGAAACCGTCCCTTGAACTCCTGTCTCCAAGTCAGTGATTGTGCTACGCTGGAACCAACCAAGACCAACATGTCACTTGCATTTGACGCTTAAAATTCTGTGGTTTCCAGATCCTGTTTCACACGCCACAGTTTATCGATGTTATAGATAATATTGTTCACTCATGTCAATCTGCTGCACAGTGTGTGTTCTGCTGTGTGTTAAAAATATGGCAATGTGTTAAAAAAGGCTCAGTCGATGTTGCTGTACTTACCCGTAAGTACCCTACACTTCTAGAAACACGTAAATATTGTGCGATTGACTGACTGTACTCTGCTTTTTTTTTTTTTAGAGCTGTTGCAGTTGTTGCCTGGTGCTAATGCATTTGACATTTTTATGGGAATGGTCAGCAACCTGCACTACGAGTTGGAACCTTTTGAAGGGTAAGTTTTATGTTGTGTGTTGCTGCTGCATTTTGTTTGTAAATGAAGACTTTGTACGTTCTGTGTCTGTGCTCCACTTTCTATGTTAATGAAGAATTCTCCCCCCCCCCCTCCCCCAGATGTAATGAGTCACCAATTATTGATGTCTTCAGTGGTAAACTTAGGAACAAGTGTGAGTCTATTGCATTTATCTTTTAGTTAGTGGCAAGCCCTTAAGATTTAGTAGTCTAATCCCTTTCCTGTTGACAGACAAGTGCTCTAAGTGTGGAGTTGCACGCACGGAGGACGAGTTCCTGTTATGCCTTCAGTTACTTGTGGATGGGGCATTCCACCTGCAGCATGCGATGGAACAAGCACTCAGTGATGATGCTGTTAAGTGCTCTTCCTGTTCAGCTGATACTTGCGTTGTCTCCAAAGAAATTGCTGAACCCCCTAAAGTGCTGCTAATACACCCTGTCAGGTATTCTTTGACTACTTTGAACTTATTTAAGCACTTACAACAACCCCCAATTTTTAATACTCCCTATTGTGTTTCAGGAAAAGGGACAATACAGGTGACAATTCCTTCTACTTCAGTCATACAATGAAAATAAATGAAACAATCCAGTACAGAATTATTGGATCAATTCAGAACAATAAAACAGCAGTCGTGAGGTGTCCAAACAATAGTTTGCTTTCAATTGAAAATAGGAAGGTAAGTGGTCCTGCTTTTTTGTCCTTTAATGACTACCAAATGTTTCATTACACTGCTAGTACAAACTTTTCTAAATTTACAGATGAAAGCTGTTTCATGGGAGAAATTCACTGGTACAGACATGGGTGCAACTTGCAACTTTCTGGTTTATGGTCTTGTGAAGCACGAGCAATTACTGGTATCAAAACAAAATCCATTAGTGAGGGAAGTGATTTCTCCAGTTCACATTGCTGCATCCTCTCCTGTAAATGAATCATCCACACTAAATCTAACAGCTCGTTCAACTTCTAATTGGAGTGTAACTATCATGGTCAGTCTTAATTAAATTATACAAAAAATATTAAGTAAATGTCTTAAAATTTGAGATCAAATTGAAATTGAGTCTATACAATCTGCACTGTCATAACTAACATACAATATTTTCTAGGATAACGAAAGCTCCAGTTATAGAAGAGGAGCACTGCGGCCACGTCAACTATGCAGGAATGGGGATACAGGTTCTTCTGCGGTTTCCAATACCTCATCTTCAGCCTCTGCATCTGTATCTGTCTCTGAGGTACGTTCGTTGAGGCAATACTCCAGTTTCTGAGGTAACAAATCTCTAGGTGTACGCATGAAAAAGTACTCTGGCACTAGGTACTCTTTGTGCAATTGTGTTTGGGCTTGCTTGATGTCAGTCCACCGCACAGAATCTGACTCGATTTCAAGCACAACAATTCCTTTCTTACTCCATACAACAAGGTCACAAGTAGACATTCCAAAGATACCAAGGTATTGTTGGATTTGGTCATAGCAGGAGTGATTCTTTTTGAGGAAGGTACCCAGGAAATTGTTCCACTCCAGGCAGAATTCGCTCCTCTGACTTATCGTCAAGACCTTCATGAAGTTGTTGGGGTCTGCATTCCTCAGTACATATGGGCATTTAATCTCCACAAGCCTTGGTTCTTGTGTCTCCGAGAAGACTATGCCATCAACAGTGGCGGCAAGTCCAGGGCAATCATCTCTCTTCCATAAGCCAGAATCATATTCAATTTGGGCAGTGCTATCAATTGTTTGTCGGTGTTCCAGATAAGCAGCTAACGCTCTTTTTTCATTATTAAGTACGTAATGCAGTTGTGAAGCACTGATGGGTTTCAAGCCCCATACATGCTTTTTTAGGAAGTCCTTTTTTTCTTCTTCTGAGACCAGATGTAATGCTGCATGTGCTGTAGTCCCAGTCATGTGGAGAGCTCTCCAAGAGGACCACAAACTGCTTTCACGTTGTCCTTTTGTCTCTGGTATTTCATAAATCTGAGAACCAGTGTCTGGTGAAATGAATCTTACTGTTGATTTATCGGGGATTTCTGATAAGTTCTTCATTAATTTGCGGCATTGCCTTCTTTTTGCTTCAAGTTCTTCTTGAGTGTAGTATTCTTCTCCATACTTGAGTTTGAGATGTTTCTGAAAAAGAGTCTCTGTAGGGTTTCCTGTAAGTAATGCAACCAAGTAATTAACATCATCCTGTGATGCCTCAGTTTTCTGAAGGGCTGTTGGGAGTGGGTTAAAGTATGCTCTTCTTTTTACATTAATTTTGAAGGACTCATACTGAGTATCTTTCATCGCTCCAGGGTTCCTTTGCAGAGATCCTTCGTTCCACTCGCAAGGGAGTGAAGTGCATGTGAGAGCTGAAATTGGGGTGAAATAAAACATGTATTAGAAAATTTATTCCTGGATTTAACTCTAAGTGAAGCTCTTTTGCGTGAAAATATTTAAAATTAAATTAAATTCTCAATGTCATAAAAGTGAACGCAATTTTTATTGAGTTGCTCTACACCTTCTGTTCCTATCAAAACATGAATGCATTATCTACAAATTTGGATTTTTGAACAATTCTTTTTTTTTTCATTGCAGGGTGGTCCAAGCAGACCCTTGGGAGTACCAGTAAGTTGTAGGAAACCTGCAAACGTACTTCGGCGGATTGTAAGTTACCCAACCTGTGTTCGAGACCCTACAAGATTCAAGTTTTTCACCGGACTGTCTGTGTACAACTTCCAAGTTTTATTCCTGTTTTTGGGTGGACGCTCAGTTATAAGGAAACTGAAAATGAAATACAATCAGAAGACTCCCCAGAAAATAAGAAAGAGATGTCTGTTATCGTCTGAGAACAAATTGTTCATGTTCCTGGTAAGGCTAAGAAGAGGAACGCCTCTTGTGGATTTGGCATATATTTTTGGAGTCAGTACATCATACTGCGGCAGTGTCGTGTATACCATGTTAAGGCACATATTTCTGTCATTCAAGTGCATTGAAAAGCAGATGTTCATCTCAGCAGAAGAACAGAACCACAAGAAAGCTCCAGTGTTCAGGCCATTCCCAAAACTGAGGTGCATCATTGATGGTTTGGAAATTTTTGTTGAAACTCCATCTAACTTTGAACAAAATGGAAATTTGTGGTCGAATTACAAGTCTCATACGACTTACAGATTCATTATTGGTATATCGTGCTATGGTACCATAATGTTCGTCAGTGATGGTTTTGAGGGAAACATGTCTGAGAAAGAGGCTTTACTCAGGTCTGGCTTCTATGACCTCTTCGAACCCGGAGATGTTGTGATGAGTGACAGAGGCTTTGACATTGACAATGAACTGCTTAGAAGAGGCATTGATTTGATTAAGCCACCCTCACGAGATGGAAGGGACCACTTCACAATAGACGAAAATGTTGCCGGGAGGGCCATTTCAGCAGCAAGAGTATACGTGGAGCATGCTGTGAGACTGATTAAAGTAAATAGACTGTTCAAACCCCTTGTACCGCTCACTTTAGTTCCAACACTCTCCGACTATGTGTATGTTGCAGGAGCATTAGCCAATTTTGGAACCAAAAGATTCAAACCTGGTAGTATGAGAAATTAAAATTTGTCTGATTGTTAACATTAAATGTTTGTGGCTGTTTGTGTAAAGGTAGGTGCCTCAGTCAATTTTGAGCACCAAACACTTCAACCCTGGTATCATGCCAAATTAAATTTATGTTGTGCAATTAGTTCCATGTATGAATGCCAAAGAAAAACATGTGTGGTAAAATTATTCATTTATTGTATTTCAATTCTTAACAAAAAATATTGTACTAAAAATAACAAGCTAGGGCCCGCCCTTCCGTCGAACCGAGTTGCCAGCTCCGCTTCGCTGCGCCGGCAACTCGGTTCGACAGGGGGCCGGCCCAGCTTGGCCTGCCGGCGGCCTTTCCTCGGGCCTTCGGCCCTCGCATCAGACCCAACTTGGCCAGTCGAAGGCCCGGGCCTTCGGCCCGCTCTCATCAAACACCCCGTGAGCGGGTAAGGCAAAGTTATCGATGTACCATCGTGACTTAGGCCCGCCCTTCTATTCACAATATGCAAAAGTCCTTACACTTTTTACTCCAACTGTCCTTAGAATATGCCCATTTCATTTGTCTCTTAGCCCTCATTCCGAAAATACTCATATTTGCCATGCTACTGCAACTCCTTGCAATGGAGGCACAGCAGGAGCGCAAAACGAGCCCGTCGCACTTTTTCACATAACTCATGAAGGCGGGCTCCTGGACCCCCCTTCCGACCCCTCGTTGAAGAGGTCTTGCCAAGACCTATCGAAAACTTAAGTAAAAATTTTCAGTCGGTCGACCCCCTTTTTTCAAGATCCTGATGTGACTAATAGACGAAGTCGGGCTCCTGGACCCCCTTTCCGACCCCTCGTTGAAAAGGTCTTGCTGAGACCAATCGAAATCTGCAATAAATTTTTTTAGTCGGTCGACCCCCTTTTTTGAAGATCCTGATCTGGCCAACTTGTAAAAGCGGCCGATGGGGTCGGGACCAGGTCCATTCATCTTGTCTCGTCGCCCTGATTCCAAAAATACCCCTATGTGCCCTGCTAGCACCAATAATGGCGGAAATCCCCCTCCCGCCCATGCAAACCATGATGCAGCTGCTGCAGGCCTTGCGCGGGTCGGACGGGATTTGCACCACCGGATTGTTTGTTCGGACGGCCCTCCTGAAGTACCCTCCAAATCTGGTCACTCCAGCTCAACTCCTTCCTTGTACACAGACGACGACAACGACGACGACACACAGACACAAAGGCAAATGCATATGCCCTCCCCCTATTTTTTGAATAGAAGGGCGGGTCAAAAAGGTTCACAACCATGATTAGTTTGTTAGTGACAATCCCTGTAAATACTACAAAATTGGTATTTAATAAAAAAATAATTGTACTGAAAACATGAAGGTACAACACAATGATTAGTTAGTTAGTGACAATCCAAGTATTTCCTACAAAATTAGAAATCTAAACTAATTATTACAATAAAAATATACACCTTATACAAATTTGATTATTAATACTTGTTGGTACATACACTCATGCAAATATAACACACACAAATAAGAAAAAAAAATCCATGCAAGACGTTTAAAATGTGCACTGCTGCAAGTTTCTGTCAAAATACGCATTACCTCAATTATGCATTATTAGTGGTTCATGAGCGTTATGCTGGTTCAAAAAAAATTATTTTGTAGTCGCTTCCTTCCCACAAGCATACAGCAACACAAAATTTCCAATGCAAAAAAAGAAAGCAAAACTAGAGCAATATTGCAAATGTGTTTGAAACATGCAAGGTAAGGAATATCCTCCATTACACCACATGCAATCCCATTAACAGCTACGTGAATAAGATAATGCCAAAGCACCAACATGATCAGTTAAATTGCTTCATTGTGTAGTGATGAATAGTTAGGTTTGAGTGTCAATAGAAAAAAACGAAGAGAGGGAACCGACCCCCTTCCCCCAAAAAAATGATCCTTGACAATATGCCACAAAAGAACTCTGGTGACATGCTCGTGAGCAAACCGTGCACAACATTGCCTTGCACTTAGTGTAGTGAGCCACTTCTGGGCATTTCACACAGAGAGAAGATAACAAATGACAGAGGAGTGACCATGCACGTGTAAGGCATCGGAAAGAAAACGAAATGGACTGAAACATCAACCAACACATGTAGGGTGTAACCATGAGAATGACACACAAGAAGGAAAATAAACAAAGTGTTGCACACTTGTCAATGAAAATGAGGAGATGAGTTCACTTACTGATAATGACATATGATGATGATGACATTTGGTGATGGTAAGCATTTCCGCTGTCAACCAAAATATACTACCTGCATTTTAGATATTTGGTCTTACCTCCATATCCGTTGAGCCGAATGTGACTCCAGATGTGAAGCAGAACTGCACACACATGACTGCAGCGGCCCAATGCCTGGGCTACACATGTACACTTACACACATGTACTGTGCCAGACCTCAGAGATATTGCCACTGACACTTTATGAGCCACCATAAGTATGGATGCTCTGACCTGGGCTTTCACGAAGTAGCATCTCCCTTCACAAACATCTTGAACGGATCTGACAAATTTGCTTTTGAAGTATCTGAGACCCTTTCTGAGGGTTTGTACTTCATTCAGTGACTGATACTCTTCATTAAAGGGATCAGCACAAATTCCTCTTGGTACTTCTGAATCACACTCTGCATCTGAATCTAGTTCTTCAGCAAATGGCAAAGTTGGCAAACTCTCTACAAGATAGTAGTAAATATGCCCATAATTGAACATAGACGGTATTGGAACACTGGGGAAGTTTTGCCATCCAGCTGAAGGGAAATGTACATCTTGTTGAGTTGCCTGTATACATTCACTGTCCAATACCTGCAAAAATTTAAGTTAATCATAATGTAATCCAAGATATGTTTCGTTTCAGTAGAATTAGGAAATGCAATTAATACCTGAGATCGAACAGCAGTCAGGGCTGCAACTTTAGCATAGTACCATTTCCCGTTGTCTATTTTTGGGTCAAGAATATGAGAATTTCCTCTTGCTATGATCAATTTAACCCTATAAGAGCAAAATTTTAGGTCGAAACACACAAATGTAACCACTGCAACATAGAGAACACAGAGTGGACTGCAATTACCGCTCCACAACTTCTGATTTTGGTAGCTTGCTGCCAACTGGCACTCCTCGACACTTCAGCCAGCGTCTCAGTTGAGGAAGAGTGTTGCGATCTACAGGAAACTTTGTCAACATTGCACCAGGTACTTCATCTTGGAGTAATGTAGTGGGTTGGAATTTTCTTCTACTCAAAATGTTAGACACATCAGGGACATTATTGGTAACGTCAGCCTGTAAAAAATTGGGAACGGAATGAATGTTACCTGAAAAATCTTTCAAACTATTCAAAATTCAGATCAACAAATTCTTACATCATTAATAAGGTCCACATCTTCATCGGTAGGTTCCAAATCATGAAGTTCCTCAACAGCATCATAATCATCATCCTGAAATTCCTCATCAGCATCATTAAATTCCAATTCATTATCATGTAGTTCCCCATCATCATCAGTAATGTCCACATCATCTTCATCATCATTTTCATCAGCATTGAGGTCAACAGCATCGTCACTTCTGTGGGGTAGTAAGTCATTCTGCATGTCATTTGATGTTTCGTAACTCTGAAATTGCAGATAAGTAATTGTAAAGAAAGGCAGCAAATATGAATTAGAAATGGTAAGGAATTTAAGTATAGAAAATATTATTAGTGGCAAGGAGAAAAATGAAAGAATACCAGTGGTGAATATTGCAATCCTAGCTGTCCATGGATTTTTTGTAAGAGAGAAATATGTTCAGAGTCAGGAGAGGACTGAATAGGTGCAGTCTGGAACGAAGAAAAAATGCAGTTAATTGAGGTCGGACTTGTAATGGAAATGGCAAATATTAAAATTGACAAGACACAACAGATAAACATACCACATGTGAACAAGCCAATTCTTTATCAGCACAGAAGCCATGAGTCTGGGAAACAACATTGTAGTCATGAGAGGATTGATTGGAGGCAGTCTGGAACAAATAAGATCAAGACTAATAATTATAGAAAAATATCTCAGTGTGTCATCGCAGAGTTGTAGGAGCAAGAAATTAATACCTTTAAGCGCTTTGTACGGCCTATGAGAAGAGGTTCAACTACCAAATTATCAGTAGATCTGAAATTCGTAGATACACTTGTAGGCAACTGAGAATGTTCTTCTGGAGACAGATTTTCACTTTGTTCAAAAGAGACATTTCCACTTGGTTCAGAAGAAAGAGGAGAATGAGGATAAATCTGGAAAAAATATTTTGTTAGAAATATATACGAGTTAAGTTTGAAACATTGAAAAAAAAAATTAGGACCGTCAAGAAAAGAATTTACCAGAGGTGAACATCCTAACTCGTCATCAGCACAGATGCCATGAGTCTGGGAAACAACATTGTAGTCATGAGAGGATTGATTGGAGGCAGTCTGGAACAAATAAGATCAAGACTAATAATTATAGAAAAATATCTCAGTGTGTCATTGCAGAGTTGTAGGAGCAAGAAATTAATACCTTTAAGCGCTTTGTACGGGACTGATTGGATGCCGTCTGGAACAATGCAGAACAATACAAGTATTTAATATCAGGTGGGTGTTGCAAAGTAAAGTTTAATACATTGCATAAATAAACCAGTACCTTTTCACGTTTTTTTCGGCCGATCACAAGTGGTGAAACAATGAAGACACTATTCTTTTGTGGACTGGCAGGTACAATCGAGGATGGATTGGTTTGCAAAGTCTGCAACAATTAATGCAAAACATTTCACTTCCAAGCTTGTAGAAACAGGAATTGTGTCACATCAAATTCAGTGTTATACCTTGGAAAAGCGTCTTGCATTGTAGGTCACATTAATTGGTTCAACAACAAAAGCACTTCTCTTTTTTGGACTTGCGTAAACAACTGTTGAAGTTACGTCTGATTTGGTGTACAACAAAATGTACGCATCTTGAATGTAGGCACGAGAAGACAGACTTTGGATTTCATTTACCTGAAAAAGGGAAGATGGTTTTATACTTCACATCGACAACGTATTCACCACAATTCTGGTGGAGAAAAACATACTTCTTTATCATTGAACTGCCTGATTGACAGGTCCTTAGATTTAGCAACTGCCAAATAGTGACCACTTTTAGAGGATGGATCTAAATGCATCACTGCCCCCGCCAGAGTGTATTTGGACTTATCGGGAAGGGTAACAGTATCACTCAGGAACAAGTTTGTCCTAATTTTGGACTTGTCAGGCCGAAATCTGTAACAACAATTATTTATGTTAACTGGAATAGTGGAGTCATATACCTAAGGAACCTTCATAATATGCAAATATCCTGACCTCTGCAAGTGAAGAATAAGAGTAGTAGGGGCACTGAAAATCTGAAACCTCTTCACATTTTCCCCTTCAATCAAACACTTAGGATTTCGGCACTTGAAGTTGGAAGCTTCACACAAAAAGTACTTGTTTACAGCATCTTGCGAATTTGACACTCCCTCAATGTTCAGTGACAAATTCGTAAATGGTGAATACGTTTTGGAAACAAATTGGCACGAAGTGCACACACCTGAAAAAGATAACAATATAGAAGCATTCACTAAAAATCAAACACCCAAAAAAATTAACGATAAAAACACTCTGAACGAAATCGTGCATTCTGTCACCAGCCACCCTCCAAAAATCCTGTTTGTAGGAGCTGTTTGCCTGCTGATGTAGTCTATGCTGTAATAAGAATATTAAAAATATCATAAAAATTATATTTACAAAAAAGTGTAAATGGACATTGGAATACATTTTAATGTAGCAAACCCTTCGGGACGTTCTGTGCCAATACAGTCATCCTCCAAGGACTGAAGGAGGAAGCATAAAAATTCATACGCATCCTCCTGCTTGTGCACTGTGTTCAATTTCTGAATTGCCTCATTTTCCTCATCAGCAGGTGGATGAAATAAAGCTGGCAAAAAGATGAAGACATTTAAGAACATACATGTTACCATGATACAAATTAAAATAAAATACAAAGATACACACCACGTTCAGCTGCTACAAAAGTAGCAGGTCTAATAGCTGAAACTTTACATGACTTCATCTGCCTCCACGTTCTCAAGATGTGGCAGGTCAGACAGACAATTTTGGAACACTTCCCAATGTGATTGGACACATTCATCCACCGGAGAAAATTTGGTGTGTGGAAGAGCAGCTGAAAAACAGTGACAAAATTAACTGAAATATTTTGAGGAAAAGGGGACAGTGAGCACAAGTTTACCTGCAATGTTGCATTCATGAAACACGTATTTCCAAAATTCGCAATCCCTAAGTCAACCTGAGGCAGGTCACACCATGAGTTGTTCCCTTGCGCAGGGTAAAGGGAAACCACAGGCAGAGGCGGTGGCGTGTCATTTAGCCATGGAGTCCCCTGATCAAAACATCACAATCGCTTAATAACAACAAACAGTGGGAACTCTGAATAAAGTATTATTCACAAAAGATTTCCTCTTACATTCATAGGAGCATGATGGCCCATTGTTTCGGCAATCAAGAAGATTACAGAAAGCACTTCAACAATATCATATCATGACCTGAAACATACAGGCAATCAGTGCAACAATTATTATTTAACATCAAGAAAAAGAGAATCAGGAGCATAAATACTGTGCTTTAAAAAGGTCAAGGAGAACCGTTTCAACAACAGGACACTTACGTCATCCGCTTGCATTGTGGCGATAGTGCCAAAAAGTCAAACAAAAAAAATGTAAGTTTTCCAGGGTTGACAAAACCCCGCACAGGAGAGGGAGACACTTTAAAAAAAGTGAGAAGAATCCACGACCTGAAAATGACCGGCAACAGTGAGACATTTAACTTTGTGTACAATCGCTGCATGATTGTAGAGGTTAACCTTACTTCAGGTTCACTTATCACGTTTCCCACGTCGCGATAAGCAAAACCATTGTTAAAATGGTGATCCACGGGTTACACTTACCCAGAAAATATATTTTAAGACACCTGACACTATCTTTCTTCTCCAAAGAAGTTTGATAAACACGAAACACGTTTGAAACCGGACCGCAGACTAAAGATGGCGACGTACCGGATGGACGGAAGCCAAACATCATGCGCAGACGCGATTTCTCATACAAATCGACCCGACTTCCGGTGCATTTGTTTTTTCGAGACTCGAAGACGATCCAGCGGAATGGTCTATTGAGTGGAGTAACAAAACTTTGCATATCAGCACTACTTCTCCTCCATAGCTTGGCCAATGCAACTGGGAATACTCACTGAACCATGCCCCATTTTGTTGTTTGATTGTTCACAAGACAGACAAAATTCAAAACCACATAATTTATAAAAAATATCTTAAAAAGTGTGCACCTTCATGTTTTGAACATAACATAGTGTATGTTAGAGCATGACATGATTTATCTTTCATTAGCTGTACTAGTAAACAGCAGAGCTGTGTCTCGCGGCGAATTTGCTTCTATTTTTTTCGTGTAATAGTTTGCATTTTTTTCTTTCATTTTATATCATTCGCGTCGCGCGTTCGCTCGCGACACTTTTTTATTGTATAATTTTAAGATTTTGCCCGGGAAATTTTGGATGGGTTGGTATGGAAGTCTTGGCCGGGGTGGTGAGGACGGACAGGACGGAAGTATTGGATGTGTTGGTGAGGACGGACGGGAGGGAAGTTTTGGACGGATGGCGGTGTGCCTGGTTGTTGTATTGTTGCCATAGTAACGAGCTAAACAACGCACTTGAGCAAATTTGAGGTTTCCACCAAAATGGAAGTTTTGGAATTGTTTTCCAACAGTAATTTTTTTTAATTTAGAGGAACTTACTGAAATGGAATGTGGTGTAATAGCAGTACATACAAGTGAAACAGAGTGTGTGACCGTAAGTTTTGTAAAAACTAACTTTGTGTTAGGAACTTCGGACAACTTTTCTTAATTGTAAAACTTGCAATTTTTTGTAGGTCCCTGATCACTATTGTAAAAGGGTACATCCCAATACTAGTTCTGAAATGACATTGAAAAAACAGAAGAAAAGTGCCAAAGTTGAGCATGAAAGTTCTGGTAGCAATCAGAGCAGTGATGATAATTTGTCTGAGTCTTCAATCATGATGCTTCCTGTAAGTTTATTGGCTTCAATAATTATTTGTAGTTTAACAATAGCTAAAACCAATTTTTTTCTGTAGTCAACTTCTGCACAAGAACCAAAGGTGACCAAGAAAAAGAATAGGAAGAAGCCTAAGAAGATAGGGAGTCAGAAAGTTGACAAGGGAACTGGAACAGTAGAAACTGTAAGATTAAATAAACATCTTCTGATAATTTTTAAGTGTCAGAGACATGAACATTTAATTTGTTTATTAGGCTGACAAGACAACCTCAGTGTTTGAGTGGTGGCGATGTTATGCCATTGGAACAGAGCCCACCCATTGAAGAAATTGACATATCGGAACCAATTGGGAATCCAGAAAAAACAAGTACTGCTAAAAATGATGACAAGGTAAATTGTTAACAGTGTTTTTTTCTTTATTGGTTCAAAAACATTTTAAATGCTTTCATTCTTGTTTTTGAAATTTGTAGGCTGATAAATCTACATCTATTTCTGGGTTAATAATTTTGGCTGGCAATGCATCAACATCAAGTGCGCTGACAAAAGAAAAAGAGAAATCTGAAACAGGAAAGTCAAAGGGAAAGCCAAAACCTGACAGCAAAGATAAAGATGAAAGTGAAGCACAAAACAAGGTATTTGTTCTTTTTCTGATGAATAATTCTATTGCCATAAAATTAGGGTCAGTTACATCATGTTTTTCTTTATGGGTAGGACTCTTCCGATGAAGATGTTAACACCCTTAATAAAGCTAGTGACGCTTTGCAAGATTACCGGTCCGTAAAAGATCTTCCTGAGAAAGTGTACTATAAGTGTTTAAAGTTTGAGCTCGTAACTACCCAAAATGGAAAGACTGTTAGGGTACAACTGCAAGAAAATGAGAATCAAAGTGACTACTTTTTCGTACACCTTCCAAGGTGGTTTTTGAAAGTTGTTGAGGAAAACTTGAAAGAGTATTTGTCAATCTGTAATAGTGACAAGCCGTTTTATATGGCGTATTTAGGGTTAAAGGGGAAAGGGTTTCAGATTCACTTTACGAGAAACCCAAAGAAACATGAGAAGTTTTAGTAATCCGATTTTTTGTTTTTGTTTCTATTTACAATGTCTTTAAGTCTTTTGGTTTCTTGTGTTGTTTAGATTATCTTGTTCTTGAGTAGTATCTTTGAAAATTAAAAGGGGTATTTGCTGTTCAGTGTTTTTCTGTTAAGTTGTTGCTCAATGTTATTAATGCTGATTCTGTTGGCATTTTAACAGGTTAAAGTAGTATCTAAAGCATGCTTAGCGAAGAGGAAGTATAGAGCTAAACTTACAGAAACTCAAAAAACAAAGATAAGGAAGGCTGATAGGGAGAGGAAACGAGCTAAGAAATTAAAACAATAATTCAGATACAGTCTTGAATGTTGTAAAATATACTGAAATGTCTACTAAAATTGTAGTGTTAAGTTTGAAGTGTTATAGTGTGCGGTGTAAGGGACTTGGAGGAGAAGGAGTAGTCAGAGGTCTCGGAGAGACAGGAGGTTTCTGTATTACCAGTATAGTGACCGGGTACAGAATGGTAGCGAGCGTCTAGCGACGCGCTCTTATATTACAGATGCAGAAGAATACAAGAAGAACAGTATTGGAGAGTGGGGGTATTAGCAGGTCTGAACAGGTAGTATGGCCAATGATATTGGGGTGGCCAGGGTATCGAGGGAAGAACCAAAAGAAGAAGAGGTATAGGGTCCTGGCCAGGATTACTAGGGCAGTGGGTAGTACTGTAGGGAATGACTACTGGTAGGCCGTGCCTTGGTTATGTTTTCTATTATCGCATATCATAACACCACTCCCTCCTGAATAAAAGAAACGAAGTTTCTAAAAATTTTCCTCTGGCCTTCAGAACTTTGAACTTTGAATTTTATTTTGATTTACGATCCTCTCCTCCCTCATTGAAATTGACTGAATTAATTTCTTCCCACCCTCACTTAATTTTAGAATTTTAACGGTTTTGGTAAAATGTTCGGTCACATGGGTTCTTGCTTTTCTATCTTGAAATTTTCTTGTCTTGTAGTCGAAACGTTGTGGTGAATGATGCTACAAAGGTGTGCTTCCCCATTACACCTTTCGGTGCCAAGCATTAGGTGGTCCAAGCCTAAGCCCACGGTTCGGCTTGTTGTAAAAAAAAAGAAAAATAAAGAGTAGTTGGCCTTTAACATTGCAGCATGCCAGGTGGACTCCATCTGCTCCAAACGGATGTTACAACCGTCGTCACGTTTGCAACACCGCGTGAAGTTGGGGTGTTCCGCCTGTGGGCCAACCAAAGTTTTGATGAAACTCCAACTGGAACAGACAGAGAAATACTCCACACAGTTTTGCGCTTTAAATTATCCAACCCCTACTCTGTCTGGTTGGTTTGCCTGATGCCATCCTGACTATCTAGCTAATCCTATTCTAAAGGCACCTTGAAGTCTAAGAAACTTAACTAACTGTTCGTTAGTGCAAATACTTAACTCATGGAACTACTCCTCGTGTGTAGACGGGAACTCCTGGGTTGGTGTGACGTCATCCTTCAAATTTTGGATAATGTCCAGGGCGGCTGCCAGTAATTGCTCGGGTGTGAGCGTTCCATCCAGGACATGTACTGGATCCGTTTCCTCTTGCAGTAGCCAGGTGTCAGTGAGGTCATGTAGTAGGTTGAGGTACTCGACCGTGACACCTGCTTCTTCAGTGCGACCTCGACGATTGAGTCGTTGGAAAGCAATTGCTGGAGGTGTGCGCACATAGATGTAATGAATTGGGCGGTGCGTAGGTGGGGCTACAGCGTCGCGCAGGACTCGTAGGATAGCCATGTGTTGTTGGCTAATTGCGCCCATCTCTGCCAGTGCTTGTGCAAATACTCTCAGTGAGCATTGAGGTGAGCGTTCTAGCACCGTCAGTTCTTCCGGGTGATCGGCCAGTAGATGAGTTTGGCGTCGGCCCAAGGTAGCAAGTGCCAGGACTTGGAACGGGTAGCTCCAAGTTACTCGATTCTTGTAGAGCAGTTCCAACAAATTGAATCCTTCAACGTTTTGCCAATCCTTAACCGGTTCGTCGAGCACAGGAAACAATTCTAGTCTCTTCAAGTTTGCAGCTAGGGTAGATTTTCCGGCGGCAATATTGCCTTCCAAGTAGATGATTGGGGCAGGCCGTTGCTTCTTCATGAAGTGGCGTACTAGTAGTAACGCAACCAGGGTCAGGAACATGATGAGTGCCATGATGAACATCATTTTGGCTCGCTTGGCGTTAGCCGAATCGACAGTGGTCCTGTGAATCAGATTTGTTAATTCAATGTTTCGATTTCAGTCTTCTATTTCCCTCTGAATGAATTGGAATGCGAAGTATCTGAACAGTTTTACTTCTTTCTTGTGTTTGTACAATCAGGTTTTTGACATGCATTAACTGTGACATTTATTCTGGAGGCGTCTGCTGTTTCTTGCGTTTGAATGTTGCGCGCGCGTTTCGTGTCCGGCCGTGGCGATACTCCTTGCGCCGAATTCCTAGTGCAGCCAATGGTGTGTCTCGCCACTGCTGCGCATGCGCACGAGGCGCTGCGGTCCCGTGTCTGCGCCGTTTGCTTGTTGCGCCGGACGTCGTAGCGTCGTTGTTGCGCAGGTCGGCGCCTTGCGGAGCGGTTCGTGTCGTCATGCTTGGCCGTGGTTGGCTGCTCGAGTCAGCTGACCGATCCTTGGCTTCTGATTGGCCGGTCGTGTTGCATTGTTGTGCGTTCCGGCGTCCTCCTGCCGGCTCGCTTCCGTAATGATAGCGTCCCCTCAGTTGGTGTCCAGCGTGCGGCGAGAGTGTCAGACGCCATTAGTGACGCTGGTGTCGTTCATCATGCAGCCCGTTTTGCTGACGCTTCGTTTCGAGGCTTACACTGCAGCGTGCTTCTGTCCTACCTTTGCGGAGGCTGGGCACGATGGATATGTGAGTGTTCTTGATAGGTGTAACAGGCACCAATTTGCTTGTGTTGGGTTTCTGTTCGTTTTGCATGTGGTCCGTTTCTCCCTTAGTTGTGTGGTGGATGTTATTACGCCCTTGGGAATGGTGAGCTTCCTGCATGTATTACGGCCCTTTGGCCGCCCGTGGGTATTTTTGAAGACCAGGAGTGGGATGCCGTGGCACTTACTCAGACATGGCCCGTGTTTTGTTGCCTGAATTGTGGGGTTCCCGTTTTCGTAAGTTGTTTGTGGTATTTCGTTTCTGTCTTTGCCACTCAACTTCGATGGTCTGTTACGTATCCTCTGCCTGTTCTTGTTAGGATGAACTCCCTGGGCCTCAATTCCCGGATGCCTTGTTTCAACCGGAGGTGTTGTTCCACGTTATGCCCCCGGGTCACGTCCTTCCCCAACTAGACCCGGTCTCTGGGGATTTCATTTATGGCTTTGAAATGCCCGACCCTGACCCTGATGTGTTGGTCCTTGGGTTGGATGTTGAAGTCGCCGGTCCCACTTTTGAGACTGAATTCCTGTGGCGTGGTCCTGGTTCTGGACCTGCCACCGGGCAGCCACTGGCGCGCATGGATCCGCTTCCACTAGTTGACATCCCGATCGAAGAGGTACGTGTCGGATTGGCGGCTTAGTTTCTGTCCTTGTATGCCCCTAACCCTGTTTCTTGTAGGTTGATGTGGCGCGCATCGCGCGTGACGCCTACCGGGCCGTGCAGGCTGATGCGGCGGCGGCCGTTGCAGCGGCGGCTGAGGAGTTTGCTCTTGCCAACGATTTGGACCCGCTTTTCTTTGGGGAGGACCCTGTAGATCCTGACCGCGTTCCCCCTCGAGGGATCCGCCTTTTCCGTTTCCCTCGTGATCTAGAAGAGCGTGAAGCGGGCCTGGTTCATTTTAAGGGTTGCCCCTGTCGGCATTGCGTTAAGCCCCCTAAAGTTAGTTTCAACCCGTCTGTTTGAGGGTGTGCCGTGCTTGTATGATTTGTTTGTCGTATGAACCCATTTCTTCCCCCTTTTTTTTTAGGGTTGCCTGTGACTTATTAAATTATTTTGTTAAAGTATTGCCATTGTCTTGTCTGCATGCGGTCTTGGGCTATCCCTTTACTTGTTTTTAATTTGCATGTTGAGCATGTCTCGACTCGAACCCCATTGTCCTTCCTAAGATCTGTTTCCAGGTGAGTGTTGTCCTTCTTTTGCTTTTCTTTGTCCTGGGTCACCGAAACTTGGGTGATGTGCACTTATTTTGTTGCTTTGTTGACTTTATCGTAGTTTGGTTTCTGAGTTATAGGGCCATTATGACGCTCCCCTGCTCTGCTTGTTTCTTTAACTATTTTTTTTGTTTCAGATTGTTTTTCGTTATTTTTCTTCTGATCTCCGCTGAGCTGTTGTTGGAGCCGTTTACCCCTGTGTTCTGGAGACCGATCTTTTCAACAACCCCCGGGACCGAAGCCTCGCCGGGTAAATGTCCTTCGTGGACGTGATCAGACAAAGACCAACAAGGCCATGTCGAAAGTTAACCTCCAACTCTTGTAAACAAACTTCAATCAACTGCAAGCTCTAAGGCACTGCCTACTCGAAATCGGCACTTCAACCACTCAAATAGTCCAGTCAACATAACCTGAAACAAAAGAACAGAGATAAGCGAAACAGACTATACAACCACCGCCGCCACAAAAACCGGAAGTCACGGCCGCCATCTTGACCGCCATCTTATATCATAGTCAAACTTGAACTAAAACCAAACCCAACTATCAAATCGGAAATCGGCAAACATCTACAAAAATGGCCCCCAGGAAATGGATTGCCCACAACGGAACCAACGACAAGGACCCCATCAAAAAAATGGAGAATGGGGGCGATCCACACCAAACCTACAAGGGGCAGGATTTTGATGTCTCCGATTTGGCCCAAACTTGCACCATTTGACCCTCCTAGGCCACTGAGTGAGCCCATAAATTTTTTTTGACCCACCTCAATTGGTTTGGATTTTGCACCGTTTTTAAGTTTTTGGTTTCATGGAGCGATTTCACCAACTTATAATTGTCCAAATGTCTTGAAATTTTTTTTGGTGGTTTTTCTCATGGAGGAGACTAAATTATTGTGTGGGCACTAAATTCTGAACCCATCTTCGAAATTATAAGGAGCAAAAAAGTTGTTAGAGGTGACATTTTGTCGATTTACAAAAATACTCATCTAAATTTCGGAACGGGACAGGGCTTAAAAGAATGCTCTTATAGGCCTCTACAACCTGCAAAAATTTCAGAATTTATAAATGAAAACTTTTGGAGCAAAAAAAAAAAAGTTTGATTTTTTTTCACTTTTCTCACTTTTTTGGTATTGTTTTGGGAATTATTTGGCTTCCAGAGCATCGAAAGAAATTTTAATTAGTCCATTATAGTGTTTTTTACTAATGAAAGCGTTGAATAAAAAACTGGATAGAAAATCAGAAAAATTTTATAATTTTTTTTTTATTAGCTATGTTTATAGATACAATTGTTAACATTTATTAAGTATAGGACATCGTCACAAAATCTTAACCTTCCCCCGCCCTACTCTGCTCTTTGTTCCATTAAATCAGGGTCATCGGCATCTTCCTCATCAGTTTCTTCATTTCCTTCTACTTCTTCTGGTGGTACGCCAAAGCCTTGAGCATCTGGAAAAAGAGCATGTAACTGTAAAGACATTCAATGTTTTGATAAAAAATCATTTTGTTGTATTAAACTTACTTCTATGAGCTTTCAGTTCCTTTTCTGATTTATTTTTCTCTGCAACTAAGAGGCTCAAAGACCCATTTTTATTTTGGGTTGGAGTGGGTGTTGATAAAACATCAGCCCACTGAATATCAACATGGGTAGCTGCAGCGGGAAGTTTGTAGGATCTTGATCTCCCTGATGGCTGCAGTATTGACACTGTCAGTTCTTTGCTTTCAATATTTTTTTTGAAGGACTTGAGCAAGCCACCATTTGTCTTCGTGGGCAACAGTCACATAGTTAGATATTTGGTCCCATGGCTCACAAGTACGTGTGGGAACAAGGTAGCGGAGAGAAGAAATGTTTGAGGTGGAGTATCTTTTCAATAATACTGCCTTATCTGATTGTGGAGTGATAGAGTGGACTTGTTTGATCCCTGGCACTTTTTTTGCTGTTTTAAAGGAAAGTTCCTGTTCAGTGACAATGTTGCTCACCGTCTCCTCGCTAAAGTACTCACACACAATGGTATTCATATGAACAACAGCCCACTCATACATCTCTTTGGCGTTGCGAATTATTTTCCCTTGTAGACTGGCTCGTGCAGCAGACCTCTTTATAGTTCCGCCTACTCCATCACAGGCTCCTTTTCCATGACAACTTGCAAAGTAGTTCCACTCAAGTTCCACTCCAAATTCTTTTAAATGTTTTACCATGTTGTGCACCATTTTAAAATTTTTGTACTGTGCACTTGCACCATCAGAAAAGTAGAAGATCTTCTTGACAGTAATATCTTGCTCTTCTAATGTTGTCTTAAGATATGGCACAAACTTTTTTTGGAAAGCATAAAAGGTGGCAGTTGTATGCTTCATGTGATCTGATAATGCAACGTAGCTGAGAATCTTTGTTTCCCCAGATGGAGCCTTGTAATAAGCTACGAATGGGTGAACTGTGACCTGCTGGTTGTTCCAATGATACCCTTGTGCCTCATCCTGAATAACGCATGAATAATTTCCTGCGAAGTCAGAAATGACAAGAACTTCTCCTTTTTGAAGGTTCTTTTTAACATCTTGGAAATATTCTGACTGTTTCTTGGCAATCATGTGATGTGCTAGTAGGTCAACAAGAGCTTTCATTAGGATTTGTAAAAACTCACCAATGGGTTTGACCAAAGTCAGTAAATTGAATCGATTGTCAATTTTTACCCAGCTACGGTATGTCACACTCTCAACCATAGTTTCTTCAAATATATTTGTCAGTTTTGTGAGCAAGGTTTTTGGTTGAGGGCAGCTGTGTCTGCACTCACCAAGATAACAATCAGTACCTGGATCTTCACAGAGCATGAGTGGAAAACAGTCCTTAAATGAGTTTATAGGAAAATCTGTTCCTTTGGTTGCCTCCTTCAGAGAAGCTCCTTCCAACATTAAGTTCACATTCTCATGGTAGACACATACACATACTGAATGCGTGCCAGGGGATCCTGCAAGTACGCAGTGTTTTGGTCGAAGCTCTGCAAACTTCGACAAGGAAACTGCATGTTCGTCACCAAATTTATCACAATATGCAACATGCAGAGCCTTGATTCCATCAAGTAAGAGCCGCTTCTGTTTATGCACTCTTTGATTATTTTCTATAACACTAATATAGTCTTTACAACCTGGCATTAGTTTACTACTAATTTCATCAAGCTCATAAAAGTCAATAACATTTTGAACGGTTTCTTTACTCAGTGGCCTTCCTGGTCGTGGATTCAGGCCAGTCAAAATTCCATTCTTCTCAACATGTTGCTTAGTTTTTCTTATTAAATACTGAGTTGCACCAACAGAGCCAAATTCACTCTTCACTTTTGCAACAGACCATGATGAAGGCAGAACAGAGAGCAATACTACTTTATCAGAATACTTTTCAGTCTCTTGAAACTTGTTTTTTAATTGCTTCAACAAACAATCCATGTCTTCTTTGTAGTCAATGCAATCTTCTTCTGGGATGGTGGCCAGCCGTTTATGGGCAACTGGAAGCATTAACTCTCTAATAGAAGCACGAATTTCATTCAATTTTTCTCTTCCATAGTTGCTTTGTTTTTTCAATTTCACGACATCAATAGGCTCCCAACGCATCAGTGATAATGCCACATTTAATTTTGAAAGCCTGCTCTCCCCATCCTGTTCAGGTGGAATGTAGTCTGGTGAATTAGAGACAATATTTTCTTGAGTATTTTGAGGAGTTGAATCATCACTATCACTTTGAGCACCCTTGCTCTTGCTAGTTTCCTGACGAGGTCTCAATTTGATCTCAACATTGCCTGAAAGAACAGTTAAAAAAGAAAAATAAACTTATTGGGTCAGACGAGTAACATTATTTAGAACACTTATGATAAAACTTAAACAAACCCGAAGAGCTGGGGCCAGCTGCGTCTCTGTCTACATTTCCAGACGTAGTTGCACCTTGGTTTGGTTCACCTGCCCCCCCAATTGGCAATGTGGATGAAGATGATTGAGAAGACAGTGGAGGTGAAACTGTCTCTTCTTTACTTTCAACGAGGCCAACTAAAGTTTTGTGGCACTGAACACAAAGCCTCTTTCCAGGTACCAAACTGAATATTCCCTTTGACTTGCGGTACAGTGAAAGAGTTATTTTATGGGTTCCTTTCACAGAACCATTCACGTGAGTGTTCGGAAAAGGATTGCAACACTTTGTTTGTCTACCTTCGAATAACTTTAAAACATTTAACTCATGACTGTGACAAACTCTTCTTAGGTTAGCATTAATGATTCCAGTTCTCAGTTTAAGCAGTTTGAGATCATCTTCTGAGAACTGACTTCTTGTTTTGATGGTAGTTGAGCATTCTCCACCTACATGCTCGCCAATCGAACACATTTTCACAGTTCAGTATCCAAATTTATGCTAGCAGCATGAGGCGGCTACTAGGGAAACATAACCTATCAACAATAATAACAACAAGGGCGAGTACCAACCTAACGATAGTGTTGGCAACCTTGTGAAAACTCAAGGGCTCCAAGATTTAAACTAAATAAGAGTCTGTTTGTTTAAATGAATGTCGTCCTTCGTGTTTTGTCTCTCCAGATTGGTTACACAGCTACTAGTGCTAGATACTGGTAATACAAGCTCATGAAATCGATTAGTGAGTTTGTTTTTCAACTGACACTAAGAATGACAATTATCATACCCAGAATTGATTGCCGAGTCAGTATAAGATTGTTCCGATGCTCTGGAAGCCAAATAATTCCCAAAATAATACCAAAAAAGTGAGAAAAGTGAAAAAAAATCAAACTTTTTTTTTTTGCTCCAAAAGTTTTCATTTATAAATTCTGAAATTTTTGCAGGTTGTAGGGGCCTATAAGAGCATTCTTTTAAGCCCTGTCCCGTTCCGAAATTTAGATGAGTATTTTTGTAAATCGACAAAATGTCACCTCTAACAACCTTTTTGCTCCTTATAATTTCGAAGATGGGTTCAGAATTTAGTGCCCACACAATAATTTAGTCTCCTCCATGAGAAAAACCACCAAAAAAAATTTCAAGATATTTGGACAATTATAAGTTGGTGAAATCGCTCCATGAAACCAAAAACTTAAAAACGGTGCAAAATCCAAACCAATTGAGGTGGGTCAAAAAAAATTTATGGGCTCACTCAGTGGCCTAGGGGGGTCAAATGGTGCAAGTTTGGGCCAAATCGGAGACATCAAAATCCTGCCCCTTGTAGGTTTGGTGTGGATCGCCCCAGGGGGTAATTGATAGGGGCTGCATCATTACGATCATTAGCTACAATGTCTGTACCATCAGCCTTAACAATTTTGGCTTTTATGTACAGAAGGGTGTGTGCAGGGTCTAGATATTCATGCCCCACTCCAGGAATGGAAAATTCGACTGTGTTGGAGGCATCGAGTGTTGTGAGTGGTTTGTAAGGCACCCAGTGGGTGGATTCAAGTGCTGTTTGTGTGGGAGGGACCATCCAGAGGTCCAGTTCAGAGCGGAGACACTCTGATGAGGCCGTGTGCATGAAAGCCATATTTATTTCAGATGACTGAGAAAGTCGTGAGAGGTGTTACCCTTTCGAGTCTTTGCGACGGAATGAGGAGGGCGTCCTCGACGTGGCCTTTTTATAGCTCCAGAGCCTGCCATCGTTTCGGCTTTGCGCTTGGCCTTGTTGGCCAGGTTGACTGCCGCCTCCTCCAAGTGTTTTTTGGCGCTGCCTTTCAAATTTTCGCCCGATGCGACATCGGCTAGGACGTGACTGCCTGCCCGCGCCGCTTCTTTACCGACGGCTACCGCGCCGCTCCGGAGGATGGGAATAACGGTACGGAAAAGCCCACCGAGCCAGGAACCAATGCCATAACCCTTTGGAAGGAACTACCCGCGTAAAAGTGTCCGGAGCCTCCGCCGGCCTGAGTAAGGTAATAGTGCGTAATGTGATTTTGTGGAGCCATGGTTACGAAAGCTGTTTAAAGTGAACCAGCAACGTTGACGTTCCGAATTGGAATGGCACGTATCGTCCCGCGTGGTCCCTTATATCTATTTGGACCGTGTCAAAAGACCGCGTGTTCAAATCAAAATAAATGGGGTGCTCGCAGTGGAAAATAGACATGCTACCATAGCGAGCATTGACGTCCACAGGTACTGTGCGAAGTATGGGGGCCCGGGTATGTCCGATAATCTGGTCTGCCAGAATATCCATGTAAATAAAAAGTTGTGGGGGGATGCCCAAATTGAGCTCAATGGGTTTTACAGCAAATATTTTCTCGTTTGCAGGGTAGGGTCCAGGGTTTTCCAGACCGAGCTGAAGTGCCAGTCGTGGAGAAAAATGCACTTTTGTATTTTCAGTGGCATCAGGGAAGGGTCGAAACACAACCCTTCGATCTGTAGTTTCAGCCAGAGGGGGCTCTGCATTGACATTATTGGTTAAAACAATCAATGCCACAGTAACAGCAGCCATAAAATCCTCTTTTGTGGGGTAGCAACCCGACTTTACGGACACTGTGTCAACTATTCCGTCTTTTGTAAGAGTAATTTCATTCTCCCCTTCAATGACCTGAGCTATAGTGTTTGGGTAGTGTATTTCAATCAGAGCTGCCTGCCACTGGCCATGAAGTTCCATGCGCTTGGACAGCTCGATTTGAAAATGGGATGTTTTGTTTTGGGGATAGACTTGGGGACTAGCATTGCTAGGGAGGAAAGCGTAAAAATCCATTCTATGTCTTGACAAGATCTGAATCTAAAATCCAGGACTGACTTTTTTCAGGACTCTCCAGTGGGCGAGATGTTGCTGACTGCCCTTCTTTCCCTTTGAACGGACTATATATGCGATTTTGAAGACGTCCGGCTTCTTGACCTTCTGAAGCTCCATGTCATAAAAAGTGCCCTGAATTGGATCCTGATCGAGATCCTCCAACCGGTACACCGGCATCGCATGAGGAATGACCTGAATGACCTTAAATATTTCTTCCGACCAGTTCCATGTGTAGCCTTTTTCGAAGGTCTTTTTTTCTCGACTGATTCGGACATAATCACCTACTCTGAACTTAGTCTTTTTGCTTGTGAGTTTCATGCCATGATACAGGTTATTATATACTTCCAAAACTTTGTCTTCTGTCACATCCACGGGTCTCATTTTTATGGACCTGTGATAAGTGTGATTGTAAGCATCCACTATTTTGTCCAGTGCACCATCGATGTAACAATAATTTTCAGTTGCGGTAAAGTACCTATACAACTTTGATTTGATTGTTTTCTGCCAACGTTCTACAATGGAGCATTTTATGTCAGGGTTGTGAGTATGGATATATTTGACATTATTTTTTTCAGTAACTGCTGGACGTGTTTATTAATGTATTCCGTTCCCTTGTCTGTAAACAAGCGGACAGGCCGTCTCGATGTACTTTGAAACAAAGTCTCAAATCCCCTAGCTACAGAAGGACCCGATTTGTCTTTTAGGGGAATGGCCCAAGCATACTTGGAAAATACATCTATAACACACAACACAAATGTGTATCCTCTGTTATCCTGTTTAAGGGACGTCAAGTCTGTCAAATCACTTTGCCAAGACTCATCAATGTTATCAGCATAAGTCACATTCCGAGGGAAGTTACGTCTATAAGGTTTATGCAGTGTATAAGCATCTTCCCCCTGAAGATAATCATCTACTTTTTCTTTTTTCTCTCCTGTCGCCTGCCAGAGTTTCCAGGCTGAGCTGTAGGAGGCAGGGTGCTTGGGGTCGTGAAAAACTTCACCAAGTTTTCCAGGCATGTTTTTTTAGAGGAACTATCTTTTTGGTGCGTTTAATTTTGGGGGTGTTTCTTTGTTTGGTTATAGGGGTTGGGGAGGGGAGGGAACAATTATGCCGCCACCGCTCTGTTTGGCTTGGAGAATGGCTGTTCTCCGCTTATCGTTACCTATCAAGTCTTGGGGAATATTCAGTTGGGCTAGGGCTTGGATAAAGGGAGCAATGCCTTGAGGCTCAATGTTTTTTCGAAAACGGGTCAGATCGGAGATCAAATCAATAATGTTGGAATGGGGAATAGCTGTTCCTTTCACAGAGACAACACCGTTAGCATCCCATGTGACGGGGGAATTGCTCACAGCTAAATAATCATGAATTCTCAGCGCTTGCTCTTTATATGTCTTTGGGAGAACGGAGGCCAACTGCTGTCGCAGAGCAGACGAGGTGTTTGTTTCCTCTGTCTTGTCGTCCACGACGGGCTCAATGGCAATGGAAAGGGGTTTACGTCCTTCTTTAGCGAAATGAAGGTAACGCTGCAATGTTTCATTGTATTTTTTCCATTTCTCAGAATCATCAGCATATTGCTTTCGCATTATGTAGTCCATTTCAGAGTCGAGGGCGTTCATTTGTGTTTGTGGTGTAGATGTAGGTGTGTCATGAAGTCTTGCCACACTTTCGTGTGGAAACTAGAATCATTTTTTTCACGTGATTCATTGGAAGAGGCTAGGGAGCACAGAGGCTACAGCAGAGAGAAGGAAAGGGAGAAAAGAACCTCCGTGTTGAACCAAGTAATTTTTCTTGGTTTTCCAACCTTCACCTTTTTGTGCTAGTTTCCTCAAAATGTTTCGATAAGCCCTGAGTTTTTTTCGCTGGTCCAGTGTAAGAGGTATATTGCCCAGGAGTAAAATTATCTATGATCTCACAGATAGCAAAGATGATGGGTTTGTCAGCTGCCTCAAGAATAGCTTTACGAAGATCGGGTTTAGCGGACTGGAGGACTTGCAGCACAGCTTTATGCGTCTTAACGCTAGGAGCCATCATCAGCAAATGATCTACTGGGGCTCCAACATCTCCCTTTTATACTTTGCCTTGGGGATGTAAATGACACAGGACTCGTCAGGAAATATCTTAGTTCGAATCCTGAGTTGATCTAATTGTTTGGGTTTAAAATCAAACAGGATGTATGTGTGCCCAGCCTGTGTGGCATCTTGGTAAGCTTCTAGCAAGGCTTTCCAATGTGTTGGATCTACCTGAAGGCAGAATGTTCTTATTTGGGCCAAGTCCCTTGAGGACTTAAAAATAACAATGTAGTGGGAGTTCAAACTGATTTGTCTGAGTCCATCAGGAAAAAGGGCCTGACTTAGGAAGAAGATGGATAAGTTCCTATGGTGAGAACCTTTTTATGAAAAATTTAAGAAGTTCTTTGCCATGAGATTTTATCTCATCCATAAAATCATCAATGATCACTAATTTGGGCCCCTCCCCTGGAGGATGATCAGCCATAAGAGGAAGTTCTTGTCGAAAATCGACAACACCTTTAAGCTCTTCGTACAGAAGCTGCCACTCAGAATAATAGAATATGATTTGTTCAAAATTTGTGTTGAACATAACCTCTCTTTTTTCAATCAGTTTTTTCATAAAGAAGGTCTTGCCAGCGCCAGTCCCGCCCACAATAAGGGCAGTACAGGGATGTTGGAACCTGAGATCCATATCAAGGACTGAGTTCATGCCAACCAGCTACTTGGCTTTTATAGGTTATGGGCCTGACCAGCTCCCCTGCTCCGGTGTCTCGTTGGGGAACGTAAAGGACGGGCCAGCTTGCTTCTCCCGTGCGCTCTTTTTTTTATTTTTTTTTTTTTTCTTTTTTTGTTTTTAATCTTTCCTTTACTTAAGAGTCGGCCAAAAAGTCCATAACTTCAAGGAGGTCTTGGTCCTCCTCATCGGCGTCCTCCCAGGCATTGTAGCCATGGGGAACAGTGTGGGCCATGTCTACCCTACGCCGTTTAGTGTTTTTGGCCTGCCACTGTTTTGAGGTAGCCCTCGTGACAATCTTCCATTTAGGGAGGCAGGCTATTTGACGGGGAATGGGAATAGTGAGTTTTTCCATGTCTCCCAGGACCATGGCTTTAAGGTTGTCAAAGGTGACAAGGTCATCACAGGACTGATTTATGGTGATGCCTCTCACCTTAATGCAGACCTTGGTTTGGTTCAGGTCGCCACCCACGGCCACCTTGTAGGCATAATTCTTAGGGCCACCAGCCACAAATTCAGTTATGAAGGAGCCCGGGCCGTAATCCTCGGCTACTTGATCTGTCAGATCGCCAAGGTGACTTCCTAGCGGGAGATCCGGCTCTCCCGGACGACTGATCCACGCTACACTGTCCGTATCACAATACAAAGCTCTGTCCTTGACAATGTCGAGGAAACTGTACAGTTTCAGCCTGCCAAAGCACGTCGTGAAACAGGCATGGAGTAGGGAGGACGTGGGGAGTGACTCTTCAGAGTCTTCAATGGGTTTGTATGAGACTTGCAGACATCCTGGTTCAAGTTCAATCATTGCATTGATCTCTTTAGTGGGGTCAAAGACTAGCTTCATAAGCTCAGCATAATCATAAATAAGTTGGGTCTTGGGCCTTAATGTTTTTCCCCGAATTTCCCCCAGAAGGAATTGAGAATTAGTTTTGACAGTGTACGGAGAGCAGGGTTTTTCTCCATTTTGGTGGGGTCAATGACAATACCGTCATATTTTTTGATGTCTGCCATAAGATTTGCCTGTTTTTCAGGCGTGTCACACCCTTCTGGCCAACCACTGGCTTGGATTTTGAGAGCATGAAGCGGCGGACATAAGCGGACAGCAGTCCATCTTTGCCTGTTTCAGGGTCGTATTTCATGGTCTGAGGGTACTGGTATACTTCATGAACTTTGACCAGAGAGTATCCTTTCCGCAAAGACAACTTAAGCTCGGGGCACACCACTCGCTAGTGATTTGTCTGAGTTTGGGGTCTGTGTGTTGACAGATTTCTTTGTTTTCTGTCTCAACACACGTTCTGCAGAGCGGAAACATGAGTTTGCCGTTGCATTTGTAGGGGAGGACAGGGAGGAATAGATCCCTTGGTGGGAGGACTGTGCACCTGATAATGCCATTCCAGGTATTGAGAGGGGGCATGTCATTATCTCCTTCTAGGTAGATTGTAGCATGTTTGACCGGGTACTCTTCCCGCAAATTTGCGTTCGGGTACTCACTTACCACGTCCGCCATCTTGATTTTTTCCCCTTTGCTAAGGTCAGCCTTGTGGTAGTAACGCATAGCGTTAGTGCGTCCACCACATAGGGCGTTACGGAGATTTAGAGGAGGGGAACGGGTGGTGGGGTGCGCCTCAAAATAGGCCTTAACATCAGGCTCCTTAAGGTCCTTCTGCCACTCACACTCCCATTTTTCTACAACAGTGTAGCCCGCACGGCGGAACAGGGAGGTTAGTCTTTGAGTGTTTTCATAGCGATTGTCTCCAGTATCAGTGTTTGGGGGGTAGTGGATGGGGCATTGGTGCCAGTAGTCACCATGGAATTGGTAAATTCGCTTTTCAACACCTCCATCAGGGAGTGGGATCTCAACATAGCCGTCCACTCTCGACGACCCATGACGGATATTTCCCTGTCAGAGTAAATGGTGCTTATTTTTTGCCCAAGTTTGTGGGACTCATAGTCCAGCCATTGCAGGGCCACGTGGGACTGCTTGCCCCTGCCGTGGTACCCACCCGCGGGGACAATGCCAATGGTGTTGGGAGGGAGGAAATTAGAGCGATAAGCCCCCATACATGCACTACTTAGAGTGATGCAGTTGAACATAGGGTCAAACCCTGCTGTATGGGAGAAAAGCTTACGGAAAGCTTGGCAGGCCTGACGGAGGATGGTCACATCCGAAATGCAATAGTCAATCAATTCTTGACGAAAATTGAAGACCACATTGTTGGCCACCTGCTCATCATACCACTTGTTGAAGTCGGCTGCAGCCTTTGACTTCATGATGAGACGCAGTAATTGTCACGGTCTGGAGGGGTCCTTGGTACTGGGGGTCATGTAACAAATAGGGAAAATAGCCTTTCTTCAGCTCTGTGAGCCCGAAAGACTTCGGCATGGCTGAGAGTGGCATGGGCAGAAACATGAGGGAATCTATGAATTTCCATGTGTTGATCTTCATACAAATAATTTTTGCCCCTTGAAGAGTGAGATCAGGCTTCAGTTTGCGCTTGATCATTTCCTGGAGGACGAAGATCCCATCATCATAGGACTTGGCATTATGAGCAATGATCAATAGCTCAGATTTAGCGGGGAAAGATTGGAGGTAATCTAAGAATTGGGACATCACATTGAGGTTAGGGTTGTCCAAGGAGTGGAAAATCTGCTGTCGTGTCTTGCACACGGTGCAGAAGTAGTTGTTGTCAGGGATGTCACAACATTGGTCACAAATGGTCTGTGACACGAGGAGGGTAGGAACATGCTCAAAAGTCCCCGGTTTGCCCTCAATTTCCGTGTCCTGTCGACTCTCGATGTCATAATAAATTGTATGGTAAGACCATTTCTCCTTTTTTTTCCCTTCCTGCCCAGGGCTGCATGTAACACAAATGATTTTCCTGCACATATTGTTTGCAGTAGGGACAAGTGACGAAACCGCAGACGTGTCCTGCCACCCCGCTGTGTGGAATAACTCTTTTCGCACCCTACACAGAAGTGGAACGACTGACACTTCGTGTACTCTGTGCCAGGGAGCTTGACTGTGTTGTGAGTCGTGAAGCACTCTTCACCAGCGAACTGGTGCCCACAGAACTCACAGCGCTGCAGAGGACCTGTGTGTGGAGTAGAGCCAAGGCATCTCCAACAGCTGCCTTCACATTTGTGCTCACCCTTGTGATTAAAGAATCAGGACACTTCTCGCACTGATATCTGTATTCAAATGCCTGCAACGGATAAATAATGGCTGCGAAGTGGGCATTGTGCATCAAAAGATAAATGTTTTTACGACCCGCGGTGTAGTTGCCCTTGAAAATGCACTCCTTGCCTTTTTTGTCCGTGTACACACACAGCCTGTAATTGGGGAGAGCGTCCTGGAGTTTGCGGACATCGAGACCACAAGGTTGAGTGGGGTCAAGGCCAGCCAATTCGCACAGTTTAAGTGCTTCTTTGTACTGTGCTACGGAATCAGCCTTTTTGAAACGACAGAACGGCTGATCTTTCATTCCACCCTTGCCATGGCCACCGCGACACTGCGAGTCAGGCAAAGATTGTCCGTGTTTTTGGGGTGAAAAAATGGTTTTGGAGGTTATTTTCTCGCTAGCCATTGATCAAGGCTCTCATTTGCCACTCTGAGGGGATTCCTCCCAGCTGGTTCGGGGGTGGGAACGTGTATGTAAGACAGTTTGAGCTGGCCATTTGCCATGAAGGCTGATTCGAGTTCAAAACTCGAGCCAGTTTGTCTAGAATGACCCTTCCATTAAGCTGGTCTACTCGCCGCAGACTGAACCAGAGCGGGTTTCTCTGCGTTTTCTGAGTTCTGAATTTCGAGTATCACTCGATCATCGTCCTTGGCCTGGACGGCGTCACGTTGACGCTCGAGCATGGTGTCAAACATGGTCTCCATCAGCTCCTCGGATGGGAGTGTGTTGCCAAGACCCTTAATTTGGGCCACTTCCTCCCTGAATGTGGTTTTGAACCGCGTCAGGTGGCGTTCGCGGGACTGCAGGATCTCCAGGACCGGTTCGGGTTCGGGCTCCGGTTCCGGCTCGGGTTCCTCCTCTCGCGGCCGTTTAGCGCGCTCCGGGGACGGGGCAGTGCGGGCTGGGGCGAATCGGGACGGGGAGACGCCGGGGAGGTAGGCACTCCGTTTGGCGCGGGTGACGTGCGGGCCGGTGGCGTGGCGTCGCGACTAGGGCGGGCCGGGGACTCTGCGGGGCGGGAAGGGCCGGGTTGGGGCGAGGCGGGGCGGGGCTGGGCGGCCTCAGCAGCTCGAGAAGCGGAGCGAGTAACTGCACCCCCGATCATGTCTAGTGTCTAGGGCGGTGCGGGGCGGGGCGGGACTAGAAGGGGCAGGGAGAGCGAGGCGCAAAGCCACCTGGTGGATTTGCGCATCCAGTCTGCTGGCCTTGGACTTTTCCCGGAGGAAAGCCAAGTAACCAGCCTTCAGGAACGCTGGGAGACGGGAGTCACTGCGCTCCGCGGGGGAGGCGCTGCGCATGTGCACAAGGGCCGTGTTGTAGGCCTCGGTCAAGAGCTCGTCCGTGTGGAAGCAGGCCGCGTCCCACTCGTCGAGAATGTCTCCAAGAGACATGATGAGGGAGGAAAAAGCAGGGGGAAATCCTACGGAAAAGCTTTTAAAAAGCTGAGGGAGTAGTCTTAATAAAGACTGTTAAGAGCACTACGGGAGAAAACAAGGGAAATCTTAATAAAGACTGTTGGAATACTAGGGCCGAGGGAGACTCGAGGGAGGAGAGAGAAGAGTGTACTGGACAACTGCAACTGTGTATCTGTGCCGCTCCTGGCTGGAGCGCCCCGTTTTATACTGATCGGCTAGTTCCGAAGTTCGCCACATAGGTGGCGCGCGGCGCTGCTGGCGCTGGGGCAATGTGCTCTGATTGGTCGAAAAAATTATTTTTGGCCAATAGGAACGCAGCGCGCCGTGGCTCCTAGCGATGACGTCATTGATTCAAACGTGTTCCAACTTGCACCCGCTTTGTGCGCCGTGGCACCGGGGCACTGGCCGTGCTGTGCTCTGATTGGTCTAAATTGTTATTTTTGACCAATAGGAACGCACCGCGCCGCGGCTGACTCGCGATGACATCATTTCGAGTTCAAACTTGCCGCGCAGGCGATGCACACCGCCGCTGTGCCGTGATTGGCACTTAATTATAATTTTGGACCAATCAGAGCGAAGCAACGAAAAAGTTTCCAAGTTCTGCCACGAGGGGCAGCACCTCCCGGGGCGCGCGCGTCGCCACTATAAATTTGAGTGCCTGGGCTGACCGGTCACAGTCTAACGTTTCCAATTGAATCGATCAGAGCTCTAAAATGTCAAACAAGTCTTTCCTTTCCCTCTTGCCCTCTGGGCATGATGAAGGTTATTACGGTCCGCCCCATCCCCCACTTGATGAAGTCACCTGTGACGCTCAGTTTGTCAGAGATCAAAACAATCAGCTGATCATCAAAGAGTTTGCAGTGTATCTCCCTGGGTTTAGAATGGACTTGTACAAAGTAGCTACCTTTGCCCCGCCTTATGAAAAAGAACAACTCCCAAAAAGAGTGAGAAAACAAAATGATTTTATCACGAAACAATTCCATGGACTTGAATGGAATGATGGAGAATATGCTTTCAAAAGTATTTACTACATTATGTGGACTACGACTTATAATTTCAATGTCTTGTATGCCAAAGGCACCGAGAAAGTTAAAATTCTCCAAGCTCATTTGCCCCATCTCTTAGTGAAGAATATTGAATTCCTGGGATGCCCTTGCTTTGACAAGCTTCCCCTGTTTGATGCACCCTGTGAAAATGAAATTCACACCCAATATATTAGCAACACTTGTGCTGTTAAACAAGCCAAGAGACTTGCCATGTGGCTCCGTTCCTACAAGTTTTCTCATTAGTGTTCCCATGTCTGAAGTGCGAGGAGTGTTGATTTTGTTCTAATAAAAATAAAAACCAATACAAAACTAATAAAAGGAAAAGGAAATAAAAAACAATAAAACAACAAAATGCACAAAAAAGATTTATTAAAAAAATAAAAAAAGCCTGCATGGCCACATGATTAAAAAAAATAAAAAAGTCCTATGGCCTACATATTTGAAATAAAAAAAAATAAAAAAATAAAATAAAAGCCTTCATTGGCCAAGGCCATCAGATCAGCTCCTGAAACAGATAAACGAAAAGGATGAGTACACTGTCAAATAGTTCCCTTGGCCCTTCCCACTACAGTTAGTCAAAAATATTCTAAGTCCCACTCCTCTCAAAATCTTACTTCTTTTCTCTAAATTAACAGTGTATAGGTTAATGCTAAGCCCCTCTCCATATTAAAACTAATTTGAGTTACCGCAACTTGGGCAAACCAAGGATTAAATATGTTATGATAATACCTGACATGAAAAAATAAAACTGAGGTTAAGATTAGTATTATGAGTGAATTTGATAATGAAATTAATGACTCTAAATGTATTTATGCCCTTAATGAAACATGACCTCCAAAGACATAACCAACTTAAAACTAACTTCGCTGAATTGGACGAGTGAACTGAAGTGAAAATAATGCAAGTCCTATACACTCCTTGATAAATCTAATGTTATGATGAGTAAAATAGCACTAAAAGATACTCATTTACCTTCCCCTATATGAAAATAAAGCTAACCAATCAATATCCAAAGTCCTAGATATGATAACAAAGTTCAAACCTTTTCCGAGCCCAGAGCCGGAGTTAGGAAAACTAAAATATTGAAACAACTATTGACTCCACCACAAAAATGATACTATGGTGAATTGATTAGTGCAAAAATGATAATGAAAAGGTGAAGCGGAGCTCCAGTTGATGACAGTTAATGAAACCAACACAAAAAATAGATACGGTTAGTCGAGCGACTCTTAGGTGAAAGTTAATGAGAGCAGTACACAAAAATTAATACAACTAAATTAGATGAATGAGAGTCATGTCAGCTTAATGATGAAAACATCCAAAATACCTGACTTTTATTGGTGACTGAAAGCTGACTTGCAAAAAATTATTCATTAAATTAAAGTCAATATGAAATCATGCATGCATACTCACCTAGCATGATGCTGCAGCTGCGCCAGCTGAGGAGGTGGCGGTGGGGGCCCGCTGCGGCGCTCCAGGGTTCTGTCGGGCAAGATGGGGCCTTGCCTGTCCGGGGCACTTTGCGCGCACGTTTGGGGGGCTGAGGGGGACTTGGGCTTCGGCGGGACCCCCTTCTCTGGGCGGGGTGGGAGCGTCGCCATGATGGCCTCCTTTGTACGAGGGGCGGGGGAGGGGGCGGGGCCAGGGCATCGCGCCACCAACAGGGGGTTGTAGCAGGGGGGGAATCTTATCCCCATGAGGGGACGGAGGGGTTGAGGCCCCATGAGGGGGCGGGGGGGTTGAGGCCCCATGAAGCGCGGGGTGGGGCGCGGGGGACGCTGACCCATTTGAGGCCCCATGAGGGGGCGGGGGGGTTGAGGCCCCATGAAGCGCGGGGCGGGGCGCGGGGGACGCTGTCCCATGAAAGGTGGAGGCACCACAATGTCCATCAGTGAACGCGGAGCAGGGGTGGGGGCTGCACTGGGCTCGACACGATCGCCCAGACGGAGGAGTGCACTCTGAAACAAAAGAAATGGCATAAAATTAGTGACGTAAAAACATGTACTAGAAGGCAGCGTACTAAATACAACAAACTTACCACACGCGGACGCGGGACAGGGGCCACCATCAGCGCGGGGATTGGCTTCGCAGGGGCAGAGGGGCCGGCGGTGGAGGTAGGGCTTGAGGGTGCAGGGGTAAGTGAAGGTGTGGTGGAGGTAGACGAGGAGGAGTTAAAGGAGGAGGAGTTAGAGGAGGAGGAGTTAGGGGAGGAGGAGTTAGAGGAGGAGGAGTTAGAGGAGGAGGAGTTAGAGGAGGAGGAGGTTGAGGCAGGGATGGGGGGAGGGGTACAGGGTGTTGTACACGAGGGGTGGCGACGCTCGGGGTGCCTCTCGAGGAAGCCCTCAAGTGCACCCCTAAGCGCGGCTGCGCTGACCCCCGGGTACACCACCCTGCGAAGCCCTTGGGGGGGGAGGGGTGTGGGGGAGGGGAAAGAGGAAGGAAGGAGGTGGGGGAGGTGCGGGAAGAAGGGGAAGGGGGGATGGGGGAGGGGATGTTGTATGAAGTGGGGGCGTCAGAGGGCGCAAGACGCAGCCTGATGGTCTGAAAAAAAGAAAAAAAACAGAATTAAACTTTATTACGTAAAACAAAAAGAGACAAAGACAATATCGCACAAACATACCTCGCCTGATGGCCGCCCGATCACTCTGATGACCTCGGGCGAGGAAGACAGAGAGGCAGAGTCCCAGCTGCGATGGGGCGGTGTCGGGGGCAGCAGCGAGGGAGGCGCACAGGCCTGCCCTTCCATCTCCTCCGTTGTGGGCGACGGGGGACACACGGGGGTTGGAACTCGAGGCTGAAAACACACCATAAAACATGTTAAACGAGTGGCAAAAATTTTAAAAATGGCTAACCTTCCTCACTTATCTTCTCGCTTATTTATTGAACAATAGAAAAAGACGCGATAAGTGAGCAAGGTTTTTTGGCGAGATATTCGAACCGTATTACTGTGTTTTGTTTTTCATGAGAGAAAAAAACAAAACGAAATTACAGTGCGAATATCTCTGGAGACGAGAGCGCAACGAGGCGATTCCTCTGTACGCCTGACTTACGCAAAATTAACGCCCGGTGGGTAGGCATCGCTTCGTGTCGGCAACGCGCGACAGGCCAGTACGCCTGGAGGTAGGCAACCCAACGGGGTTCTGAGTACGGCGGCCCCTGGGAAGGGAGTGCGAGAGAAACAACTCGCAAGCGAAAGGGGCAAAGCACTAAGCACTTGTGCAACAAAGAGTACACACGCGAACGACAGACGAAAGAAGAGGATGTAAACAAAAGCAACAAGTGCTGCTGCAGGGCCATGGCACGGCCAAGCAAGACAGGACTCGACATGCTCACACACACGCATGCACACACGCACGCAAGGCACACGCCACAAAGCCAAAATCGTGATAAAATCGGAACATACTCACTGTGTATCGATTCACTAAGTCACGCTTAACTTAGCCAACGATACATAAAGTCGCAAATGATAATTCTGAAACGTAAATGATGAGATGAGAGGTGAATTGGATGACGCAACAGGGACACGAGCAAGGTTAGGTCGCCACGCCGGGGCCGACGTCGCCACGCAACGCTCATTGCACATCGAAATGCTGATTTCGATGTGAAAATCACAGCGCAGACTTTACATGAATGCTCCAGTTCAGATGAACAGAAAAACAAAGGACTTAGGTGTGCGATGGCGCCGCCGCGTGGTGGCCTAGCCTAGGCTGTGCCACTCATAAAGAATCGTTTTTCTGCCTGTTATTTACTTACAGCAAGGAGCAGCTCCTCCTCGTCGCTCAGCCCCTCGAACAGGGCCCCGCTCACGTCCAAATCGATCGAAACGTCGTCACACATAGTAACAGCGCGAAGCACACACACACGCACGGAACGAAGGACACGACGACACGATGGACGGGACGCCGGACACGGAATGACGCTTCGCGAACCTTCTCGACTCCACGCGCACGGAGTCGAGAAGGGGAGGGGGCGCTGAGCGGAAGGGCTGCGCGCGCCACTTCCTCGCGCAAATTTTTGAATGAGATCATGTGATTTAAACTTTGTATGTGTTGCGGTGCAGTACAGGGGGTTCCCCCGGCACGGCAAGGTCATCCTCGTCGTGGTGGGAGCCTCGCTCGCCCGCCGGCAGCATGATGTAACACCTGTTGGCGATAAAGGCCGTCCCCGTGTGGCGACGTGGTTACGTCGTCTGCCGCTAGATGGCGCACTCAGCGCGCGGAGCGCGGACGGCGCGGCAACATCGCTTCGCTACGGCGCGAAAATTCAAACGCGTTCTCGGACTCGGCGCGGCATTCCCGGGCGGCGCGCGTTCCCGGACGGTCCCCCAGTGCGAATGCGGACCCGCGGCGGACTTAGGTTAGTCTCGGAAAAGTAGGCGACAGAAAAAATAATAGGTTGGGTTAGGCTCGCACAAGATGTCAGAATGTCCGACCATGTTACAATGTCCGACCCTTAGGGTAGATTAGGGTCAGTCAAGATGGCGAGGTGTAAGAATGTGTCACCCTTGAGTTAAGCTGGGTTTAGGTTACCCCCGCTCAAGGTCATGACTTAGGTTACGCCCGCCCAAGATGGCGGCATGTCAGAATGTGTCACCAAGATGGCGCATGTCAGAATGCCGCACCTATACTACTAGTATGCCTGTAATATTATAAAACAGTGATAAACGTTTGTGTCATTATTTTAACTTTTTTAAAAGCAAGTTAAGCTGCTGTTATTTTTAAGCCAAATAAGTGCAAGTAACTTGAACGTTATAGACAATACCTACCTGTTTTACTTACCTTCTCAAGTATGCCTGTAATATAATAAGACTTATAAAAATAAGTGTTTGTATCATAATTTTTTTACTTACGTTCTTAAGTATGCCTGTAACATTATAAAACAGTGATAAACGTTTGTGTCATCATTTTAACTTTTTTAAAAGCAAGTTAAGCTGCTGTTATTTGTAAGCCAAATAAGTGCAAGTAACTTGAACTTTATAGACCATACCTACCTGTTTTACTTATCTTCTCAAGTATGCCTGTAAGATAATAAGACTTATAAAAATAAGTGTTTGTATCATAACTTTTTTACTTACGTTCTCAAGTATGCCTGTAATATAATACCACAGTGACAAACGTTTGTGTCATTATTTTAATTTTTTTAAAAGCAAGTTATGCTGCTGTTATTTTAAGCCAAATAAGTGCAAGTTACTTGAACTTTAAAGACTATACCTACCTGTCTTACTTACCTCCTCAAGTATGCCTGTAATATAATAAGACTTATTAAAATAAGTGTTTGTATCATTATTTTTTCATGAGAATTGCTATGTTTGGCTTGTTACATCCAGGTAATATGTTAATTTGTACCCTTATGGAAGACTAAGCCTGCTCGTTTTTCATGCTAAAATGTGTATGCCTGTACCAAAAAAAGTGTTGCATCATAATTTTGAAGTATTTTAAGTAAGTTTTGGTCCTGTTCTATTTAATGCAGAATAAGTTTATTTATAAGACCCAACTTACGAGTGTCAGTTGCCTTTATTTGTATGCCTGTATTATTAAGCATCAAAAAGATAGGGTAATGCATCGATAATTTTATTTTGTGGAAGAGACTCGCATGCACTTGGCATGTACGAAATAAATAGAAGATATCTAAACGTCTGTGTTTTGTGATGATTATTAAGAACCAAAGATGATCCCGGCGAATCTCTAATTGCCTTCTCGCGTTTCCTGTGAGCTTCCAAGGCCTCTTACAACAGGAAAAAGAAATCACAGTGGACTTCCAAACGACCAATAGAGAGCAACACGACACCCCGTTCTGCGACACCTTTAGCGCGAAGGTTCTCTGGTAAAGCAACTAAAGCGTAGTTTTACCCTCTGTTTTCAAGCGGAATCATTTTACGCTAGAAATCAAGCGTAACAAGCTCATCGGCCAAGACTTCCTCCAACTAAATGCGTAGGAAATTATGTGAGTATGCTTCATTTCAAGCGTGACGTCTTCAAGCGACCCTTTATGCTTCACTCAAGCATAGAGTTACGCTCGTTAGAGTGACGGACCTAAAACGCTGTCGACGTGTTTCGCGTAACTCAACAAAGCTAGTGATGTCAGAACAATCAAAAACTAACGCCAACGGTTTGATCTACACGAATGAGGGGCGCTTTCAGTTTTATTGGGTGACACTGTGAATTTATCCAGTACCACATTAGTAACAAGAGCTGTTCCGACAGTTTAGATCGTCAAGAACGGATTTTGAGTGCAAAACAAATGAAAACAAACCGAGAAAAACCAAAAAAGCGAAAAAGAAATTTTTTCGATCTTCATCTATCTACTATGAGAATTTCCCCGAATTGAAAACGCTGTTGTCGCGTACCGCGTGATTTAACAAAGCAAGTAACACCAAAACAATCAAAAACTAACGATAGCGATTGCATATTAATAAAAAAAAAAAGAGCGCTTTAGAAATATGTGGGTGAGAATGTGAATTTAGCGGACACCAAACTAATACCAAGTCAAGTTCCGACTACACTGAAAAACCAAACGTGGTCTTGACCACACCAACTGATGCGGTCATTTTGCCCGCATCAGTTGGTGTGGTCTAAACCACGTTTGGTGTGGTCATTGCATTGCAAGAGCACTCCAAACGTGGTCTAGACCACACCAACTGATGCGGGCAAAATGGCACTCATATGTCCGCACCAGTGGTGTGGTCCAGACCACGTTTGGTTTTTCAGTGTACTTGGAGCGTCAAGAATGGATTTTGAGTGCAAAACAAATCGAGACAAACCAAACAAAAAAGGCCGAAAGAGCGAAAGAGAAAATTTTTCGATCTTCATCTCTCTACTATGAGAATTTTCCCGGACCCATAACGCTGTTGAGGCGTACGACGTGACTCTACGAAGCAAGTGACGTCAAAACAATCAAAAACTAACGTCAGTGATTGCATTTAATCGAATTCGAGTCACCTTTGATATATTTGGGTAAGAATGTGAATTTAGCGGACACCAAATCAATATCATGTCAAGTTCCGAGCACTTGGAGCGTCAAAAACGGATTTTAAGTGCAAAACAAATCACAAAAAACCAGAAAAAAAAAACAAAAAAGCGAAAGAGAAAACTTTTCGATCTTTATCTATCTGCTATGAGAATTTCCCCGGAACCATAACGCTGTTGACGCGTACCACGTGACTCTACAAAGCAGGTGACGTCAAAACAATCAAAAACTAACACCAGCGATTGCATATAAACACATAAGAGTCGCCTTTGATATATTTGGGTGAGAATGTGAATTTAGCGGACACCAAATCAATATCAAGTCGAGTTCCGAGTACTTGGAGCGTCAAAAACGGATTTTCAGTGCAAAACAAATCAAAACAAACCAGAAAAGGCCCAAAAAGCGAAAAAGAAAATTTTTCGATCTTCATCTATCTACTATGAGAATTTACCCGGACCCATAACGCTGTTGACGCGTACCACGTGACTCTACGAAGCAAGTGACGTCAACACAATCAAAAACTAACGTCAGCGATTGCATGTAAACAAATTGGAGTCACCTTTGATATATTTGCGTAAGAATGTGAATTAAGCGGACACCAAATCAATATCATGTCGAGTTCCGAGTACTTGGAGCGTCAATAACGGATTTTGAGTGCAAAACAAATCCAAACAAACCAAAAAAGGCCCAAAAAGCGAAAAAGAAAATTTATCGATCTTCATCTATCTACTATGAGAATTTCCCCGGACCCATAACGCTGTCGACGCGTACCACGTGACTCTACGCATCAAGTGACGTCGAAAGAATCAAAAACTAACGTCAGCAATTGCATATAAACAAATTGGAGTCACCTTTGATATACTTGGGTAGAAATGTGAATTTAGCAGTCACCAAATTGATATCAAGTCGAGTTCCGAGTACTTCGAGCGTCAATAATGGATTTTCAGTGCAAAACCAATCGGAACAAACCAAAAAAGGCCCAAAAAGCGAAAGAGACAATTTTTCGATCTTCATCTCTCTGCTATGAGAAATTCCCCGGACCCATAACGCTGCTGAGGCGTACCACGTGATTTTACAAAGCAGGTGACGTCAAAACAATCAAAAACTAACGTCAGCGATTGCATATAAACAAATTGGAGTCGCCTTTGATATATTTGGGTAGAAATGTGAATTTAGCAGTCACCAAATTAATATCAAGTCGAGTTCCGAGTACTTGGAGCGTCAAGAATGGATTTTCAGTGCAAAACAAATCGAAACAAACCAAAAAAAGGCCGACAGAGCGAAAGAGAAAATTTTTCGATTTACATCTATATACTATGAGAATTTTTCCGGACCCATAACGCTGTTGAGCCGTACCACGTGACTCTACGAAGCAAGTGACGTCAAAACAATCAAAAACTAACGTCAGCGATTGCATGTAAACAAATTGGAGTCGCCTTTGATATATTTGGGTGAGAATGTGAATTTAGCGGACACCAAATCAATATCAAGTCGAGTTCCGAGTACTTGGAGCGTCAATAACGGATTTTAAGTGCAAAACAAATCGAAACAAACGAAAAAAGGCCCAAAAAGCAAAAAAGAAAATTTATCGATCTACATCTATCTACTATGAGAATTTCTCCGGACCCATAACGCTGTCGACGCGTACCACGTGACTCTACGAAGCAAGTTACGTCAAAACAATCAAAAACTAACGTCAGCGATTGCATGTAAACAAATTGGAGTAGCCTTTTGATATATTTGGGTGAGAATGTGAATTTAGCGGACACTAAATCAATATCAAGTCGAGTTCCGAGTACTTGGAGCGTCAAAAACGGATTTTCAGTGCAAAACAAATCGAAACAAACCAAGAAAAGCCAAAAAAGCAAAAGAGAAAATTTTTTGAACTTCACCTATTTACTTTGAGAATTTCCCCGAACCCATTACGCTGTCGACGCGTACCACGTGACTCTACGAAGCAAGTGACGTCAAAACAATCAAAAACTAACGTCAACAATTGCATGTAAACAAATTGGAGTCACCTTTGATATGCTTGAGTAAGAATGTGAATTTAGCGGACACCAAATCAATATCAAGTCGAGTTCCGAGTACTTGGAGCGCCAAAAACGGATTTTGAGTGCAAAACAAATCGAAACAAACCAAGAAAAGCCAAAAAAGCAAAAGAGAAATTTTTTCGAACTTCACCTATTAACTATGAGAATTTCCCCGAACCCATAACGCTGTTGACGCGTACTACGTGACTCTACGGAGCAAGTGACGCCAAAACAATCAAAAACTAACGTCAGCGATTGCATTTAATCGAATTCGAGTCGCCTTGGATATATTTGGGTGAGAATGTGAATTTAGCGGACACCAAATCAATATCAAGTCGAGTTCTGAGTACTTGGAGCGTCAAAAACGGATTTTAAGTGCAAAACAAATCGAAACAAACCAAGAAAAGCCAAAAAAGCAAAAGAGAAATTTTTTCGAACTTCACCTATTAACTATGAGAATTTCCCCGAACCCATAACGCTGTTGACGCGTACTACGTGACTCTACGGAGCAAGTGACGTCAAAACAATCAAAAAATAACGTCAGCGATTGGATTTAATCGAATTGGAGTCGCCTTTGATATATTTGGGTGAGAATGTGAATTTAGCGGACACCAAATCAATATCAAGTCGATTTCCGAGTACTTGGAGCGTCAAGAACGGATTTTGAGTGCAAAACAAATCGAAACAAACAAAATAAGGCCGAAAAAGCGAAAGAGAAAAATTTTCGATCTTCATCTATCTTCTATGAAAATTTACCCGGACCCATTACGCTGTTGAGGCGTACCGCGTGACTGAACGAAGCAAGTGACGTCAAAACAATCAAAAAATAACGTCAGCGATTGCATATAAACAAATTGGAGTCGCCTCTGATATATTTGGGTGAGAATGTGAATTTAGCGGACACCAAATCAATATCAAGTCGAGTTCCGAGTACTTGGAGCGTCAAAAACGGATTTTGAGTGCGAAACAAATCGAAACAAACTAAGAAAAGCCAAAAAAGCAAAAGAGAAAATTTTTCGAACTTCACCTATTAACTATGAGAATTTCCCCGAACCCATAACGCTGTTGACGCGTACTACGTGACTCTACGGAGCAAGTGACGTCAAAACAATCAAAAACTTACGTCAGTGATTGCATTTAATCGAATTGGAGTCGCCTTTGATATATTTGGGTGAGAATGTGAATTTAGCGGACACCAAATCAATATCCAGTCGAGTTCCGAGTACTTGGAGCGTCAAGAACGGATTTTAAGTGCAAAACAAATCGAAACAAACCAAAAAAGGCCGAAAAAGCGAAAGAGAAAAAAACAATCATAAACTAACGTCAGCGATTGCACATTAATGAAAAGGGGGTGCCCTTGATAAATTTGGGCAAGAATGTGAATTTAAATAGCACCGACTTTATAAAAAAGTTCTGTTGCGAGTACTTAGATTATCTTTAACGGAATGAGAGTGCAAAACTGATGATACAAACCGAGAATAACGGAAAATACACAGTAAAAGAATATTCTATTTGTTTTTCATATGTATGGGATTATTTTCTGATTAACTTACCTTTTGCTGTGTAATGCGCTATTTGAAGTGGGATATGACATCAAAACAATCAAAAACTAACAAAACGCGTAATTTAAGCCTTTATGGGGGTTCCGTAGGCGTTTGGGTCCCGCTGTCTTCACGTGAAGTTAGCGGGCCCTTAAAATGTGTTTAAACTTGAAAGCTATAATAAAACAAATCCTGATTTTATCAAAACAAACAAAAACTAACGAAAAACTAACGATTGGTGAATTTTTTTTCGGGCTGGCAAGTTTGGGACACGCTTTCTTCACACCGGTCACGTACACGACCTCGAGGACGCCCACGATGTACTGTCTGTGTTCCGGATCCCTGAGCAACTTGGCTTCCTTCAGTGAGCTGGTTTACGCTGGCCTCTGCTGTATCCTTTGAACCAGCATCAATTTCTGCCAAACGTACCAGGTGATCCAGAAGCCCCGTTTGCAGCCGAAGTTATGCAACCCGCTTGACGCTGTGCGGGCGGGCTAGCCTACCGTCTGTTCGGCGGGCGGAGGGCCCGACTAGAGCTGCCGCATTGTGCGATACTCGAGCGGCTGCCGCAGCCTAGCTGCCTCACCCCCTTTCCCCTTCCCCTTTCCCCCGCCTCTCGCTCATACGCGTCACACAGCGCGTCGGTGGCCGGCCGCACAGTGATGCAAAACCGAAAAAAGTCGCGCAAAATTATAGAGTGCCCCGAAGACGACCAAATTTCGTGTGCGTGGGTTTTGGGGGTCGCTGACCTCATTTCTGAAGAGATTGAACGTGTACAACCACCACAGGGGCGGATCAAGGGCAGTTAAGGGGGGTAACACTCTAACGCTGTGCTTGATCACAACCTTATTTCGTGTACGGGGGTTTTAGGGGTCGCTGACCTCATTTCTGAAGACATTGAACGTGTACAACCACCACAGGGGCGGAACTAGGGCAGTTAAGGGGGGTAACACGCTAACGCTGTGCTTGATCACAAGCAAATTTCGTGTGCGGGGGTTTTAGGGGTCGCTGACCTCATTTCTGACGAGATTGGACGTGAACAAGCACCACAGGGGCGGAACAAGAGCGTCTAAGGAGGGGGGAGTTTGTTTTTGTTCACCGGCCCCAGCCGACACGACACGATGTTGCGACTTTGGAGTCGATTTTCACGAAAAGCGCAACGTTTCGCGGCCTCACACCATATACACCTTGAAGTAGGCCTCGGATACTACCATGTGGCTGTGACAGACTGGTTCGCAAGTGTTCGCAACTCGACTTATTTCACGTCAAAATCAACAAAAGTGATGAATTTAGCTAACATTTTATAGCGAATATTTGGTGACCGAGAGCTTTGACGTTGATTGTAACACATGTATCGGATTCCTTAGACCTTCAGCTTTCCAAAAACACTCAATATTATACATTTTGGTGCGCAGATGAGGCCAAAACGAGCAGTTTTCAACCGCATGTAGCTTCATTCGGTTTTCGCCTCAAATTGATCCACTTTAGCGCCATAAAAAGATAGGATTACCAACTTTTGGGTTCAAAACAGTTTCGCCTCCATATAGTTCGACCTTTACTGCGCTCAAAAATGTCAGCCCCCTCACGGACGGACCAAATCGAAGAAAAGTGCTTTTTGCGCGACTTTTTCCGGTTTTGCATCACTGTGGGCCGGTGCGATCGCATCCGAATCACTCGCCGGCCCTGTCGCCGGCAGTGCTACTACCGCTGCATTTCCCACCGCCACCACCGCATTGATAGGGCCTTGCGTCGTCTGCAGCTCATGTTGTCGCAGGCAGGCTGTCTCCGAGTGAATTCTAGAGAAGGCGAGTGATTCGGATGCGATCGCACCGGCCGGCCACCGACGCGCTGTGTGACGCGTGAGCGAGAGGCGGGGGAAAGGGGCAGGGGAAAGGGGGTGAGGCAGCTAGGCTGCAGCAGCCGCTCGATTGTCGCACAATTCGGCAGCTCTAGTCGGGCCCTCCGCCCGCCGAACAGACGGTAGACTAGCCCGCCCGCACAGCTTCAAGCGGGTTGCATAACTTCGGCTGAAAACGGGGCTTCTGGATCACCTGGTACTCTCTTTACTGGTCTTTCTCCGGACAGCAATAATCCTCTGTTCAAATTCTTTACAGCGTCTGCTAGTGTGTCGCTTGGTGCATATGCTAGCCTTTCAGCCGCATTGCTGCCATTCAACCCTTTTACAAAGGCTGTGACAAGCGCTTCTTGTAGGTCATCTTCATGATGTTTGACCATATATTTTCTGCCCACATGCTCCACCTGTAGTGCAAAATCTTCTCTTTTTTGATCTGCACCCTGCTTTAGAGTCTCAAAGTTTCGCTTTCTCTGCCACAGGGACGTCACTGAACTAAAAGTTTTAAGCAACAGTGTATCCAGTTCCTGGAAAGTAGGAAGCTTTTTCTGCTGTTCTAACATTGGTAGGACCATCAACGCCTTTCCTCGCAGTGCTGACACTAGCTTTTCGCCTTTCTCTTCTTCTGTTAGCTTGGCTGTCATAGTGCGAAACTGAGACCTCCACAATGTGTAGCACCGTTCTCCATCGTAGTCAGGAACTTTTATGCTTTCAATGCTAGGAGCTACTCGCTGTTGCTGTTCCGGCTGTCTTTTGTCACAGACGCAGTGCCCGGGTCACGCCGGCCAATGCCTCTGTGACGCGCGCGCACCTCCGCCGCACTCAACAGCGTGCTATCTGACGCGCGTGCCTATGCAGCAAACATAGGCCGCGTCGCCTCTCGCTAAACGCCAGCCGGGACATTCCATGTAAAGTCAACCAGGCCTTAGCCACCATGGGCTCCGATCCGGTTCTCGTTTTCAGGGTTTGTTACCCCTATGGTCCCATGAAAAAATCGGTACTTGGTTTGGGGCCCGGCCCCCCAGGGGCTGGGCTATGGCCAATTTACTTTTTTGCTAAATATTGGAACAACGCAACTTTGGAGGGCAATATCTCAGCAACCATTGGTCGTAGGTCAAATCCGAGACCAGATTTGGAACGAGGATGAAAATATGAATCTTTTTTGTCTTTGAAGTTATTTTTCCCAAAAATTTTTTATAACACTAAAACTTTAGTTAAGTTTTAAAAATAGCGCCATTTCCTAGATCCTCAACCGATTTTGACCATTCTAGGCTTAAAAGATAGCTTAAACCCTTCCCGAAACGAAAATGTCAACCAAAAAATGTGTTTGGCTTCGTTCCCGAGAACGAGCCATTTTCGTGAACCCCTGCAACCACGTTTTTCACCAAATTGTAGTGACGGCCGCACTCGATACCACACTAGACGCTCTCTTAGGTGTTTTCGGCTCAAATCAAGCTTCCAGGTTGATTTCCCAAGGTTAGGGGACCCGAGCGCCTGTGAGGTAGGCTAACAACCGGACCTGCAACGCACTGGTGACGACAGGGTGGCCTACCTTGCCCCTGTCGTCTTGGCGATTGCGATTACGATGAACGACTCGATCACACATGATCGTCTTGTCTCTCGGGCCCGCCCAGCTGAACCCGCTTTCTTTCCCGCTCCCGCTGTCTTGGTCTGCCTTTTGACACTAAGGAATTGATACATTTAGTATTCACATGAATATTTATTGAACTTTTATTCATTTAAATCACAGAACATTTGAGTCTTTTATTTTAGATTTAGTTTCTACTTTTGTAATACACTTTTAGATTGCAGTCATGTTTCTATGCCATTGCTTCAAGTTTCATTTGTGCTGCTTTCCAGTCTTTTGCCATTACTTTTACAACTGTTCCCTTCTTTTGTATAGTAGGTGTTACAAGGCAGAGTATATCTTGCAAATTTAATTCAATTTCAGTATCAGTGAACTTGAAAGTGTACATTTTGTCAGTTTGTGAAAGCACTTGAACTGAAAAAGTGTCTTCTGGAAAATTTTCACTGCTGACTAGGCCCAGTTGAATGCCACCTGACTTCTCCTGACTCCAAACCCTCTAACTTCATTAAAAGATAGGGGGCATTCCCTGGTTGAGACCTTCCTTAGCGTAAGCTTGGAGTCATTGGAGACAACTTTCATCATAACGTAATTTTCATCATTACATGGAATTATGCCATGATGTGACTGTATACCCTCAATATCCAGTGCAGTTGCAAAACGCATCTGATTGATTGAAAAAGAGAAAACAATGTTAAGAAATTAAAAAATTATTTTTGAAAATATTTTTTTAAAAAGATAGCTTACCATTAATTTAGATTCATTAGCTTGCACCTCTGCTGATGAGACATAACAGGTTGTGACACCTTTCATGTTTTCTCTGTGTGATCGAGTCGTTCATCGTAATCGCAATCGCCAAGACGACAGGGGCAAGGTAGGCCACCCTGTCGTCACCAGTGCGTTGCAGGTCCGGTTGTTAGCCTACCTCACAGGCGCTCGGGTCCCCTAACCTTGGGAAATCAACCCGGAAGCTTGATTTGAGCCGAAAACACCTAAGAGAGCGTCTAGTGTGGTATCGAGTGCGGCCGTCACTACAATTTGGTGAAAAACGTGGTTGCAGGGGTTCACGAAAATGGCTCGTTCTCGGGAACGAAGCCGAACACATTTTTTGGTTGACATTTTCGTTTCAGGAAGGGTTTAAGCTATCTTTTAAGCCTAGAATGGTCAAAATCGGTTGAAGATCTAGGAAATGGCGCTATTTTTAAAACTTAACTAAAGTTTTAGTGTTATAAAAAATTTTTGGAAAAAATAACTTCAAAGACAAAAAAGAGTCATATTTTCATCCTCGTTCCAAATCTGGTCTCGGATTTGACCTACGACCAATGGTTGCTGAGATATTGCCCTCCAAAGTTGCGTTGTTCCAATATTTAGCAAAAAAGTAAATTGGCCATAGCCCAGCCCCTGGGGGGCCGGGCCCCAAACCAAGTACCGATTTTTTCATGGGACCATAGGGGTAACAAACCCTGAAAACGAGAACCGGATCGGAGCCCATGGTGGCTAAGGCCTGGTTGACTTCACATGGAATGTCCCAGCCATCTTACGCGACTGACGGATCGGCGGCCTATCTACTAGGCGCTTGGCATTAATCTGGCTGATCATCTGCCACTGACTGGAGGCGTTCACCTCCGGTGAACCTACTCATATAGATTAGGCACGAGCCCCCTTCGCCGCGCCCCGGCTTTGGGGAAGCTCGAGGCAGTATTCTACCACCACCGAACCGAGACAGACCTGCCTCCGAGTGCTTCCGCCGTGTTAGTGTTGTGTGCGCTAAGACTCTTATCGACTCGTTGCGTCGTTATTCATTTCCTTGACGAACCCGTAAAACACGTCGAGAGTTTGACGGCACGCGAAGTGACCAGCGCAGTGAAACGGAGTGCTAGCGAACCAAATCCGTTAATCCCTCGACCGAGTGACCGATTCGGCGAGATAGGATTTGGGACCCCGTCGCCCGCCCCGGGGTCACGCCTGGAGCCCGTTTGGTCAGCCCGTCGACATCCTCTTCGTGACACTTTCCTGCTGCCTCTGCTGCAACTGCTGAATTTGCTGCTGCTGCTGTGTGAACATTTGTGCCATGATATCTATCAAGGGTTGCATTGCTTGGAATCCTGGTCTATCTCTACGACCTGGTTCCCCGCGACTTTGCTCGTTCTGCTCATCGTCGTAGTCGTCTTCTTCATCATCTGCTTCCTCGTCTGTGTGAGCTTGACGTGGTCGCAGCACACGTGCATGACCTCTCGCTGCCCCACGACCTCTGCCTCTGCCTCGTCCGCGACCTCTGCCGCGGCCACGACCTCTAGCAGCTGGTGGTGGGTCTGCTTCTCCTTCGCCTCCAGATTGCGGCACCTCTTCTGCATCAAAACCTTCAAACCCAAAACGCCCGGCACGTCCTGGTTGAGGCGGACGCAACTGCACGACTGCATCAGGCTGTTGAGGCGGCTGGTCGTTCGCAGGGCCTGCTTGCTTCTCGTCCTGTTCAATGGGATGAACCAACGGTCCTATGTGAGGGTCGAAGAAATCTCGTGCACGACGTCGAAGCGGTTCCATAATACAACTACTTTTCTCTGAACCGGTGTTGTTATTCCTGTAAATCCCTGTACCTACCAACGGTTTCTAGCCCAAATTACCTCGGCTTTCAGTCACCGTTCAATCACTCTGTGTACCAGGTGATCCAGAAACCCCGTTTGCAGCCGAAGTTATGCAACCCGCATGACGCTGTGCGGGCGGGCTAGCCTACCCTCTGTTCGGCGGGCGGAGGGCCCGACTAGAGCTGCCCATATGCAGCGGTAGTAGCACTGCCGGCGGCAGAGCCAGCGAGTGGTTCGGATGTGATCGCACCGGCCGGCCACCGACGCGCTGTGAGAGGCGTGAGCGAGAGGCGGGGGAAGGGGAAGGGGAAGGGGGGTGAGGCAGCTAGGCTGCGGCAGCCGCTCGAGTGTCGCACAATTCGGCAGCTCTAGTCGGGCCCTCCGCCCGCCGAACAGAGGGTAGGCTAGCCCGCCCGCACAGCGTCAAGCGGGTTTCATAACTTCGGCTGCAAACGGGGTTTCTGGATCACCTGGTATTAACAGCGCGCTTCCGGCTTTCGTTAACGCACTTGTTTACTCGTTGCCAAAGCAGCACCTATGGGCTTTCACCTCAAAAGTAGCTCGACCTCGGCTTTCGCTCTCAGCAGCACCAATTAGGGCTTTCACGTGTTATTGACACGCAGCACCGCCTTGGGCTTTCACTTTAAGCTGCACGTACTCGGCTTTCACCTTTTTAGCAGCACCGTTGGGCTTTCGCTCTCTCAACCTCTTTCAGACTGCCTACCGATCAGCACACAAAGGGCTTTCAATCGGTCGACCCAAACGCTCAGTGAAATGTAGGATTGCACGAACTGGTAGTGGCTTACACTCCGTGAGGAATAGCACGACTATTCAGTAGGGCAGTTCCCTCCTTACACTTCCTATTACGTCACTAATTGACCTGTGTACCTATGCACTCTCACTCACTCCACACTCACTCCCTCGTCCTCCTCAAAAACGTAGGCCAAACCCACGCTATGTCGCCAGTTAAACCGCTGTCATTACTTGTAGTGTTGGGACACTTCGAGTGGTAAAGGGCGTAAAGGACGACAGAGAGTGAAGGATTGACTGCTTTATTAGGAGAACCGAACAGCTCGAGACCAGGCTACAGACTGTTAGCCGGGCCAAAGGCGAGGCTCAACTTATAGGTTTGGCAACAATAGCGATCGAAGTGGAAGAGGAACTGAGGTGGGAGTATCAATAGTGGAACCTTGGCCAAGGTGGTAGCTCTATGCCAGAGAGAAGAAGAAGAGGATAAATAAAAAGTTGAACTGAGACTTATTGATGTAGCTTTTCAAACTGGTAATTCATTACACTATGAAGCAAGCATAAATCCATTCTCTTTTCGTATTTTAATGATAAAGATCGTAAAGTAATTTTTTTATTTATCTCTTTTAAAATGCGGGATGATTTTTTTGTTTCGGAATTTTTACGATCAATTCTGATAAGTACGATTTGTTCTTACATTTTTGATTCGAAGATGATTTTCTGATCTTGGGGCTTTTTTGACTTTACGTCGTAAAAATACAAGCAGTTCATCCTAATCTTTTACGAGCCCATTGTGGTACAGATTTAACGGACAAAATGTCGTAAAATTACAAAAAAGTTAGTAACAGTGTTGTCCAAAGGGAAACACAGATGAATTGGTTCGCAATCAATATTTTGAATAGTTCGCGAGTAATGGGTGGAACGGAAATTACACTTATTGCTTGCTAAGCCAATTTTTTTGCCGCTTTGGAACTTTCTTAAGTTTATATTTTCCGTTCTAATGGTGGCACAATACTCCGCCTTTTTGCAAATCGTGTACGTATAACAAATGCACCAACAATCTGAGAAAAGTCTCAGAACGATAGGACATCAGGTAGAAAAACCGTCTCAAAAACACTGGTTTTAGACTTTTAGAATTTAAGCTGTGGAGGACAATTTTTAGTATCGTCTTGTGGCTGCAAATTTTACCCGAGAGATACGTTCTACATGTCAAAACGTAGCCTCACTCGCGTACAAGAAGATGCACTTCGCTGAAGTTATTTCTCATACTCCCTTGAGCCCTAAATCTGGAGCGCAGGACATCAAATAGTGTCCACGGAAATTACATTCTGGGGTAAACCTTTCAATTTAATAGTGGAAGGAGGCAAAATTTCATCCTGATGAGGGTTGTACCTTGTCCGCAAGGTCAAAAAACATAAAGGAAGGAAAAGACCTGGTTCAAATCGACTTCAGGTTCGAGGAACCAGAGAGAGGACACAAAATTATCACATTTCGTGAGAACTGCTCAGATATCGCGAAGCCTCTTTCGACAAGACGTGGTCTGGAAAACACCTACCTTGTCATAAAATGTTGTTGGCTGAGCGACAGCGAAGCCCCTTACTCGAGTGATGCCAAAAAACTTTGGATGTTTGTCTGTTTCTATGTCTGCGCCACTCCTCCTAAACGGCTTATCCGATCTGGCTGAAAACTTAAACTTTTATTTTACTCGTAAATAGCTCACCACACGCACCTCGACGGCCCCACCAAGCTCACCAGGATCATTCGACACGAGCAGGATATCAACTTAAAAAGATGTTCGATTGGGCTGAAAATTTAACCTTAAGTTTTGCTCGTGAATCTCTATCTATGCATTCCTCGCCAGCACCCCAGGTGACTTGGATCATCCTATACGGGCAGGGACGAGAAATGAAGACATCGCGAAGCCCCTTACGCCAGGATGTGACACGGCGTACATTTACCTATAATCTATTACAAACTATTGCAGATCAATTACACAGCGCACACCTGACTATTACCCGAGTGAATACCCCCTCGCTATCAAGCCATAGTGTAGAATAGACTTGCACTCTAATGTTCTTACGGATGACTTCATCCGTATTACAAAGAATTTCATCCGTACCTTACAAACATTTTTGCGCAAGCGTAATACGGATAGCCTGATTTGTAATATACGGATGGCTTTGTCCGTAACAAATGTGGCTTTGTAACTACGGATAGTCCAACAGAATCCGAAGAGATTGCATTCATCGCAATACATTGCGGATACAGAATCTAAAAATTACTCTTTGCCATACTGCGCCGATACAGATTAGCAGTATATAAAATTTTTATTGCCAAAAATCTTTTTAATGTACTAGCAAGCTCTTTTACTACTACTAGTCACATAACAGAGCTAAATTGAACACGATACTTTTGCTGAGCGATGGAGCAGAGTCACAGCAGAAACAGATGTACTTACCACCAAAATTTGGTGTTGATTATGAAATAACTGCATTTAAATAATCATACTGAGCAACTGGACAATCTAACCAACCAGTTATTGTAGGTAGTTCCACAAACATTCAACCACACTCAAGTTACACTGTAAATGTTTTCCCTTGAAGTTAGTGACCTGGTGAGGTTATACTGTCTGCTGATCTAGTGCCTAATGCTGGAAGAACCCGGTGACAACAAAAATCACATGCACTGACTTCTTGTGTGTGTGCAAACAATGCCATCCAAGCTAGACTTTGGGTTGAGACACCATCGGTGTCACCAATTGCAGAGGCCTAAATTGTGCCTCAAATCGGCAGCAATAACAGCGAATTGTTTTTCTTCGAATAATAATCGCCCCGCTTAACTTTTCATACGTGAAAGTATGAGAACTTAAGCGGCATTAATCACAGTCCCTCCTTCGTTGCTTTGTTTATGTTCGGATTAACCTCGTTCAGTGTGGTTAAAAACGCAGAAACCACGATGATACGCAAGTTTCTGGTTCGTTAAAGTTATTGATTCACTGCTTCAATGTGAAGTGATGCGTGCGTCTGCGAAAACTGGACGGCTGTCTGTCATGTCAACACACACTTATCAGCTGTTGAGGCTTGGAGATGTTGGAGGTTCTTTCATTATCAGAGGTAAATTTTCTGCTTCCCAACAACATGCATTAATAAATAGAACTTCATGTTGGTTTATATATTGGAATTGTTTCTTTGATAAAGATTTTAGGTTAGGTTCTTTAAATTTCATTTGATAACCGTTTGACTACAGCCAAAATGGCACTCAGAAGATTTTAGTCTGGAGAATTAATATGTGAGCGATGGAATATGCAGAAATAGAATTCTTAGTTTGAAAAATAATGAAACAATAGTACACCTTACTAGTCTTCATGCTGAGGTTTAGTTGATGTAAGTACGGATTGATAGGTTCAGATCATGATTAACGGACAAGTTGAGTTGATATTACGGATGAGATCAGTAGCCGTAATTATGGATCAACATTTGTGTTTGTATTTACGGATAATTTTGTCCGTACTGAAATTCTCAAAATCTAGAGATGCTTTTTATCCGTAATACAGCTGTAAAAATCCGTAATATGGACAAACCCATCCGTAATTACAATGAATCAACTTTATCCGTAGCTTACAGTAGTGACTTATCCGTAAGAACCTTAGAGTGTGGGACGACTAGGAGACTGTTATGTCGCAGTAACCACTATGCGACAGCAAAGGGTGAATTCCTGTATCTTCAGTAACACTGTTAAAAAAAATCAGAAAATTCAGACAAAATGATTTGAAGTTTGTTTTTTTTTGTTTAAGTTTATCTGAATTTTCAGAGCACTTTTTTCAGACTTTTGCAATTCTAAAAACTTAGAATTCGATGACTCTGAATTTTCAGACCCAGCAGAGATCGGAAATTTCAGACAATGCATCTCTGAAGATCCGGTTACGAGACTCATGGTTTAGACCGAATATCGCTACCACTTATGACTCCATTCGCTCGTACTAATATCACTCAATCCTAGGAGGTAACTGCCAATGCCATAGGGCAATGTTGTCAAAAATCGCGTGCGCATGTCCATTGTGACTCACGTCAAGAACCACCATGCTCTGCTGATGGAGCGGACGGCCAAGCCACCCAACCACAGCGGCGGCCGTGGACGGCACCGCGCACGAAGGTGCGATATAGACCTCGGCGCGGCACTGTTCCCTTCCTCTAAATAATTAAAACGCCAAAATACTTGGAACAGCTTTAGCTATCAGGTAATCACAGTGAAAAACTTCTTTCGGCACTCTCATGCCGTTCAATGTTGAGTATTTCAACCCGTAGGAGCAGGAACGCTCACGCACGACATCTAGCGGTGGAAACCTTCACAAACGTTCCCGCTGGAACGTGCCGCGTAGGGTGTCGTTGCTGTCTTGACTTGGACCTGCACGGATCAGGGCAATACGATCAGGGCAATGACATACTTTCCCGAAGTGTGAAATACCTGTCGCTTCGGGTGTCCTTAAGTTTTCCCTAAAGCGCGGGTTCCTTAAAATTCAGAACCCAGCCGTATTTTCATTTTTATTTCCATCTTCGAATCTGATTTTTCGGACATCGAGTTTTAAAATGGTTTTTAAGTATAGGGGTCTGAATAACTGGAGTTGTGGTGAGATATTTCAGACGATATTCTTAATTTGCAATTCAGACTAACGAGTCTAAATAAAAAGGTCTGAATTTTCAGATTTTTTTTAACAGTGACTGTAAAAAAAAGTAAGAAATTGTTCTAGTACAGGACAAGGGCTTACCCAAATCACCTCTGTGACCGATGTTATCCATTTTAGTCTCCAATGTACGGTCATTTCTTAGTGATCTCGGCCAATCGTGTCTGGTTGTCATGAAGTCTTCTCTAGCCAGTCAGTTAACCGCACTTACAAGCCATGTCGCAGATAAACAAACACTCCACCATTCAACACGAGTAAAATTCAACTTAGCGCCGCGCAATCGACGGTTTCTGGCCACGTCGAATCAATATCAAAACATAAATATGAGCAGTTCAACAGTGCCACGACACAAACAAAGAATTTCTCTGGCAGTCATTTCGAAACTGACCTTAAAATTTGTCAAGGAGTAGCCAACCGTGGCGAATACATATTGTGGTTGGAGTCGAGTAAAACTAAATCATAAGAAGCATATGAAACAGAATCGATCACTCGCGATCGACAACATCGTTCAAGAAGCTGTCAGGTATAGCTGCAACAATCAATCTAATAAGCCCCTACTGCACGGATATTCATAAATCGAACCTGACATGAAGTTGAGTAGGGTAATGTCTCAAAAATTCGAAAGCAAAACTGAGCTCTTACCGGTGAAACACTCTCAGAACAAATGTCGTTAAATCAACAACAAAATGTTGATTAATTTTTATTAAGAAAAGTATTGTCAAAATAACAAGCTGGTTCTTTCGTTGATTCAACAACAAAATTTTGTTGATGAAATAACGATACGTTAGGCTGTGAGAGCGCCATCTGCGCGGCCATCTGGTCATCTTTAGAATTATTCGGTGATAGTTAACAAAATTTAATTGTCATGTCAATGAACTATTCCATCGACAAACCTTTAACCGACAGAAAAAGGTTGTTAGAGCTACAACAATATTTTGTTAACAATGTAGGTCGTTAAAAGAACGACGAGATATTGTTGAAAGGAAGGTTGTTCCGGTAACGAAAATTTATCGTAATAATCAAGTTACAAGAATTTGTCGTCGATTTAACGTCATGGTTTGTTAAATTTCCTCGTTATAACAACATATGTTTTCGAAATGACAGCAATATATTGTTAACAACACGTATCGTTAGAACCCATGTCGTAGATTTAACAAGGAATTTTTAACAGTGAACTGCGGTGACACACGCGGCTGCCACATGAACCTGATTGCCTACTTTTACTTATTTTGCTGCCCTTATCAGAGTTGTGGAGGCTAAACATCGCCGCCTTACACCGGCGAGATCTCCACCGCCTCAACACGTCCACGCTACTTCCCGTGACGACTGCCCTACCGCCTTCCTGGAGTCAGGATTGTTGTTGTGGATTCGCGGAGGCCTCCAGGTCTCCGGAATTACCAACCCTGGCTGAGTGTAAGCTCAGATGATTGGGGAATCGAGGTAACACACAAGGATGAGTAAGCGATGGGCAGGGCACGGATTAATTTAACTGCTAACCGCTAGCCGCGATCAAGGGTCTAGGAGCGCTACCTTGACTACTCGGGGGCCGAAAAAAGTCTGCTGGGCCCGGTCCGGGGCCTCGTCCAGTTTCCGCTGGCCTCTGTCCGAGGCGTCGCGCAGGGCCGCGGGTCGGAAGTCATCCGAGCTCGCGCTGCAGGGCCCGCGCCAATTTAAACCCTCGTGGTCTCCGACATCCCCCCAGTTGGGAAAGAAGAGCCCCCCGTTACAGGGTTCCGAAGCGCGAGCTCGAATGACTAAAATTTTAATTATTATTGAATGGAATTCGGAATTTTCCTTATGAGAATTGTATTCAAATCAAAGACTTTACGTTTTACTAATTAGTACTCTTGCTTGCGGCCTGCCCTCTTCTGTTCTTTATTGTTATCCCTATGAAAACTACACTAGCACTACAGAGCAATAGGGTAATCCAACGAATCCTGGGCCGGAAGAAGACGAACAAGAGGAAGAACAAAAATGTCTTCTGCGCATGCGCGAGGAAGGCGCGAGGCGAGCCGCCTACCCGATTTCTCATACCGAATGTAGACAGACGACGCTGCGCCTCCCTCGCGCATGCGCAGACGCCATTTTTGTTCTTACTCTTGTTCTTCTTCTTCCGGCCTAAACTAATTAAAATAGAGGGCTCCTGCTCCAGCATACTCTCTCCCCCTCTCCCGAAGACGACCGTTCCGGTCGTAAGCTAAATGTTCTCATGTTGCCCGTCGTCGATGGTGATACGCTCGAACGCCATGGACACTCGTTGACCGGGGCCGGCTCTTCCTCCCGGCAATTTGTAACGTCCGTGCCATTACCAGGCAGAAGGCGTCAGACGCATCTGCGTGGCAGGGAAGCATGGCGAGCCACACACCTTCCATCTGAATCCATCTGATATTGGGACTCACTGAAAAGAATTGAGTGTTAAGACCATAATCCCTCAACTAAACTTTTACGATATTTTTGCTCTTATATGAAATGTTTTTGCTGGTTTGGATCTGTTGATTAAGTCGATCGAATGAAAAACTGCAGACCTCATAAAAAGGAACTCAGCAGATAAGAGTCGCTTATTTGCTTCAGTTTAGCGTTCCCAATCAGCCCATTTGGCAAATTTGGACTCGTTCAAAGTTACCGAGTGGCTAAATCCTAAATTTTATAATGGAAAGATAAAATATATATTCTTGCTCTTATTTAATCTCTTTTGATTTTTATTTGTAACTAAAGTCAATCGATTTAAAATTTTTAGGACTACTTGCATGGGACTAAGTACCAATTGGTTTCACCTTGTTATTATTTACGGAGTCGAATAATTATTTTATAGGATGTACATTGGGTTGTTAAGAATTCTGTAGATCTACTTAAATGTTTATAAGGCTGGCCTTTAAAATAACTTCTGTGGTTATTTTTCCTCTTCAACTGTATGTTGTAAAACTTCTGAGAACGAAGAGTTTTTTTTTTTAAATACTTCCAACAAATTTATCATCTTTAGCGAGGAAAATCCATTTCCTTATTTTACAAAATACTAAATTCAAGTTCTTCTTATAGTGTTGGTGAAATAAAAAGCCTGGGGAGAAAAATACTTCATTTGTATCTAAAGCAAACAGTTTCAAGAATACATTCAAGAAGTTCTTTCTGGTGCCAGTCACCTCTGTCCTGCTCTCTCTCACCCCGCCAGTGACGAGTGCAAAAAGCGAAATATAAAATGTTTATTTCACTGAGGCAACACTTCGGAGTTGTTTCTTTCCTTCTTAAATGATAAAAACCCATCTTTGAAACCTTTTTCCTGCCCGTCTGACTTGTATTTCTTTTAAACTGAGAAAAAAAGACACCCGTATTTCAGGCCGAGGGCAGCCGACTAACCTCAACTGGTGCCAACTCAACAACGCCTAAGACACAATTCAAACAAATGTTCCGAATATTTCAAACGATGTTATACACGAATATGAAAAAAAAAGCGTTAAATGGGAGACATGGCAGATATTTGGTATGAAATTTGATTATGATCTGTTAAGTAGTTGCCGAGAAACGTGAGTGATAACACACAGACAGACAGACGCACGACGAATCACTTTTGGGCGCCCCGAAACACAGCAAGAGGGCTCGCTATCGCTCGCCAATAATACTGACCTAAAATTGTATCTCCTCGAACCCGGAATTCAGTTCTTTTGCGTTTTTGCAAACTGGAGCGCTAATTTTGACGCCAAGTACCTTCAGATGCAACCTTGCGCTCAGCATGAAACGCTAGCTTTGCGTTGTCTTTAAAATGTCATATTTCTCCAAGTTCAGTTCCATTTTCATTTCGTGTATGAAATAAGATTTTGCCTTCCTATTCCAGGCAGCGCTATGGCTGAAGGCTTCGTGGCTTGTAAACCTTATGGTATTGAGGTGCCTTTTCATACACGTTTTAACATTTCTACGGTCGCCCATAACGCGCTTTAAGCCTGAGTGCTCCTAGTATTTTAATTTGTCTTCTGCTCTCTATTCTGTTTCCGCGATCCCAGTGCACACACACTAAATTTTTATGGACATTTTTTTGTTTCCAGATTCATGGACAAATCGCTTGTCTTTAGCCTATGGACAAATTTGTCTATAAATGGATGGACAAAACACGTGTCTATGAATCTAGGGACAAATTTGTACCTAGATTTACGAACAGAACACGTGTCTATGAATCTAGGGACAAATTTGTACCTAGATTTACGAACAGAACATCTGTCTATGAATCTAGGGACAAACTGGTCCCTAGGCTGGAGAAGAGCCAATTGTCTATGGATTTGGTAATGAATAAAGTCCATAGATCCATCGACAAATTACTAAAGAGGTAATTTAGGCCATTTTACAAATTTTGAAGTAATATAACTTTTTAATTTCCCATCCAAACCTATGACATGTGTTGACATTTTTTGTTTGTCTTGTCCATTTATCCATTTATGTAAAGTGATCTCCATTTGAACACTTTTGAAAATTCACTGAAACCCCATGGTAATAGAACCATGATATTCCCTTGGATTTGAAGGCAGCACTTGTACCGTGAAAAGAGTTCGAATGCCGCCTATATTGCTGCGCCTGAGTTGAAACCATTCCCTGCTTCAGCGCCTGCAAGCGGCAGGGTGGGCCAGCCCGCCGCACTCACTCGTCGTGCGGGTCGGCATCGCAGCGCCGGGTGTTGTGTTCGTGTGAGTGGGGAAGGGGGGAGGGACAGGCGACACAGAGTTTTTCTAGGGGGGCAGGTTCGATCCCCCTGTCTTGTTTCGAAATGGTCGGCTAGATCTCTAGGCCTATTCATTAACATCCAATAAAGCATACCTTAAGTAATTTTTAGTTGCGAATCTACAATCAGGTATCTGGTTCACTTTTCCATGGCCTAATGGCGTTCCGAGCGCCATCTCGTGGCGACTCAAGGTGTTCAACATTTGGTCGAGGTCGAACATCCACTTGTTGACTAGTCTCTCTTCTTCTGGGTTAACCATCTCTTCGTAACAACTTTCAACTTTTATCAACATTCAGCCGAATATTAGAGCTGCATCCGCAGCTTCAGAGCTGAAACGCTATGGCTGTTTCTAATTTATTTAATGTTAAAGTTTGTAATTCAAATGCATACTGGCATTATGTAGGGCAGAATTATGTGTGTTATTGAGTTTTTGTCTTTGCAGGCAGAGGTTATGTCATCAAGTACTTTCAGTTAGTTGACAGTTTTGAGTCTTCTCGCAACTTTTATTTTCTCTCAGGTCAGGCTTATTCCAGTTTACAACATTCACAGCTTCTCTCCCTTTTTTTATTATTAATTATTGAATCCTATTGTATTTGCATTCACAGGGGCATTGTGTGCAGAAGCTTGGCTTGTTTAGCCTAGGACAGCACCACCGTTTTTACTTACTTCATGTTACTTGTTAAGTGGCTGGAACATTATTCTTAGGTATGTCTGACAAACCTACATATATTATCTTTTTTTCTACACAGTGACTTCTCAAAACTGTTCATTGTTTTAGTCCTCTAACTCTTTTGATGTTTCCTTTTATATTTCCAGTTCATAATGGAGGGTGTGAGGAAGAAATATTTGATGTGCATTCATTGTGATCCTCCAACGCACCATGAATCGATTGATGCAATCAATAAGCACCTCTTTCGCAAACATCCAAGTTTGGACTTATACAAATGTGGCTCTTGCAAGAAAGACTTTTTGCACAAAACATCCTTGATTCGACACTTTTCACAAACACATAATGATTTGGAAGAATCGCAGGACGGCTCATCATCTGATACAAACATTGGTGGTCCTCAGTCTGGTATCCAGATATTTGATGCTGATGATGACACGAATGATGATGATGATGTTGGTAATGTGTCTGTGGGAGAACGTTGTCAGGCTCCAGAGGAAGTCTCTCCTTTTAATATGAAGGATGAGGCCGCATTTTTTTTAATGAACCTACGATCATCTGGCAACATAACACATGCATCAGTATATGTGATCCAGGAGCATGTTGAGAAGCTCTTAACCCGTGTTCTCTTCCATGCTCGTAATCAAACTGGAGATTTTCTGAAGAAGTGTGGCATAAGTGAAAATAATTCTTCGCAGTTCTTAGATGAGACATTCAATGTAAGTGATCCTTTTGATGGCCTCAAGAATGTAGAAGACCAAATGGATTATTTCTCCACCCGCTTTGGAATAGTGCAATCTGAGGACAAACTTATGGGCTCCCGAGTTGAAAATAGACTTGATAGACAGAAAAGGATGTTTTTGCCGGCACAGGTTTTGGAAACATTTCAATACATCTCTTTGATTGGTACTCTTACCCTCATTGTGCGTATTCCTTATCTGAGAAAGCTCATTGAATCTAAACAGCCAAGTAGTGATGGCACATATCGTTCATATGTGGATCGGTCAGACTACAAATTAAACCCATTCTTTAAGAAGTTTCCTAATGCAATCAGAATTGTATTTTATCAAGATGATCTGGAAGTGGCCAATGTTTTGGGCTCCAAGGATGTCATCCACAAGCTGGGATGCTTTTATTTCTTTATTCAAAACTTTCCAGCTGAAATAAATTCTCTTCTCTCTTCAATTTTTTTTGCTTGCCTTGGCATACGCTGAAGATCTCAAGAAGCAAGGAGCATTTTCTAAAGTCTTGACACCGCTGCATGAAGAAGTTAAGCAGCTGATGTCCGACGAAGGTGTGACCATAGCCTTGCCAGAGGAAGGGTCTTATGTCCTTCGTGCTTGTCTTGTGTGCTTTTGTGGGGACTCACTGGCTGCTCATGCCATATTAGGCTTCCTTTCACCCTCTGCAGACACATTTTGTAGAAGATGCATGATAAGCAAAGGTGAATTTGCCCAAGATTCTACGTTTGTGGGACAACCTCGAACATCTGCCGCCCACAAGCAGCATGTTGATGCAGTTTTGAAGAATCCAAGTCTTGCGAAGTCATTCGGAGTGAAAGAGAAATCTCTTCTCACTGAAATGATGCGTGTTCCTGAAGACTCAGCGTTTGATGCTCTTCATGACTTGGTTGGTGTTATTGCTATGGGTCTAAAGTTGGTACTTTACGAGTTTATTTGTGTACGAAAACTTTTCAGTGTCTTTGATTTCAACTCAAAGATAAACATGTTTGATTACGGCAAGCCAGATATTAGGAACAAGCCATCCCCAAACTTCATGTACAAGAGACTTGTAGACAAAGGCCACACATTAAAGCAGAGTGGTGCGCAAACCTTCTGTCTGCTGAGAATCTTTCCTTTTATCATATCAGGAGTTGAAGAAAAGGATCCATTCTTAGAATTGGTGTTCCTGTTGCAGGACATCGTTAAGATCATAAATTCCTTTGAAGTCAAAGACGCAAACGTTTTGAGTTTGGATACTCTGGTTCCTGAACACAACCGACTATTTCACAACATATTTATTGCACCTTTGGCAGCTCCTGCTAATGCTGACAATGCAAATGATAGGGTTGAGGCGGAAGAAAATGCTGATGAGTTAGATGAGGAGGAAGATAATGATGATGAAGAGGGAGATGAAGACGACAAGGATAATGATGAAGTTGAAGAAGTTGATGAACCTGCAGTTCAGCCCCAAAGAAGGCGCCGTCTCAAAACTAAAAGGCTTAAAAAGGCCATCAATAAATTGCACCATCTCTGTCACTATTCTCAACAAATACGAGAAAAGGGACCAGCTATTCGTCTGTGGTGTGCCAGGTAATATTTCTCCAATTACATCTAAAAAAAATATATTTAAAAAAATCCTTTTTTTTTTTTTTTTAAATTAATGACATTTTAAAGTTGAAGTGCTGAAGTGATAATAATATGTTAATTTGGTTTTACTTTCCTTGTCTTGTTTCAGGTTAGAAGCAAGACATAGAATTCTCAAAAAGCATGCTGGAGTCCAATCAAATTTTAAAAATGTTCCTAAGACAATGGCTCGTGTTTATCAGCTAAGTACTCTTGGTGCAGTTCTATCCAAAACTGGTCCTCGAGGCATTACCTCTTCAAAAAGTGGTGCACAGTGTTGCCTTGTCAAGTCAAGCACCTACAAAGACTTGCTGTTAGCTAATGGTTATAAAGACAATGATGAGATACAAATTGTTGACTCTGCTGAAGTCTGGAGAAGAGTACTCCTGTGGGCTCTTTGTTGGACTCAAGCATACAGGTTTGCAGCCTGTATTTGCTGTCATTGTGGATGTGATTGAAAAGATGGGTGACTCTCCAAAAGTTTCTTTGGTGGTAGCCAAATGCCGCAATTCTAGATTCAGTTCAAGATTCAATGCATACCGTATTGACAATGCTTTTGATCAAGGTTCAGAATTGGTTGATGTGAAAGACCTTGTGAATCATCGCCCCATTGCTGCTTGGACTCCTTTTATGGAAACTTGTGATGAATATTTATACCTTGCCCCCCGTTCTGTGGATTATTAGGGAGGTAAGTGAAAAGTAATGACTTACGATAAAATTTAAAATATATATGAAATCTTTCTTGTGTGTAGTAAGACTTCTGTATTCTTTTCATCAAATCATTGAATAACTTTCTGATAATTTTAAATTGAAACCTTTTGTGGGACTTTTCCTATTTTCTTTTTCTTTAAGAATTATGTTGAAAAGAAGAGAATTAGAGAGATGAAGCATAGGTAGTCGGTGGGAAGCAGTAGGAAGGGGAAGGGGAAAAATAGAAGCACTGTTAGCTGCATTACTGGTACGCGAAAAGAGGCGGCGCGCGCTCGGTGCAGGCTAGTTTCATTATTTAACTTTCTCGCCCTTGCCAGCCTTCAAAAAGAAGTCTGTCGCTAGGCGGGGAGGGAATGAGCTGGATCTGCCACCGGCACACAGTGGGCCAGAAAACCGGTGCAGGCAGCCAAACCTGTAGGCCCGTTTTGATCTCTACATTCGCCAAAATGGGACTTGAACCGAACGGGTGACCCTATCAATTGGTTGCTCTCCGAACGAGGAATCCATTGGTGGGGTCACACGTTCGGTTCAAGTTCTCTAGAGCTCAAAACGCGTCTACAGTTTTGACCGCCTGCACCTGCGCCGGCCCTGTGCGGCGCAGCCTCTGATTGGCCACGAGTTCGGGGCTGGGCGGCCCATAGCGTTCCTTGCGCGAGGCTAGGACGCCAGTTTGCATTGCGTTAATATTTCTGTTACATTAGGTCTTTTGATACTTTATTCTAATCAGACGAGTTCTAATCGTGTTTTCCTTTTTAAGTATCCCTTTATTTTATTGGTTTTAAGCATAATTCAGTATTATTTGGTTATTTTGAAGTGAAACTGCAATTCAATTTGAATATTTCTTGGAAGGGCGCGGACGGTGCAGGTCTCCGTTTCCGGTAGCCGCCAATTGTCCATTTCAATTCAAGTTTGTAGACTCGACTCTGCGTCAATCGCGACCAAGTGTAGTTTCCTCGTAAGAAACGCGGGTTTTAGATAGCTACTCTGGATTTTTTCTTATTTTCTATTCATTGTATTGTGTATTTTCTTTGGAGGTGTCGGCAGTCTGGTGTGATTTGGTTATGGAGGCGCTCGCAAGACTAGATGCCGATGGCTTGGCAAAGCTCTTGCGAAACCATTTGGATCCGGAGCTCATATCTAAGTTAAAAGGTAAATACAGTTTTTTCCCCTCTTTTTTCTGGATTATATCTATTTCCAAAAAATGTCTCTTTTTTTTTTCTGCAGCTCAAAGGGTGACAGGGGCTACATTCGTCAAGTTGACTGGTCCTAACCTGCTGCTCTTTGGCTTCTCGCTGGGTGAAGTTACTGATGTAACTGACCTTCTGGATGACATTCGTGAAGGCAGAGAGGTTAGAAAATTTACCTCTTTATTTCCTTGTGTTTCTCAGCAAGTTGACCCTCTGATTAACCTTGAATTTAATCCTTCCTTTTTATGTTAAGGTTCTAGTAAAAACTAGTGAATCGTCATCCGAGGACGAAAATAGTTCTGATTTGGTAATCAAGTCGAGTAATTCAAAATGTAATGAGCAATCTATGGAGCGGTCACTTATGGAATACATAGTTGACGATCAAGCAGAATATGTGAAGAAACAATCGATTTATTGGAAAAAGAGTATGTTTCAACGCTTGGAAGCTTGGAAAGAAGCTTTTACCCTCAGTAAGTTCTTCTCATCTCTTACTTCAGTTCCTACGCATGAAATTGTTCCCTAACTGGAAAAATCTGTATTGCTTTATTATTTATACATGTATTGTCTTCACTTATTCATTTTTACTCTAGATTTACCTTGTGCATCTGCACCAAGATTAGGAATCTGCAAGTTGAAGGTATTTTTTGTTTAAGATATCTCTTTGCCTACCGGTTTTAATATCTTTTCACACGGTTCTTGAATTTCTGTTTTATCTGTTCCTTTTTAGGATCCGCTTCCGCTGCCAACACGTAATGTTCCTGAGCAGGCTCCTTCTGTAGTGCTCCCAACTAGCAGCAGGACATTGCGACCAAGTGACCAACAAGTGACCGAGTCCAAAGAACAGTTCCGAGTGATACTGTTGTGGTAACGCGCTCAGCTCTCTCCAGAGCTCAAACCTCAGCACATCAGTCCTCTGATATTCCACGGAGGGGTATTCCCCAATCGGTTCCACTTAACAGAGATTCCCCTTTTAGTGAACGATCAACAGCACAAGTGGATGAAGTACAAGATGAGGCCAACACGTCTGGCAACAACAGTCTTAGGAATTTGGGTTCTGATGATTTAGACTGTGATGAGTCAGAAGGTAATGAGCTGGACCGACAGGTTTTGAAGGATAAAGAAAACATGGTAAAACCAACATTTCCATTGAAGTCTGCTGAATAGTTGCGGTCTATTGAACCTCATCTTCCCACTGTAAGTCTTTGTGTCTCATATGGTGTGCATCTCATAATCTTTGCGCCTTGTCTTTAAATTATTTGACTTAGTCTTTTTTGCAGTTCAATGTTGAAGATATCTTGCTAGCTGATGATAAAGCTAAAAAGTTGGTGCCATATCTTAAAAATGGATACTTACTTCCCTCCAGATTAAGGAAGTTGGTTTATAGAACTTTAATGAGATAAGTGTACAACAATCATGTTGGGTACGAGCATTTCTTTAACTCCTGTTGCCTGAGTCGAAAGTTGCTGTAGAACTAACTGGTTTCCTACTTCTGAAATTTTTCAGGCATGTTAAGGATGTTACATCACAGATGAAACATGGAATGGCCAAGAGTATTGTTACTACCTACACACAGTATCAAAGCTCAGTTACAATAGGCAAGAACACACCTTGGGTAATGTATTCCTTTTTTTTTCATAATTTTACTGCTCATCTTGCATAGTGCTGGCATTATGTTTAATTTTTTGTTGCAGGCTCATCTGTTTTTGCCCTCAAAGAACAGTGGACAATTAGCAAATATCATGAAGCGGGCTCAGACTGCCTTACCACTGAGTGAAAGAAGCAGGAAGGGGAAAACAAAGAAACCTGCTAAAAGAAAAGCCCCTGCTACTTCTGACATAAATGTATATTTTTCAGTTTGACATCAGTTTTCTTTTTGGTGAATTTTACTTAACAGAGGTTTAATTATTATTATGATAATGGGATATTTTCAGATTCAGGCTTTGGCTGTCATGATGCCAGACAGAGCACATAGGGGAGAAATTTTTGACGGAATGCAGAGAACATTTGAATTGCGATGTGATGCTAGGGCAAATGGTGTGAGCATCACTGAGCTTGTTAACCAATACCCTCACTTTTTAAATTACTCTGGAGAGTTGGTAAATATAGTGATTGAATTCTTTTTGTTTAATATGTCTATCATCATAATGTGGGAGAGTGTTTCTTTTTTGGTGATAACTAACAATTTTTCTTATGTTTTTTTTAGATTTCAATGGAATTTCAGCTGCTGCACCCAAACGCAAAAGACATGTGTCTTGAAATGGTTCCCATCATTCCAAAAGTTGTAGAGAAGTGGAATGATGCCAGAGTCAACCCAAAATTTGATGACGGTTAGTGCATTTTACATCTATTTGATACACAGATTGCTCTAAGGTTCTAATTACCTGTTCTTGTTTTGCAGCAACAATGAGGGCATTTTTAATTCTAGCAAGCCGTCTTCCACATGCTATTCAGAGAAACATGGGTACTGCGTTTCCTCAAGAAGAAGAAATATTAGTAGTTGTTAATGTAAGTCTGTTGATACTTAAAATTTAACATGTGACGTATTGTCAGGGTACTTGACAACAGTTATTTTTATTTTTCAACAGCGCGGTATTGACCTTGAGCAATTTGTAGCGGACAGAAGAAACGAAGCAAGAAGGCCAATTCAGCCATACCTTTTGGGTGTTAGGGGTGCTCTAGTCTTAAATGAACTGTTAAAAGTGTTTTTGTGCTTGACAACAATTTAATTGAATTACCTAGACTGCCCTTAATAAGGGGTAGTGATATTCTCTTTAAGAGTTTTATAGTTTTTAATGTCCATTATCCACAGTCCTGGAAAAACTTCTTTAGATTTATTCAGACTTGTTTTTACAAGTTCTTGTGCAGTGAGGATGCTTGTGTGCCTCCCTTCTGCATTGAATTATACGGCTTAGCCTGTGGCCTTTGATAAAAAATGTTACTCAATAATCTTCTGTTTCATAATAATCATAATGAATTATTTTTTGTTTTGTTGCCACTTAGTGTGGCTGCAATGATGCTCAATAATCTTCTGTTTCATAATAATCAGAATGAATTATTTTTTGTTTTGTTGCCACTTAGTTTGGCTGCAATAATGCTCAATAATCTTCTGTTTCATAATAATAATGATTTTTTTTGTTGCCATTCAGTTTATGAAGCTGCAATAATGCTCAGTTAAATAAGTGGCAGATATCCAACTATAAAATCTCATCCGCAATAAAAATATTATTAATAATTTTTTTTTTGTTTGTCACTTGGTTTATGCAATAATGCCCAGTTAAATGAATGACATATAGCAAATGGATTTGAATTGTTTTGTTAGTCACAGTGCCATTTACAAAGGGATTAAACTTTATTGTGGCTTAGCCACTTGGTGGACATTTGGTTTTGTGGAGGGAGTGGAAGTTGAGGTACCTTGCAACTTTTTCAAACTGAGCCAATCCTGTATTTAGGGTGAGGAAGGGAAGGATTTGTTTCCGTTCATAACTTTTGAGTGTTTATTTCTATATCTCATATGCTGATACAATTTTTGTTTTCCATGTACGTTGGAGTCCATTGTCAAGGTATGCTGGAGAGAATCGCTGTTCCGGTTAAGCTGAGCTGGGTGCTGGGTGGCAGGCAAGCAGAGAAAGCAGACAAGCAGCTACGTGCAACATGCAGAAAAGAAAAGAGGGTTTAAAAGCAAGTAAGTTTGATCTCTTAGGTGTGTTGAATGATTATTGTGTAGGAAATTGTCCCTTCCTAGTAACATAGTTTTGTTCTTTGCAGGTGCCACTGACACATCTGTTCGGACACTGGTTTACCATCATACTTCGAGGAATGGTGTCCTGCGATTCTACATCCAAGAGTGTTAAATTTCCTCTTGGACCAAGCAAAGCCAACATGTTAATTAAATTAGTATAAATATCACAATTAAAATAAGTTGTCATTACTACTATTTTTTTTTATCTCAATAATTCCTATCCTGTTTTGTTAACATGGTTGTCTATGAACATTAAGTTCGTTTTGCAGTGGACTATTTTATGAATTAGTACAACTTTGCCCATTAAGTATAGCCTAGAATGCCGCCCCCAGTAGAACCAAAGAATGTCCCTACTCTATGGACATCTCTGTCCCTCTGATGTCCTTCCTCCTGGGGACAATTTTGAGAACAGCCTTGTGAACAATTTTGTTCGTAGTTGTTCACAACAGTCAAGTAGACAAATTTGTCCGTTGTTTATGAACAGCTGTTACTGTCCCAAAGTTCTTTTTTAGAGGGACTATTTTAAGGACAGTGTTGTATACAAATTTGTCCATAGCTATGGCCAATAAAGCCTCCAAACTTCAATGGACAAATTTGTTCGTAGTTTACGTTCAAATTTGTCTCCATTTGGTAACGCGTAAAAATGTTGCCAGTAAAGCCACAGATTTGTTCGCAGTCCAGGGACAAAAATGTCCCTAGGAGTTTGGTGTGCATAGCCCAACCGTTCCCCACACTGCGACGGATATCAAGGTCCCACTTGCCAGACGCTGGTACGGCCCCCTGGCGTTTGTTTTTCTACCGTATTAGTACAATGAATCTTGTTTGCTCGACATTCCGCGGGAACGTCTTTCTCGCTCATATAAGGCACGTCCCGTGGCGTCGCCAGATGGTGCTAGCGCCTGCCCTGTTCTCGACACGCAAACTCATTCTTGCGGCCCGGCAGGGGCGGACCCTGGAGCGCGGCAGGGGCGTGAGCGGCGGGCGCAGCCCCGAAACTTAGGGCCCCTCCGCTACCCGTTACATTCCCCCTCAAGATAGCCGCAACTATGGGCGCCCAAACATGGCGTCGCGGTCCCCGGTCGCGGGTTTGATTCCCGGTCGGGGCAACGGCTTTTAACACGGCGGACAGGTCCAGACATGACACAGGTATAAGTTAGGGCCATCTACGACCGCGAAAAAAAATTAATCAAAAATAGGCCCTTAAGGTAGCCGCAACCATGGGCCCCCAAACATGGCTGCCCGCTACTATGGGCCCCCTTTACTAATTGTGTGTCTGTTTTACTGTGTCCGCGCTACTCCTCCCAAACGGCTTTTAATCCGATCGGCCTGAAAACTTAACCCAAAGTTGCACTCGTAAATAGCTCGCCACACGCACCTTACAGCTACCTAGGTCACCAGGGTGTCAATGTAAAAAGTTGTTCGATTGGGCTACAAAATTTAAACTTAAATTTTGCTTGTAAAAAGCTCTCTTTATTTTGCTTTACAGAACTCTAGCTGATTAGGATCATCCCGAACAGGCAGGGACAAGAACTGGACAAATCGCGAAGCCCCTTACGCCTGCATGTGACCCGCCGTACATTTACCTTGAAAACATTACTGAGAAATAACTTTCCGATCCACAGCTGTTCTGAGTGGGAAATTGAGAGTAAAGAAATATGGATGGCAAAAGTGGCCTTAGATATGTACGAAAGTTAGAAACAAGGCAATCAAAATCTCACCTTTTCTTGTCCTTTTCGTTGTTGTGGAACCGAAGTGTTGAACATATTTCCCTGGAGTTTTTAGAGACCCCTGCAATACACCTGTTTTTCCCCATTAGGTTTGCCAAGTTTTCACAGTTACCACATAACAGTGACCCTAAGTTTCCCAGTTACATGTTTTCCGAAGTTTTTCCCCACAATTGTGCAAAATTGTGTTGTCGTCCCCCCCCCTTCCCCCCCCCCCCTTTCCATGCCGATTCGGGGTAGGATCAGGAAAGAAACGCACCAATCACTCGTTGTGTTTCATTTTAGAAAAGGGTAAGACCTTCAGGCAGTAGAGTCATGGCGTCAAATTAATTTAACTCCATGGTAGAGTTGCTGGAAGCGGAAGAATTGGGGACGGTGCCATTGACGCATTGCTCGACCTTGGTGATGATTTCTTCGGCCCTCTTCACGGCTTTGTCGACGGTTTCTTGGAACTTTTCCAAGACTGTCTTATATTGTGCGCGCAACACTTTGAAGGCTATGTTGGCGTTCTTTTGTAACTCTTTGACCGCCTTTATGAAGGTGTTTTCCTCGTTTCGATGAGCCTGGAACAAGGAGAAAGACATGAGGGGGGCGGCGCGGGCGCAGCAGCCACGGCTTCGTTACTCATTCATCCAGGCCGCGGTGTTACCTTCAAGCCTTGTGTGAGCACATCCCGCACTGAGTTGCCAAAAGCAGTGAGTGCTTTGATGGTCGCACTGACGGGGCCTTCCTTGCGCTCCTTTACGCTGCCCGCCACAGAGCCCTCCGCTACGTTCCGCACAGGCGTCTGCTGCGCGAAGCGCTGCCCCAGGGACTCCCCGACCGCTGCGCATACGATGTTGGCCAAGTCCTGCACGTAAATGAACAGAGCGCGTTTATGCATGTGCTCCTGTCAACCAATAAAGGCTTTACCATGTCACTTGACCGGTTAATTTAAATATAAAAACTGTTCCCTGCGGTATTATGACGTCTGCTGGCTGAGAGTTTTGGGTGGTTGTTTGAAACACCTAATACTTTTTCTTTCTGAACATACATTGTGCTAAGCATTTATGATCAAAGATAAAAGTTCATAATGTACAAACATGTTTTTAACATTTATAACCAATGAACAAAGTTAAATAAAATCCTTCAACTTTATTGTGTATGCATTTGTCACTATGTGACGCAGCGCTGAAAATGGTCCGTTATTTACGTGTCTCAGGTTGGCACCAAAAGTACAGCCCATATTTTTGGTATTTGTACAACTCACAATTGTCAGAGTTGGTTTTTAGCAGATGATACATTTAACATATTTAACATAAATAATAATAATAATAGATAATGTATCAGCATGCTTGTACTCTCAAGTTGTGAGGCGCAGAGGTGTGAGTCAGAAGAATATCTCATATACGGGGCTCGGTTCCGCTCGCGTGCTCGCTCGCGCGTTCGCCCGCTGGGCCGGGCCGGCCGCCTGCCAGCTTGCCTGGCCGCCTCGCGTGAGGCGCTGCCCCCACTCCACCCAGCCGCGCCGGCCGCGTCCGACCATCCGCCGCCCCCACCCCGCCGCGCCACTCCCGAACACGGGAAGGCTTCGGAAAGCCCCTCGCTACGGTACGTTTTGCCGAGCTGTTCGTGACCCGAGGAAATCCGAGTGCCCGGACCGGTGCTCTGATTTTTACTTTTATGTCGTTTCTTCCTCCATTAACACAACCCACCTTGTTAATATATTTTAATGCAAAATGCTCTTATCGGCCATAACAGTAAAGATAAAGCTGTGTGAACTGGAAACATGAACATTATCTAATTGATAAAACTTCACCCGACCGTATCATCTGCTTTAATGTTCTGGACTTCCCTGTTTTCTTGAGGGGAATGTAAAGTTAGGACTAAAATTTTTATCGGTTTTTAAAATTGCAGCTCATCGTGACAGGTAAAGAGAATTCTATCGGTGACCGCTAACCGTTGGTCAAAATTCGCATCCTGAGACCATGTGCAGCTGGTGTCCTATCAAGGAGGTCATGCACCAAGTGTATCGTCTGAACTCTCGAAAAAAAAAAACATGCCGCAGTATTCCCTCAACTCCATGTAGGGAGGGGAAACCTTCTCCAGCGACCTGACATCTTCCAATTGCATCGCGAAAGAAAAAAAAGTGATACACCTTTTGAGGATTTTTCCACCTTGCCGTTGTGGCATCTGGGCGCACGATTTCAGCCACGGCACGGTAGTACGAAAAGGCTTAAAATGCCGTAAAAATCGTATAGGGTTCCAGTCCACTTTTTGGGCCGTAAAAACTTAAAATAAATTACAGAAAATGTTTTTTGCCGAAATTTACTCCTCCAAAAGTCAGAAAATCGTCAAAAACACCGAAAAAGTGCGTTTTTTGCTCTTTGAATCCAGATTTCCCCTACTTCTAATCAAAAAAGGCACTATCCCAAAACGTCAAAAGAAAGCTTACAGTCTCTACTTTAAAACCACGCATCGCTCACATCCCTCGGACGCGGGTAATTTTGGCAATTCGCATCCAAAGTCTAAAAAACGTGTCAAAATGGTCAAAAACGCCATGTTTGGGACCTTTTTCTTCTTCTTTCGGCAGGGTAGGTGAATTCCGCTTATAAGAGTAGAAATAAAATTATTTTTTAGTTAACTTATCAACGAAGAACCAGAAAAATCTCAGAATACCACAATTGCCTTGTAATATTGCAACCATCTAGCAGTAAACTTAGCAAATTGTAATAAAGATCCATGTTTTTACTAAAAGAAATTGTAGTTAATATCTAAAAGTAAGTCATATGGGATTTTTTGGGATTTTTTTTCACGTATGCGTATCCAGTGGAATAGTTATACAAGAATACCGCGCCATTTCAATAGAAAAAGAATGGATCACAGCATGTCAATTTTGACCATTAAACAATATAGAACGTAAAGAAAAATCAACGAATAAACAGGTTCGCGTAAACATTGAAGAAGTAGTTTCAATTTAAAAAAATCTGGGCGCGTATAGTAAGAGAGTGAAGAGCTGAGCACACTACGGTGTAGGAGTGCGCTCAGTAACTACGCTCTTATTATAGTATAGTATTGTTAAAGTGCGGCAGGAGGCTTTAAGGGAGAATGAGAGAGGATTGTTCAGGAGAAGAGTCGGTTACAATTCGAGTTAAAGCAATCTGGTAGATGGGAGCGCGGAGCGCGGGGAGTAGCTGCACGCAGGTCTTGCAGGAAGAGCGGTCTGGGTGCAACTGCCTTGTCGCGCCGATGCGCCTAGTCGTAGCTGCCGCGCGGCCCGCCGGGCCGGCCTAGTTACCGCGTCCGCCGCTAGGGGCAGCGCGGACGCATGCGCTATTCCGCGCAGTGAGGGAAGCGTTACGCGCAGATCGGCAGAGAGTCGTCTGCTGGAGTATGTGTTTACGTGTGGGGACAGACCGCATGGAATGCGAGTACTTGCACATCACAACAGTATACTTTTAGATCTCTACGACGATACAAATGACATTATTTTTGAAAGCTGTTTACGATTTAGAAAAAAGAAGAAAATGAATCCGACGTTACACATAAACAGAGTGAAATGCAGTGAAGCGACCAGTGTATTAGTTACCTACAATGTTACACCATCGAAAGATCTTGTAGACTAATCGTCTTCATCGTGCATATTTATTAGAACGCATTCTGTAAGTTTCTTGTTTGTTGCGTTTTTGACAATTTTGTACAAAAGTTGTTAAGAATATATAAAAAAAAGATCTTGCTAACTCGCCACAGCTACACTCTAAAAAAAGTTATGAAATTTAATATCGAAAAAAGTATAACTTTTCATAAACACGTTCTAAAAGTCAACTTTCATAACATTCTTCTAAAACTTAAGATCTGGTAATCAAATTTAAGATTTCGGCTATAAAATTTTAGAAATACGGTTATAAAAGTTTAGAACGAGTTACATTCAGAACAGAAGTTATGAAAATTGAGATTGTCGCTCTTATATTTCAAAACGGTAGCTTAACTCATAAACCAATTCTAAATTTTAAGAATGGGGTGACAGCACCTGAAGACAGGCCGATTTTTTGGGTTGGGTGAGGGTTCCAAACTTAGTGGGTTGACAGGGCATCGTTGGACGTATTTACCCAAAAATTACCAAAATAGTGTGTGATTCAGATCATTGCTCTCTAAAAAAATATAATCACATTTCCACTGTACCTTTGTATGGTAAAAGTGCCAACTTCGGTATGAGAAACGAAAATTCCGTGGGTGATTCTAAAATCAAAACGCAATCTGTGAACAATCCACATATGGTCAGAAAAACAGCCGCCCGAGTCAGGTTTCACAGATCTGCCGCTAGGTGGCGCTTGGAGCGCCGTGACCGTTCTTCAATTAGTCTTTGCAATTTATGTCGTTAAAGCAAGTAATTTTCGCAAATCATACCATCTATTGCCGTCGTAGATATCAGCTCTAGCCTTTAGCTATAAGTTTTGAACGAAATATCACACTGAAGTCGAGAAAAACGCATTTCCATGTTGCCACTCCCTGGCGTCTTCGGTCGGCCATTAGGTTGGGTGCACGCATGATCCGCCCAACAATTGTGTTCGGTCTGTGCACTCTGTGGCAGCAAGGATGTGCACTTTTTCAATTGACAGGGACGAAGACCTCCAATGGTCCCTCTCCCGTCATAATTTTCTAGTTTGCTGTTCTACAGGCAAGGTTACCTTAGGTAAGGCAATTCAATCCAAACATTAATAAAACATTTATGATGTTTCATTATCTGTGACATTAAGAATCAGAATGGGATATGAGTTTCCATAACCAGTTAGTTATGAAAACTTATAAAAAGTTTATGAGATTTAATAAACTGCTTCTGATATTTCATAACGAATGTTTATGAAATTTCAGAGCTAAAATGTTATAAAATTTAAGATCCATAGTTATACAATTTTCTTCAGGTCCAGGTTATGAAATTTAAGAGGCATTTTTTTTAGAGTGTATTGCACACCTAAAATCGGACCACCTGATTGGCAAAAATTAATTTTTTTTTTTTTTAGTACATTCGACGGCACAAACAGCGTCAGGCACACTGAAGCTAAAAAGGAAACATTTGGGTAGATTTTTGCGATAGTTGTCTCCAGCTCCTCTAGCCTCAATCTTGCGAAATCTACCCTTAACAGTTCGAAAAAAAGCATTTTTGGCCGTTTTGACACGTTTTTCAGACTTTGGATGCGAATTGCCAAAATTACCCGCGTCCCAGGGATGTGAGCGATGCGTAGTTTTGAAGTAGACACTTTACGCTTTCTTATGACGTTTTGGGATAGTGCCATTTTACACTGCCGCCAAAAATTAGCGGGTCGCTCTTTGGGGCAAACACAGTTTCTAAGTTTTTCGAGCTAGGATGCTGGAATTCGGTGTACAGGTTCCCCCATTATTGGTCTTGAGATGTGCTGAGGGCGAGGCCGGTGCTCCACTCCTTGGGGTTTGTATCAACCCTTAAGTGTAAGAGGGTGAAAAAAAAAACGAGAAAAACGTGACCTTAATCACCACTTTACGCCATCGCAGAGTCAAAGTTTTGGTGAGCCCACTAAGGGGAGTGAAAAAGATTCAATTTGCCGAGATTTAACCCCTTCGCTCAAACCCAACCCAAACTGGCCGATTAGGGGTAACTTTTGAACGGCTGGACGGGACTGGCACCATTCGATCAAGCGGACGTCAAAACCTTAGTCCACGCCTGGTTCATCCCTATTCTTCCCGTTTTGGAACTCTGAAGTCAGAAAAACTGTGCTTTTTGGTGACGATTGAACGCTCAATTGAACGATCCATGTGGCCTTATCCGCTGAATGGATTTTTTTGAGGCAAAGCGGTTTTAAGCAGGCCAACCCTTTGACTTTGAAGCCCCAACGAGCCATAAGGGAAGTGCATCAATTTGACGATAAAAACCGGCCTCGAAACCACCCCTGCAGAGGCTTTTTGAAAAAAAGTTAGCATTATCCTTCCAGTTTTGCCCTAAAACGGGAAACATTTGCTTAGTTCAGGACCCAAACGCATTCAATGATCATTTTCCCACCTTGATCAATCGCTGCTTCACGAATAAGGATGATTTTTCAGCTCCACTCTTTCACAAAATCACATTGAGTGTTGCTCTCGAGGGCGGTTTTGGGGTGAAATTGATGCACTACCCTAATGGCTCGTTGGGGCTTCAAAGTCAAAGGGTTGGCCTCCTTAAAACCGCTTTGCCCCCCAAAAAAATCCATTCAGCGGAAACAGCCAAATAGATCGTTCAATTAGGCGTTCAATCGTTACCAAAAAACAGTTTTTCCGACTTAGGTGTTACAAACCAGGTAGAATAAGGGATGAACCAGGCGTAGCCTCCTGTTTTGACGTCCGCTTGATTGAATCCGGTCCCGTCAGGCTGCGACCAGCCGTTCAAAAGTTACCCCTAATCGGCCAGTTGGGGGTGGGTTTGAACGAAGCTGTTAAATCTCGGCAAATTGAATCTTTTTCACTCCCCTTAGTCGGATCACCAAAAATTTTGACTTTGCGATGGCGTTGAGTGGTGGTTGAAGCCACGTTTTTCTCGTTTTTCTTTTCGACCTCCTACACTTAAGGGTTGATACAGGCCCCAAGGGGTGGACCACCGGCCTCGCCCTCAGCACATCTCAAGACCAATGATGGGGGAACCTGTACACCGAATTCCAGCATCCTAGCTCGAAAAACTTAGAAACTGTGCAGGCCCAAAAGAGTGACCCGCTAATTTTTGGCGGCAGTGTAGATTAGAAGTAGGGTAAATCTGGATTCAAAGAGCAAAAAACGCACTTTTTCGGTGTTTTGACGGTTTTCTGGTCTTTGGAGTAGTTAATTTCGGCTAAAAACACTTTCTGAAATTTTTTTATGTTTTTACGGTCCAAGAAGTCGACTGGAACCCTCGACGATTTTTGTCGCATTTTTAGCCTTTTCGTGCCACTGTGCACAGCTTTCACCCTAGGGATCTGAAAATTTAAACTGTAGATCCTCGGCACAGTCCGCACAAATTGTCAAAGGGGATTTTTTTTTACATTCTGTCTGATTTTAAAACTGCATCACATTGTGAGTGTAAATTTGACTATGTTCATGAGGTCACGGTTTCTTTTGGGCTTCATGCGAGCTTTTACTGAGCCGTCTAAAGGCTATACCAGAATACGGCCAGAAAATGAGGGACGGGCAGTTTAGGCAGAGTTTTACTGGATTTGTGAACATGGACCACTATTCAGCAGTTCAGCACGTTGCTCAAAATTTACCTCGCAAACGATCTAAGTTTCTTTCACAAAAAGCTAAATCCAAATATTCAGTCTAAATCTAAAACCTGAACCAAATCGAAGTTTTATTGCTTCATTTCATTTTTGAATCGAATCGAAGCAATAATTGAGATCTAATATAATTTCGGTTATATAGAAATCCGCAATTTGTCGAAAGGAAACATTGACAAAAATACATCTGCCTTTTACTGGTTCTTTCTGTTCAGTTTGCATGAGCCAATGAGAAAATGTATTTGCACGGGACCAATTACAAGTCATTGCGATTTCGGATGAAAAAGCCTTTAATTTCTCAAATCGATCGATTTAAAAGCCGTGAGGTTCGAAATCGTCTGAAATCAAAGGTCTCTAGATTCTGTTGGATTCAGATTCGCTCTGTACCTGCAGTGAGTTTTTCAGGAATTTCTCGTTGGCGGCCGAGGCTTCCGGTTGGATGTCATCGAGGGTCTCAGAGACCTCAGAGAAGTCGCCCTCCACGCTGCGCAGGAGGGCCAGCACAGAGTTCAGGTCTGCCACGTTGGCGACCAGGCACGCCACGTCCACGGAGAGGCCAGTGCGGTCGCCGTCAGATCTGATGGTGCCGGCTTCAGCACACAGCACCTGTGACAATGCAAACGGTATACTATTTGTTTTAGAACGTGCGTTGACTGTAATAAAAAGTACTTTGGTACATGTAATGTACGGAAAATATGGTACAAAGGTACAGAAAAGGGTACAGAAAATTCCGTACCTGTTTTCCGTACTCTACATAAGAATTTCATTGGGGTGCGGGGAAAACGGTTACGGAACGACCGTAGTTGGCAGAGTATGGCGGTCTTGGTAAAAGATTGACCAGATCTTTTCTGTGGATTTTTCTACCAGTGCTCAGTACCTAAATAAATGAATACCCCCTCAATCACCTTGGAGCACTGGAAGAAAAATCCACAGACATTCCACAGAAAAGATCTGGTCAATCTTTTACCAAGACCGTCCATCGTTTACTAGATCGGCTACCAGATCTCGGGTAACCGTCATTGAAATTTGAAAAAGTAATATCTTTTTACCCCCTCTAGTGTGTGATATCCGGATCCATGGCCTTACGTCCCTTGTCAACACGTCCCTACAACGATTCGTCCACAGCTTTTGTCCTGTATCGATTCGTCCCCAATTACAAAATATAAGGTATGGAGTATCGACTCGTTCTTCCTCTGTCCGCAGGAGGTATTGGGGCAACAATACACTTTAAAAATTAGTCGTCATTTTGACTAAGGGCAGACTGGACCGGGCGAGTGGTTTGGGTATTCCCGCCCGGTCCACGGGCCCGTGAGGGCCGTGGGCCGCCGCTGGGCGCTAGCTGATAGTGCTAGCGAAACAAACGGAATCCGTGACATTTACTTCGAATCGTGATACCAAGGTGCCACTTTGCACACATGGTCTTTAGACCCAAATGAACGATTTTGCCCGCAGCGCATGTCAAAATTTGCGTGTAGGTAGATTTTAGGGGAGTGAGGGGAATTTAACGTTAAAATTTTGAACAGGTCAAAGAGGTCCTAGAAACACGAAGTGTCAAATCTTAACATCGACCACGAGGAATCGAATAGAGCAACCGGAAACAAACTCCGAGGACCAGAAGTGGGTCAAAAGCCGCCATTTTGATTTTTTTTGGTAAATTGGGGATTTTGACCTTATGAGGGTCTTGGTTTCAATCATGGGCTCGAGTACTATGTTTAGGAGGTCGGGATGCCTAGCTGTGCCACCGGAAGTGAAATTCGAAGACCGGAAGTGAGATTTGAACACTGGCAGTAGCGGCAAAGCCACCATTTCGGACAATAATGGTCACACTGTGTTGCTCAGGATCGCGCACTGCGTCCAGACGGACGTTTAAGCTGCAAGGCAACGCGAATTTGGGGTGGCGGAATCCAAACATGCCACCGGAAATAATCTTCCGCAACCGAAAGTAATATTGAGGCACAGGATGTGGCCTAAAAACCGCTAAACTCGAAAATTGGGCGCCCGTTTGTCGTCAAAACGTGCACGTTGAAACTAGGAGCCGAACTATGCGTTTCCGGTCCCATGAGTTCTGCACCATCTTACCGGAAGTGACCTTGACCCGACAGTTTTAAATTAATGTCCAATGCTTAATCTGTTGAAGAATTTTTAAGTACAAATCTATGTTGTTTTTTGTAATGTATAGAACGTAGTGGGTACTGTAGGGTGTCTCACGATATTTGCGAAATGTATTTTTTGATAAGTGCCGGGGCGGATCTTAAAGATGACACAAAATGAAGATATGTCTGAAGCTATTGAATTTTGGACAGTTATAAGTTCCCGCTTAACTTGGTTAAAGTTTGGGACAGGGCACACTGAAAATAATGAGTTTTTAATCTGAGAACATGTGGATCACATTGATGGAACGCTCTCAGATATTCCGAGTTCATCCCATCAATAAAATACACATGTGCTCAGATTAAGAATTCATTTTTTTCAGTGTAGGAGGGTATGTGGGACATAGGGTTACAAAAACAGCCCTAGATTAGCCAGTTTTCAACCGATTTCCCTTCAAAGAGAGGCATTTTGTTTGGCGAGAGAGAGCCGTTTTCTTTTGTACAAGCGCATTTTGTGTACAACTGAATCCCTTTCTTCCAGGACCACACTTCTTTGCCAAACCTGCTAATTTTGACGTTTAGGACCACTTTTGATCCACTTGTAGTCATTGAATCCCAAAAAAAGGGGCATATTTGGATCTCGCATGACAAATTACAACGGAAAACGTAATATCAATATCTTTATAAATTTTTTGCCTTTCGTTTAGGGCCCGAACATATGACATTTTAGCGATTGTTCTTTTTTTTTGGCCTATTTTTAGTGCTTGTAAATTTTTGGAAGTTCACATTTAGGTTCCTCGTATCAAATTAAATTGGGTTACGCACTGTTTCGATTCTTAAATGCGGTTTGGAGGCTGGTTCAAATTTTTGGCCCCTAAAAGACCGGCAACTGCACTTTAGTCTTGATTACTCGTTTCACTATATATTTTGTTCCGACGAACCTAAATACAAGGTAGGTTTACGCCAGACCGTGTCTTGTCGTAACAGGCTTCGCGATGCTGCGCCAGTTACGACAATCCACGCCTGGCGTTACACCTACCTTGGCCTGCGGCGCTTCCCTGCTTGCCTTCGGCAAGCTGTCTCAAGGATTTTTGAGGCATTGAGTAATGCACCACGTGAAATCTGCAATAGAATTTTTTAGTCGGTCGATCCCCTTTTTTCAAGATTCTGATTCGGCAAACTGATGAAGTCGGGCTCCTAGACCCCCCTTCCGACCCCTCTTTGAAAAGGTCTTGCCGAGACCTATCAAAATCTGCAATAAAAAATTTTAGTTGGTCGACCCCCTTTTTTCAAGATGAAGGGTCGAAGTTGATTATGTTAGAAATTCGGGCCGAGGTAGCCAATTCGCTGGTAAAAGTTTGGTCAGGGGTCGAAATTGATTTCATTTTCGTCATCAGGAACTTTAAAAACATAAGAAACAATGTAAAAATGTAACACTGTTAAAAATGAATGAAATTTAATGACATTTATAACATTATTTTTCATTAAACGTCATTATTTTTAATAACACCTACACATTCATTAAATTGTAATGAAAATTTCACTACCTTGGTCATAAAATTTCATGACAGCAGCCATGTAGTGAAAGTTTCATAACATCATGTAGCCTGTAATGAAATTTTCATTACATGTCATTAAATTTTCCAAGAAATTTCAAGTATGACATAAAATCATACAATTTGTTCTGGGTTAAATGTAAGTTTCCTCATTCTCTTTTAAAATTGTATTGAACGGCAGCACGTATTTCTTCCGTAATATCGTCCATTCCTGCGTCTCATGCCGAACCTGTCATTCGAAGCTCTGCCGCCAGGTGTCGCATGGTACACGGGGTTCGCTCTCAAATCCGTATTTTGCATCTAAATTATCTAAATTGAGGAGATATTCTAAAATTTCTTCATGTTTCATGCAGAACGCTTGATTGTTAAAATAATAGCTAAGACTTTAGGGGAAAAGAATAATATTTGACCTGACGAAATAAGTTTCTCTGATGTTGCTCGATGGCGTCTACGGGCTGCGGTCAGGTAGGGCAAACGCCTGATCTCCCACTCTCAAGCAGCATCTGCTTCCGACTTCAGACATTCTGAGTCGGTAATTTTTACCTGTCCTCTGTTGTCAGAGAAGTAATCCTCACCCAAACCAATATCAGATCGAAACAAAAGTTATGTAGTTTGCGTCAACTTTCTTCATTTTCATTACGTTAATGTCATTAAATTTTTCATTACATTCTTTCATTACACTGTAATGAAAGTTTCAATAACATAAATGTAATGAAAACTTTAATTACATTGTAATGATTATAGCTTCACTACAATGTAATGAAAATGTAATTAAATTTTTTTAACAGTGAAATATAAAATCACTAAAAAGTTGCACTTTTTCTGCCGTTTTTTTAAGTGTTTTTTCGTTATTACGACTGAATGGAATGAGATAGAAAGCTGAATTTTTGCGTGTGGCGAGCCAAGGATATACCTAACAACCCTGCAAAACCCGTCCCGATCGGCTGAGCCGTTTGGGAGAAGTAGTGCGGACACGCAAACAGACAAACAGACAGACAGACAAAACTTTTCAACCCCACTGGAGTAACTGGCTTCGCTAATCGCTGAGCCAACAAGGTAGGTTTACGCCAGACCGTGTCTTGTCGTAACAGGCTTCGCGATGCTGCGCCAGTTACGACAATCCACGCCTGGCGTTACACCAACCTTGGCCTGCGGCGCTTCCCTGCTTGCCTTCGGCAAGCTGTCTCAAGGATTTTTGAGGCATTGAGTAATGCACCACGTGAAATCTGCAATAAAATTTTTCAGTCGGTCGATCCCCCTTTTTCAAGATCCTGATTCGGCAAACTGATGAAGTCGGGCTCCTAGACCCCCCTTCCGACCCCTCTTTGAAAAGGTCTTGCCGAGACCTATTGGAATCTGCAATAAAAATTTTTAGTCGGTCGACCCCCTTTTTTCAAGATGAAGGGTCGAAGTTGATTATGTTAGAAATTCGGGCCGAGGTAGCCAATTCGCTGGTAAAAAATTGGTCAGGGGTCGAAATTGATTTCATTTTCGTCATCAGCACCTTCAAAAACATAAGAAACCATGTAAAAATGTCTCTAAAATATGAAGTCACTAAAAAGTTGCACTTTTTCTGCTGTTTTTCAGTGTTTTTTCGTTGGTACGACTTAATTATTTGAGAAAGAGAGCTGAATTTCGACGTGTGGCCAGCCAAGGATATACCAAACAAACCTTCAAAATCTCGTCTCGATCGGCCGAGCCGTTTGGGAGGAGTAGTGCGGACACACAAACAGCCAAACAGACAGACAAAACTTTTCAACCCCACTGGAGTAACTGGCTTCGCTAATCGCTCAGCCAATAACTTTCTAAAAATTTACAAGCACTAAAATTAGGCCATTTTGTGAAATCTTACCTTACCTGGTACTCATCGAAAAAGGCAAATGCGCGATTTTCTCCGTATACAACGGTTCCACTTTAAAAACGGATGTCCTTATGCAGTAATTTTGCGTTCGAAGTTAATGTGTTAGAGCTTGAAAAAAGATGCCGTGGTGTATAAAAATGCTAATGTACTTTTTGTTGCCGCAGTTGCCCCGGCATCGGCATGCAGGGGAACATGGGAAATGAGTTGCGGCGGCATAAGCACCTCATCGTGCAGGACCCTGTAGTGCAACCACACTTGTCAAGCTTTCGGACTGCCTTCAAATATTCCGGTAACTCCGTCCACACTACTTTCCACTCATTTTCGGAAAGTTTCCGCCCGCAACCTTCAGGTGAGGTTGTTGTGCCTTCTATGTGAGTGGCAGGGCCCCAAATGTGTCCGGCGACAAAGGCAGCCCTGTTTGTGTGCTGTATTTAAGCGGCTTTAGCAGGTGGAATCGCCCCAGGAAACACTCCGAATCGAAAGGTGATACTTTTAGTACCTTTTTGGCCGCTATACCGAATGTCTTGCCTTCAAGCGATACATAAGAATATCACCAAAACTTTGTGATACCTTGGGATATCGTCGAAATTTGGCAATTAATTTTGAACAAATCAAGGGGACTCGTTCATTTTTTAGTGCCAAATTTTGGCAATACTCCGAAGAATTGCCAAATTTTGGCTATAGTTTTGTGTATCGCCGTTTTACAGAAAAGATATTCGGTATGGCCGTTTGTTCGCGATCCTCAATTGTATAACCAAAAGTCAGTCCGAAAGCTTGACAAGTGTGGTTGCACTACAGGATGCCACACGATGAGGTGCATATGCCACCGCAACTTTTTCAAATGTTTCCCTGCATGCCGATGCCAGAGCAACTGCAGCAACAAAAAGTACATCAGCATTTTTATGCAACACGGCATCTTTTTTAGGCGTTAACACATTAACTTGGAACGCAAAATTAATGCAAAAAGACATTCATTTTTAAAGTGGAACCGTTGTATACGGAGACAATCGCTCAGTTCCGGGCAACCCGTAGACAGTTAATATTTTTAAATTTTCCAATGTGTTTTTAACCAATGACACTACGTAGTGTGTTCTATACATTTACAACAACAGGGATTTGTACTTTCAAAATATTCAACATATAAGGATTGGACATCAATTTAAAACTGTCGGGTAAAGGTCACTTCCGGTAAAATTGTGCAGTACTCATGGGACCGAAAACGCAAAGTTCGGCTCCTGAAATGTTTCAACGTGCCCGTTTTGACGAAAAACGGGCGTCCCATTTTTGAATTCGGTGGTTTTTAGGCAACTTCCTGTGCCTCAATATTACTTCCGGTGGCGTAAGATCATTGTTACGCTATGTGGTGATTTATAATGCGCCTGGTGGCACACCCCGTCCGATGAGCGCCTTGCAGATAGGCAACCTAATCGGCCCCAGCGGACGGAAGGCAGCCCAGCTTACCTCCTCGGACCGAATGCCTCCCTTGTCTCCTTCTCTCTCTTAAGCCTTACATTTGGACCACTTGAACTGAATAATTACACACTCAATACTCCTTAAATATTTATTGTGAAGCTATGTTACATAGTAATTCATTATAAACCGATCGATTTCCCAGGGTTCACACTAGGACCACATGCGATAACAATAATTCATTTCAGAATAGTTGTAACATATTCATGAAACAAAAACTATTTCCAGGCGCAACACAAAGAATTCATGTCGACTTTGCCAGACTCAACAGCGCCTGCGATATGAGCATCGTCACAATATATCAAGGTTTAACATTTATAATGAGACAGGCCCCTTTACATTTTCTCTAACTCGTTTTGCATTCCTCCCAAAAAGGGCGTTGGCCGTGTTACAGAATGGCCACCTGCCTCTCTTCAAACTGGTTGCCCGTAGGGTGTTACCTGCCTGGTTCGGTTTATTTACAAATTTAGGACTACAACAAGCGAAGCCAATGAGTTCACAAATAGAGTATACTCAAAAGGAGCCTTCGTGGAAGTAGCTAGGGTTAATGGCTACCATCAAGTGGCCACGGAGTGGTAAAGTCAACCGCCTAACGAGAGCCGCTACGCACAGTGCGGCCAAATCAAGAAAAGGTGGACATAATTCAAAAAACTGTAACTATCAAACCCAGGACGACGAGCTGACGTTGTATTATGTTTTCGGGGTCTCTGAGTCAATTTATTTACTTAATTTTGATACAGCAGGGTCGGAACCAGGAATATAAAAGGGGGTAAATTTTACAAATATTTCAAACCGATTGCAATTTTGCATAGGGGGTTTTACGGGGTTCCTCAATCCATTTCTGACCTTAATTTTGAAATAACAGGGGCGGGTCAGGGAGTTCAAAGGGGGGGAAGTTCAATTTCACATGATATGTAAAAATAAATGCCAGAAACAGATTCAGGTACCCCTTAAACCTAAAAATACAAAATTTCAATAATTTTGACCAATTTTCAAAATTTACCCCCGTTTTTGTTTCTGGTTCCGCCCCTGTTTTGTCAAAATTACAGTCACGATTGGATACATTGACTTTCCTTACGTACGGAGGGTCAATTTGACTGTCCCCGCTATGATTGTTGTGTCGGTACCAGCCTCTCCAATCCGTCCACAAAGATGTCAATTGCGTTTGCAAAGGTATACATTATTGCGTTTTGCCGATAAACGGGACAAAACGGGAAAGAAAACCCTTCGCAATTGCATAGAGTAAAGTCCAAACTTTCATTCCCAATGCAGCACGGCACCTGAATGTTTATGAATCGTTTTGTAGGTCAATTTTAAAACTGCTAAAATGTTAAATCGTCTCACGAGGTTATGACCTGAGGAACAATCGGTAATATTCACAAATTTTCACGTTCAGGATAAATCCACGGGTACCATTCGAAAGAGGAAGGCTAGAGCTATCGTTTCATGGTCGGGGTTAAATTAATATCACTCGCACAACGGATTGGGGCGCGTTTAAAGACAGCCATCGCATACGCGCTGTTACAGCGCCATGACGAGTCGCGCCGGAACCGGTAGTTTGAGGCTTTGTATCTCGGAATCCGCACGCAGTCCGGGGCTGAGTTGCACAGTAATATGTAGCCCAGACACTGTACTTTGACCACCATAAGTCATAAATGCTAAAAAAAAACTTTCAAATAATGAATTTTGGCCACCTTTTTTCGATTTCGCCGCACTGTGCTACGTAGTGGCCACGCCCTAAAATTACTCACTTCACAACCCTAACCTATACAGCCATTTCGTCACCACAAGTTCTTGAGAAACATTACAATAAATCCCACGAAATACTCTACGCTTTGCCGTTGTTCCTTGCCAAGGCTGAGAGGCCACTCAAAATACCTACTCAACCCTACTCAATGAGAATCCCATACTGTAGCTACAGGGTCCAACCTACTATGAGCCGTAGGGCCTCCGAGTGGCCCTATGCCCTTGTACTTACCCCAGATCCCCGCTAGTAGTGAGAGCGTTTTCAGGCAAGATTTTTATTTTATACTGCCCCTTGAGCCGTCAGTGGAGAGAGGGAATTCCGAAAAAGAGCTCCCCCACACGGGGCCTGCGTCGCCCCACTCCTTGCGCGCTGCTGCTCGCTTGATGCGCGGGAGGTGAGGTGCCTTGATATTAAAAGAGGGGAGAGTCCTCTGTCCAACGAGTGCAAGAAAGACAAAATGCCTTCCCCACCGTCGCCAGGCTTTGACTCCTCTACTGCACAGACCCGCTCGTCCCGCGTGGCAATCCAATAGTGGCCCTTGCTACCCTTCCATAGCGCATAGAGCATCCATATGCCCTTGTTAGGTCATAAACCCGTCATTTCTAAAAAAAGCTCCAAGCTCCCCCTTCCCTCGGGCACCCCTCCTCGCTCCCCTCTATTTTTCTCCTCTTTTGGTGGCCCACATGCATAAAGCAATTAGCCGGGCAACGCTTCTCCCCACTCTTCAACGCTTCTCCCCACTCTTCAACGCTTCTCCCCACTCTTATGTCCCCCTCCTCTAGCCTCCGTGCAGGAGTATCGCCGAAGGCACGGGGTATAACCAGCGTCTCCTACTAGAACCCGCATCCAGCGGCTGATAGTTCGGACTTCTCAGACCGTCAAATGACGCAATGGCATAATGTACCATGTAGTTCAACATTCCTTGTGGCTCAAAATTGTTACATCGTAACATCATTTGCCATCATTAAAAGTAATTTGTTTTTTTAATATTTGATTTTATATTGATTTTTTTTTTAAATAAATTTGGAAACATCTGATTTTTTACTCTTTTGTGGTAGCAGGCGACAGTTGTGGAGAATCTGTGCACGTCGTACTTGATGACTCGTCAAGTATGTTACGCAAGACGTAAATAAGGGTAGTGGCCCTCAAGTGGTCCTGCTTTTACGCAATGTTGTATTAAATTGCCCACGTTTAAAGCTTTCGTTGTCTTAAATAACGTTGAAATCACGTTGCACCAAAGAAACAACCTTCTCAAGATGCAATCTTTGGTACACATCCAGCTTTGTTCACCTAGATACCAGAACGTATTCAAGTACAGCTAATACAAAGCTGGCCTTGTTTCAGAGCTCTCAAAACCTTTTGAAAAATTTTTAAAGTTTGCATTTAGAGATTGTGCTTTCATGTGGAACCGTTGCACAGAAATCAGCCTTCTTCAGTGCAGGGAGTCCTTCTGCATCTCTCACTCCCTCCGTGAGCACCATATGTGTTACAGTTTTGTTGAATAAGGGCTGGTGGTCCCGTTTATTGTTAGAACAAATCTATGCTGAAGCAAAGTATTGAGCTCACGGTTCGAACAGTTTTGTGTGTGTGCACTGAACAACCTAACGTAGTATAGACAACACCAACTGATGTGGTCAAATGAGAGCAATTTTGACCGTATCAGTTGGTGTGGTGTAGACCACGAATGGTGTGGTCATTCCATGCAATGACCACACCAACAGATGTGGTCAAAATAGCACCCACTTGACCACACCAGTTGGTGGGGTCTAGACCACGTTTGGTTTTTCAGTGTGTGACGTTCTACCCGAATAGTTCAGCGACTTTGATAGACTAATTGATTATGAAATTAAATTGATGCTGTTTCTTAATGTTTCTATTGCTTTACCAAAACGAAACTTGGAGTAAAGTAAGAAAAGCAGTCTTCGAATTCAATGCAGAGGAAGGGAACGGGACGGTTTATAGCTTTATCCGTCTGCTAAATGAATATGTTTTAACGTTGACCTCTGAATTAAATTTGGCTTATTCTAAAATTTTAAAACTTTCTCATGAAGATCTATAAAAGAAACTAATCTACTAAGAAATAATTGAGAACTTTACTTTTATTTCTAGTTTTTTAAAAATGCGGTAGACAGTAAAAAAAATATTTGGCTTCGATATGCACCCAACTTACATGTACTAATGCCCTGCTTTGTTCTCTTGTTGACAGCAATAAGTTTAAAGTAAATGCTTATCTTATTAAAATACGTGCCCCTTTTGAAAGCGCGGCCGTAAGAGTAGAGTGATAGAATGAAAGTCGAATCTTTCTTCGAGATAACCACAACCATGAAAACAGATTCGACTTTCGTTTCATTGCTGCACCCTATTAGTCGTAAGTGATAAAAAAAGGTCCAATGAATGTTACACTACGTAAATCATGGCACATGTGTCACAGCCAAACAAATGTGATAGCTTCACACTATCACATTTGTTTCAATAAAAAACTATATTTCTCCCTGCCCCATAATATACACACTCTCTCAGGACGATGTAGATCAAGTAAACGCAGTCTGACATTTAAATTTGACACTTGATTCTTTACGGCCGTGACCTCAGGAATCGATTCGCGTCAACCCCAGGACGATCGCTTCAACCGTTCACCCGCTGCAGCCGTTCAAAAATCAAGGGTAGGCCACCCGCTCCCACTTTTTAAGGGGGGGGGGGTCATAGGGATTTAAAGCCCGGTAATATTACCCGTAAGATTCGGTAACTTACGCGTAAATTACGGTAAGTTACGGTGAGGCGGTAACATTGGTAATATTGGTAATATTGGCGTATACGCATATTAAGGCGCAAATCCCGCTCCGGCGGCGTTGCGGCAGTGCATTTGAGCTTTCCGCGCGTCGGGCGAGCCCTGCTGTGTTGCCATATGGCTGCTGCTTGCCCCCGCCTCGTCACAAGCGGCCGGTCTGGCTGCCGGAATCAGACAGTGAAGAGGAGGAAGATCATGTGCCGGTGGACGAGCCCCTGCGTGAGCCCGAAGCGGAGCAAGGGCCAATACCGCGTCCTCTCCCGCATCAGCAAAGGGTTCCTACTCCTCCTCATGACACCGCGGCTGCGCCTGTTCCCCCCAGGGCGACCGCAGCCGCGGCTACTGGTACCGAGGCCCGACTTACCAGGTCTCGCAGAGCACGCCCTCCACTGAGAATGAAAGAGTCATGATCAATACCCATTTTTGGGTGAGGAACACTTTATCACCCGAATTTGGGAGATAAAGAATTCCTCTCCCTAATTTTTAGTCATGATCATGACTCTTTCATTCTGAGTGTCGTTAGAATGACCGGACTTAAGTAGAATATGTGCGTACCTGTACGTACCTGCCTATTGTATAATGGCTAATGACTATCTATCGTTTACTCTCTGTACTCTTATTACTTGATTTTGTACTTTTCCCCTTTCATTGTACGTGTTTGTAGAACCCTTTATGTGAAAATATAATTTATTTTCAGTATTTTCGTATAAATTCTTGATTTTTTAGAAAAATACCAAAATTACCGTTATATTACCGTATATTACCAATATTACCGTAACTTACGGTAAGGGTTTTAAATTACCGGTATTTTTAAATCCCTAGGGGGTCAGCGAATTTGACCTTCATATGTATCAATCGATTCGTCTCGCCGAGGTAGAGTGGCCGCGGACCCCCACCCAAATTTCGTCCCCCAGCGCTCTAACTCTAACCGTTTAGAAGTTATTAATCAATTAATAATTCCGTTTGAACTTAAGCAAGATCGGGTCCGGCCACGACATGGGTGGGTGACCGGCCTGACCGCTCGAGGTTAAGCAGCAGTGGGTCTGATCAGGAGTAGGATGGGTGACGGCCCCAAAGTCAACTTTAGTTGGCCTAACCTAACCTGCGGCGGTTAACCAAGGGAAGGATAGACCAAAAGTGTCGCAGGGTAGGTTAGACAAACCACCCGGGTGGAAGGATCTGCAGTTGAAACTATATGACAAAACAGGAGTTTTTCTGTTGTAAAATGTATTGTTTTAAGTGAAAACAAAATTAGAAAATTAAGAAGTTAAAAGTAACTTTTAAGAGAAAATAATTGCAGTTAAACTGTAGTCAACTGCAGTAAAACTGCAGTTTAACTATGCAAAAACTACCAGTTATTTGGAACAACTATAGTTTCTCCCTCATTTTCGTGCTAGTTTAACTGCAGTTAAAGTGCAGTTCAACCTTAGTTTCGAACAACTTAAAAGCCATTTGAAATATCTAGAAAGAGAGTAATGAGGGTTCAGTTTCGGAAAAGAAGGTGAAAATGCAAAATAGAGCCTCAGCCCTGTTTTCAAGTTGCCACCTCAGGTTTCCAACCTTAGGTGTTGATGAGAGGAGGCAACTCCTCTCGGAGATGATCACCCGTCAAAAATATACTTCGTGCCGAGGGCTGATGCTCAGACCGGCACAGCGATCGGAGCCCAACCAAACTACGACCCGTAGCCGTACGCGAGAGGAAAGTTGTACTCAAAGTTATTTCCCTAATATTCCACCTATCGAGATCAATCTTTTTGTGGTAGAGTCATAGCATCTCAAATATTTACCCTGCACAGAGTTTGATCCAAAAATATTCCTCTGATCGGCTGCAAGAACACTTTTAACTCGAAGACGTAAATGATGCGACACTAGCGCCACCTAGCGGATGATGCACTAAGTGTCCATTTTTGCGGTAGTCGATTTGTTTTGCTCCAACTTCACTCAACGAAAGTGTTATTTAATACTACTAGGATGTGATATTATGTTTATTTTAAAAAGGGTTTATGAGGGACTACACAGAATTACTTTGATTTAGTTTTTAATAAAAAAAATAATTAAATACTAAGAATTTTTCTACATCTGTTAAACTACACGCAATTTTAGAGTAATCCTGTGTAAAGTTGTAGTCCTCTTCAAGACAAACTTGCATTTTATGACCAATTTTAATTATTAACTGTCATTATAAAAAATGTAAGCGCAAAATATTTTGGACCTTTGCGACAAGTCAGTTTACGTAAACTTGTCGCAGACTTTGGGTTGCTTTGTCTCTTTAGGGAGGCTAACTTAAAAAAAGGGGAAACTTGCATAAATTTTTAAACAGCGAGCAACTATACCATTTAAAGTAAAGCCAACTGTATTAGGTATAAACTGTAAACGTTTGGTTTAACCTGAAACTTTTTTTAAAGGGAGACGACATAAAATTCAACGTAAACCTCAACTGCTTTAAAAGTAATGAAGTAGCCACTGTAATTCTGAGTTCCCCTAGTGGTATGTAACTTTTACTTGATACAGGTAACTAGAAGATTGCATAAGACGTATGGAAACTTACTAGTTTTGAGACATAACTATCAACGTTAGTATGTCGATAAGAGAATATGTTTAAAATATATACTAAGTACGGAAACATATTAGATGAGAGACATTTTTTAAATATTTATTTTCAGCAGTCGCTTTACTTCCAGAAATGGATATTAAGTAAATTGTAACTAAAACTTAAACTGAACCTCCAACTGAACTTCAAATCAACACTAAAACTACATTGTGAACTGACAGAAAACTACAATTTCAACTGCAAAGTGGAATTGTGTTTAGTCTTCAGTTTCTTTTTAAAACAAACTATAGTTCGGGAACTGCAGTTTTGGTACTGTAGTTGAATCTACAGTTTAACTTAAGATCCTTCCACCCGGGCAGATGACCCAGCACTGTACAAAAAAGGTCCTGTAAATGCCGTGAATTTATTACCAATGTTTGCTGTTATGCAATTCACGGCGTTTGCTGTGAACTAGTTCACGGCGTTCACTGTGATCTCGGTCACAGTGTTCACTGTGATCTGGCCACAGTAAACGCCGTGAATTGGAGCCTGATTTGCAGTACTACGGTGCTCAGCGGCGTCAAACTCACAGTGTTTACTGTGAACCAGATCACGGTAAACACCGCGAACAAGATCACAGTGAATCGCGTGAGCAGATTACAGTAAACGCTGTGAATTGATCTACAGTGAAAACTGGTTATAAATTAACGGCATTGACAGGACACTTTTTTTTGGAGTGAGGGGGTTGGTTCCAAGGATGGGTGGCACCAAGTTGGGCCTAACACTGTTAAAAAAAAAGTCTGAAAATTCAGACAAAATGAGTCAGAAGTTATTAACAGACTTGAGGGCTGAAAATTCAGACCACTTAGATGGTCTTAAAATTCTGAACTGGAGAGTCTCACATTTAAGAGTTGGTGGTCTAAAAATTCAGACCTGTATGAAGATTGCAAACAACAAGGTGCATGTCATATAAAATACAATATTGGAACCATCTCATGTGTGTGTAGTCCTCAAGAGAGGACACCCCGACTAAAAATTGGGTTGAGGGAGAAGATCCTTGGGCCTTCTCCCTGACTAACGAGGAGCCGGCCTGCGGCACCCAAGGAAATGGCGACACGGAGCCACCCGCGAGAGGTAAATTACAATGTGAATTGTTCAACTCCCACACATATTACGGAGATGAATCTTGCAACAGAGCATGGTTCTCATATGACCGATTAAGTGTTGCCAATTTTTGAACTTTTCAATTAGTATATTTTTGCAATAAAGGCCTATTAAACAGAGGGAGGTATGTTTCACAACATGTGCGCCATCTGGCGGACAAACGAAATCTTACGTTGGTCTGAATTTTTAGACTTAATCGTCTAAATTTTCAGACTGCACAGGTCTTCATTCAAGTTGTAAGACGCTCAGGTCACAATTTTCACACCAAAAGACTGAATTTTCAGACAAGTAGTCTGAAACAAGTCTGAAAAATAGATTCAGACCACCAAGTCTAAAAAAAGTGGTCTGAATTTTCAGAATTTTTTTAACAGTGAACCTACATTACGGAAGGTACCTAAGGATAGGTTAGCCCAAAATGTCGCAGGGTAGGTTATACAAACCAGATGACCCAGGGGGTGGGTTCCAAGGGTGGGTGGCACCAAGTTAGGCCTAACCTAACCTTTGAGGTTAGGTAAGGTCAGGTTAGATTAGAAACTGAAAGGAACGGTGCTCTGGGGATAAGGCAACGACCCCTTTGGAGTCGAAAAATCAATTTCAGACCTCTTTCTCTTACGGTTTAGGAGCTATGATGACTTGAAGGCAGAGAGATGTCTTGATAGCATAGTGGTTTACGTGTCTTGCTGGCGATCCTGAAACGTGGGTTCAAATCTCCATCCCGCCAACCATTTTTTTCCCCTCTTTTGGACCTTTTTCACCTTACGGACAACCTATTTGGCTTTTTCCCATCAAACAAGGGAAAATTTAGACCGACCCGTGTTTGATTCCGGATTTTTTATCCTTCTCGGATAGGTTAGACCGTGGGCATAAGGCCGACCCCTTTGGGGTAAAGAAGGTCCAGTAAGGAAGGCGCCACTCCTACCATCAAGCAGGAGCTCCGCCGCCAGACCGGACCAACCTCGGACGCAACCCTTGCGGACGCGACCTTTTTGCCTCCCGGCAAGTAAGGCGCCACTCCTTCCGCAAAGCAGCAATCCAACCGCTCGGCAAGCCGAAGCGACGCTCCTCTCACGAAGAGCAGCACTTCTACTTGATTCCGGATTTTTCCTTCTTTTATAGGTAGGACCGTGGGTATAAGGCCGACTCCTGTTGGGTCGGAAAATCAATATCAGACCTCTATCTCTAACGGTTTTACTCCAACGGAATTAAACCTGGAGCGGTGGCTTGATATCGTAGTGGTCAACGTGTCTTGCTGGCGATCCAGAGTCGTAGGTTCAAATCTCCATCGCTGCAACATTTTTTTCCCCTGTTTAGGACCTTTTTTACCTTAGGGACAACCTTTTTGGCTTTTTCCCTTCAAACAAGGAAAATTTAGACCGTCCCGTGTTTGATTCCGGATCTTTTTTCCTTCTCAGATAGGTTGGACTGTGGGTATAAGGCCGACCTAACCTAACCTAGCCGGTTAGGTGTTGGGTCAAGACTTGGTTTGGTGACCGCGTGGTAAACCTCAATAAACCCAATTAATATTTTATTTTTTGCCCGTCCCGTATTATTTATGAAAATAAATATCGGAGGACGTGCATATAGTATGATGCGTGCTGTGCGTTCGTCCATCCGTCCGTTCGTCCGTTTGTCCGTCCGTCCGAGGTCTTCCCGTGGTCCGATCTTCACCAAATTTGGTATGCAGCCTCCTAGGGTGAACTTTAGAACCGCCCAGTGACGGCATTTTCGATCCGAGCACCAGGGGCGCTCCTGCAGGTGCATCATGGTTTACATGGTGTACAGGAGGATCTCTGCAACGGAGGCCAGTAGAAGGGCATGTAGGGGTATTTTTGGAATCGGGGCGACGAAATGGGGACAACGGTGTTAGTATCGAGCCGATCGGAAAAGTTTGGGCCCAGGTTCGAATCCTGCTGGGGTAAAAATACGATCAAAATTTTCGACTTGAGTTTGACATTGTTTCATATGTTTTCGGGGGGTGCCGATAACGAAAATAAGATCTATTTTGACCCCAGACCCAGGGTCGAACCCTGGTGGGATAAAATACGACCAAAATTTTCAACTCGAGCTTGACATTGTTTCGTATGTTTTTGAGGGTGCTGATGACGAAAATGGCATTCGTTTTGACCCTAGACCTACTTACGAGTTCCGGTAGGGTCAAATGCGACCAAAATTTGTCCATTTTGACCCCGAACTTGACCCAGGCGGTCGAGTGCCGTTTCCGTCACATACGACCCTAATCTTTATTTCGAGGTAGACATGGTTCCATACGTTAAGGGTTCTGATGACGCAAGTAACATCTATTTAGTTTCTGACAGAGATTCGCGTCACTATGGGCTAAAATACGACAGCAATTGCGAATGTTTAAAATGTACGGGACGGGCCACAGTTGCCGATTTGTATCGCCACTTTCCCTGTAATAATAAGTGGTTTCGTTAGTAAATACCAGATTTTTGAATAACCTTAGAGCTCTCAGATGGTTCATGCGTAAATAAGTTCCGCAATATAAAAACACGGAATATCAAGACGAATCGCACAATCTAAATGATCTGTTTTTCTCGCCATACCTGATACGCGCGAGGCCCCTCTAGTATATTTATATATTTAATGTTTACGGTCAAACCATTTTCTTCTGGGAAGACCAACAACACATGTTCCAAAATCGAAAAAAAATTACCTATTTTTAGATGTTTTAGAATGATTGGCAGCCTTTCGATCAAAATCGGCACTTTTTTTTAATATGTCTACATACAAACAAAGATAAAAAAGGTTATCTGTGTACGTTCGCCAATTTTTGAGCAAACAACATAAATTTTTTGCAAAATCGAAAAAGAAACATATTTCTGGATGTCGTAGGCCATTTGGCAACTTTAGGATCAAAATCGATTTTTAGTGTTTTTTCGCAACTTTGACGATTTTTTGGACGCTATTATGACTTTTAGCACGAACTGTAGGCGCCAAAAATTCTTTTTAGTGGTGTTCTTTGAGACCCCAAAAATTGTGGGCAATCGGCTACTGACACCTGAAAACGTTCCCTTGTCAGTGAATGTGGCACCCAGCGTGATGGATACATATTCTCGTACGGAACGTGCTGGTAATAGTTTCCTTCGCGACTTACGTGCAGTGCCAGCAGGGCAATGGCGGCGGCGAAGACTTGGCAGTTCATGTCGGGCTGGGTATGGGCTTTGCGCTGCAGTTGCGGCGACTATCTGGCGACGCCACGGGACGTGCCTTATATGAGCGAGAAAGACGTTCCCGCGGAATGTCGAGCAAACAAGATTCGTTGTACTAATACGGTAGAAAAACAAACACCAGGGGGACGACGTACGAGCGTCTGGCAAGTGGGACCTTGATATCCGTCGCGGTGTGGGGAACGGTTGGGCTATGTGCACTGGGATCGCGGAAACAGAATAGGGAGCAGAAGCCAAATTAAAATACTAGACAGCCGGAAACCGGCGACACGCGGGCAAACATAACATTTGGAAGTTAAGTTTAAGCCATTTTTTTATGTTCGCGTCGCTCGTTCGCTCGCGGTTTTTCGTTTTGTTGTACTAGCTATTAGAATTTTGCAACTTCTGGTGCAGTCCCTAATTGTAGTATCTCTAGGCATCAAATTAATATCCAGGTTCGCTCTTTGCTAAAAAGGCTTATGAAAACTCTTGCTAGAGTGCCAGGTAAAGTAACTCTTTTAACAATACCGCCATGTGCTCTTCTCGAAAATAATTGTTCTGTGTATAATGTTGATGATTATAATACATTGCTAGAAAGGTTTGCTCTCAGCCACGGTTTCAATGTTCTGAATGTTAATCAAGATTTGAAGTCTGTAGGGTCTGCTACATTAAACAAATATGATAAGATTCACTTGACAACAATTGGTGCAGATATTGTAAGAAAGGCTATTGTCAAAACTGCAATTGGCAACTCAACTTAAAACAATTAATGCTTTGTTTTTACTAGACTTTTACCAGGCAAAAGCTTTGTATTTTTTGCAATATCCACTACATCTTATATATACATTACATACCGTGTTGATGATTTTGATGTGATTGCATTATATTACATTACAAAGTGGCATAAAAATCGTTCATGAAACTGATACACATTCTTCTTGTCTCTATTCGGAATTTGAAGTACTTTTGAAAGCATTCTCTATGACAAGGATCAACAATTTTAAAATTTTGACATACATCAGGTTGAGAATAGCATAACTCAGTATGCAGTTGAAATGCTTTGTTGGCACGAATAAATGGCATAAATTTATTGTTGACATAGTCATCACCATAATGTTGGAAAATTAATGAAGTTTGATAAAAAAATACTTCTGGTCTTTTCTGATTTTTGTTAACTATTGCTTCGTATACATCACCTAAATATTCAAGGATTGAATGTCTATTATCAAGTTGCTCCAAAGTAACTTTGTACATTGTGTTAATCCAATAGATATTTCAGTTTAGGTATGTTTTCACAAAAAAATTGGGTAACAATTAAAGAATTTTGTAACTATGGAAATGATTGTAGTAGTTGCTAGCACATTAAATGGCCGTGAATACTTGCGACAGGGTGTAATCACAAGGCTACAAACGAACGCACCTTTTGCATTGTTTGTAGGAGGTCAGGACAGGGGGTGCAGGCAGGGGTTCACAACACGTCGTCGGGACAGTGGGTCAAGACAAAGCTTCAAACGGAAAAAAACAGGTGACTGCGCGTGGCGTATACCAGAAGGCTGAGTGATTTACATACCCAACTACTACGCAATGACTGGCAATCACTCACATGACCCACTAAAAACAATTGACTAAAAAGGAAAGAAAGAAAGCGAGCGAATGAGCGACGCGAACGTAATTTGAGTTCTTTTTTTCTTTTCAACATCTTTATTTACACGCGTCATCTTTGCGTTAGCCCGCGATTCGCCGAGTCTCGGCTGTCTAGTTAAGTGTGAGTGTAGCGGTGAGTATGTTTAACAAACGCATTTTTTTTCGGAGCTGGATGGGGGCCTGGACAATTGGGGCTGTAGGGGGGTTTGGACAGAGGGGGCTGAAGGGGGGTCTGGACAAGCGTGGTTGGAGGGGGGTCTGGACAAGGCTTCAGACAGACAGGAGCTTTTAGGTGGACTTTGGGGGGTCTGGACAAAGGGGGGCTGGATGGGGGTCTCGACAATTGAGGCTGTAGGGGGGTCTGGACAGGGGGGGCTGAAGTGGGGTCTGGACAAGGGCGGCTGGAGGGGGGTCTGGACAAGGCTTCAGACAGACAGGAGCTTTTAGGTGAACTTGGGGGGGGGGGGGGGGTCTGGACAACGGGGGGCTCGACGGTGGTCTCAACGAGGGGGCTGCAAGGGGGTCTGGACAGGTGGGGTACTGGGGGGGTCTGGACAAGGCTTCAGACAGACAGAAGCTTGAAGGTGGACCTTGGGGGGTTTGGACAAAGGGGGGCTGGACGGGGGTCTAGATAATTCGCGGAGCGAGTTCGCGAGCGTCAGCGAGCGGACTCAGCGGAGCGCCACTCAGCCCCTCACTGGTGTAAAAAACGTCAGGATTCCCTGATTCCTTTCCTGATTTCTGAATGGAAATCAGAAAAATTTGGATTGGTTTTCTAATTTTTGATTGGAATTCAGTAAAGTCTTGATTGGATTTTTTGATTTTTGATTTCCAATCAAATATTTCTTGATTGGTTCGCTGAATTCTGAGTGGCACTCAGAACGAGTCCTGAATGGATTCCTGAACCGCTGGGAGGCAATCATAACGAGCCTTTGAATGAATTCCTGAACGACGGCATTTATCTGGATTTGCTTTGTACACTGGATTCACTCTCCAACTTTGGTTTGTAATCCGTAGCACGGATCAGTTAAGACTGCAGTTTCTGATTTCCAATCAGAAATCAGGATTTTCCTGATTGATTTTCTGATTTCTGATTATCAATCAGGAATCCTCTCTGATTTCTGATTGTCAATCAGGAATCATCTCTGATTTCTGATTGTCAATAAGGAATCATCTGATTTCTGATTGCCTTTACGGAATTGTTTCTGATTCCTGATTGTTAATCAGAAAAAAATCCTGATTGAGTACCGACATCAAAAAATATATGATGTCTGATAGCTGAGTGCCAATCAGAAATTTCCTGATATTTGATTTCTGATTGGCAATCAGAACAGTTCTGCTCAGTTTTCTGATTGCTGATTGCCACTCAGAACTCAGAAAAGAACATCAGGAAAATCTGATGCCTATAAAATGGAAAGTATTTACGATATCGGTTTCAAATTTGGTATGTGACATGTTCAATCGATTTGACTAGGGCCATTTTAATTTCATACAAATCGGATCATACTTACTAGCATATCGAGGCCTGATCTCGAGCTATCGAAAATCGGACTCTAGATTTGGATCGGACTCGGTTTGACCCCCCAGAGAAGTTGTCGTCAATTTCGAATGTGCCAAGGCATAGTCATATTACCGATGTTTGAAGTTGTCTTCCCAATCAGAACTGTCCACTCAGAAAAACACAATCAAAAATAGTCAATCAGAAGTGTCCACTCAGAAAAACACAATCAGAAATAGTCAATCAGAACTTAGAAAAAGCAATCAAGCGGTGCGCGAATTCCATTCAAGTTTCTAGCAACCAGACAATTTCCTGGTTGGTATTGTTTGATTGGAAAATCCTGAAGTTTTTTTACACCAGTGCTGTGACCTGTTCGTGTCCGTTCGAAGCCTTGTCCTGACCCCCTGTCCTGATCAATGCCACTCACGCCCTGTGACCTGGTCGTGTCCGTTCGAAGCCTTGTCCTGACCCCCTGTCCTGACCCTCTGTCCTGACCCCCTGTCCTGACCCCCTCCCAAAACACCCAAAAGCTCGTGTCCGTTCGAAGCCTTGTCCTGACCCCCTGTCCTGACCCTCTGTCCTGACCCCCTGTCCTGACCCCCTGTCCTGACCCCCTGTCCTGACCCCCTGTCCTGACCCCCTGTCTTGACCCCCTGTCCTGACCCCCTGTCCTGACCCCCTGTCCCGACCCCTGTCCTAACGCCCTGTCCTGACCCCCTGTCCTCACTCCTCTCCTGACCCTCTGTCCTGACCCCCTCCCAAACACCCAAAAGCTCGTGTCCGTTCGAAGTCTTGCCCTGACCCCCTGTCCTGACCCTCTGTCCTGACCCCCTGTCCTGACCCTCTGTCCTGACCCTCTGTCCTGACCCCCTGTCCTGACCCTCTGTCCTAACCCCCTGTCCTGACCCCCTGTCCCGACCCCCTGTCCCGACCCCTGCCCTGACCCTCTGTCCTGACCCCCACCCCAAACACCCAAAAGCTCGTGTCCGTTCGAAGCCTTGTCCTGACCCTCTCTTGACCCCCTGTCCTGACCCTCTGTCCTGACGCCCTGTCCTAACCCCCTGTACTAACCCCTGTCCTGACCTTCTGTCCTGACCCCCTCCCCAAACATACAAAAGCTCGTGTCCGTTCGAAGCCTTCTCCTGACTCCCTGTCCTGACCCTCTGTCCTGACCCTCTGTCCTGACGCCCTATCCTTACCATCTGTCCTGATCCTTTCTCCTGACCCACTGTCCTGACCCCTGTCCTGACCCTCTGTCCTGACCCTCTGTCCTGACGCCCTATCCTTACCATCTGTCCTGATCCTTTCTCCTGACCCACTGTCCTGACCCCTGTCCTGACCCTCTGTCCTGACCCCCTTCCCAAAAACCCAAAAGCTCGTGTCCGTTCGAAGCCTTGTCCTGACCCTCTCTTGACCCACTATCTTGACCCTCTCTCCTGACCCCCTCCCCAAACACCCAAAAGCTCGTGTCCGTTCGAAGCCTTGTCCTTTTCCTGACCCCCTGTCCTCACCCTCTGTCCTGACCCCCTGTCCTGACCCCCTGTCCTGACCCCCTGTCCTGACCCCTGTCCTGACTCTCTGTCCTGACCCCCTCCCCAAACACCCAAAAGCTAGCTTTCCAATCAGCAGCTTATGATTTATCCGCAATGATTGCAGTAAAGTCCAAGTTACTACCGTTTTTAATACAGATCCCTTCAAAAACAATACCCGTTAAAAAAATATTTTCTATACACGTGTAATATTTCACACAACGATTACCACTACTCATCCCCTGTGAACTGTTCATGTCCGTTTGACGATTGTCCTTACGTATGTCCTGACCCTCACCTGAACTTTCTCCAAACCTTTTTTCGTAACCCTGTCCCCACCCTATAATCCCTGTCCTGACCCTATCTTAACCCTGTCCTCACCCCCTAGTCCAGACCCTATAAAAGCTCGTGTCCGTTTGAAGATTGTCCTGACCTCTGTCCTGACCCTGTCTTGACCCCCTTGTCCTGACCTGTCCCCTGTCCCCACCCCATAATCACTGTCCTGACCCTGTATTAACCCTGTCCTCAACCCCTAGTCAAGACCCTTTAAAAGCTCGTGTCCGTTTGAAGATTGTCCTGACCTCTGTCCTGACCCTGTCTTGACCCCTTTGTCCTGACCTTTCATCACCATGTTTCCACACCAGCCTCTATCCTCACCGGTTTTGCCTCGGGGCAAGAGCTGCGGCTGGTCCCAGCGGGTGGTGGGGGCAGCATCATGCGGGGGGAGCGCTGCGGCGGATACACATTTCTGCTGGATCCATCCCTACCCAGTCGACGCAGTGGACGAGGGGTTCCGCGTAGGCTCACATGCTGTTGGCAGTGGTTCTACTCCCATTGCCATTTTGCTTTTTTTGTCGCGATAGTGTAAGATCTGTCACGATAGGGTAAGATCTGTCGCGATAGGGTAAAATCTGTCACGATAGGGTAAGATCTGTCGCGATAGGGTAAGATCTGTCACGACCCCGTTAGGTTAGGTTAGGATGGGTTAGGTTAGGTAAAGGTTAGGTTAGGTAAAGATCTGTCACGATAGGGTAGGATCTGTCGCAAAAGGGTAGGATCTGTCACAATAGGGTAAGATCTGTCACGACACCGTTAGGTTAGGTTAGGATGGGTTAGGTTAGGTAATGGTTAGGTTAGGTAAAGATCTGTCACGATAGGGTAGGATCTGTCGCGATAGGGTAGGATCTGTCGCGATAGGGTAAGATCTGTCACGACACCGTTAGGTTAGGTAAGGATGGGTTAGCCTTGCTGGGACCAGCCGCACCGCCTGCCCTGTGTCAGGTCCATCCTCACCCTGGCCGTAACCTGTCCTAACCTCATAGTCCAAACCCCAAAGGAGCTGGCGTCCGTTTGAAGATTGTCCTGACCTCTGTCCTGACCCTGTCTTGACCCCCTTGTCCTGACCTTTCCACTGTCCCCACCCCATAATCCCTCTCCTGACCCTGTCTTAACCCTGTCCTCACCCCCTAGTCCAGACCCTATAAAAGCTCGTGTCCGTTTGAAGATTGTCCTGACCTTTGTCCTGACCCTTCCTTGACCCCCTTGTCCTGACCTTCCATCACCGTGTCCCCACACCAATTCCTATCCTCTCCCTGTCTTTAACCTGTCCTAACCCCATAGTCCAAATATGGCTTTTCTGTTTTGGGTGTAAATGAAAAGTTAAAAATTGCTGGACCATCTGCTTTAAATAGCGTTGACAAAGTTCACTTAACAAAGGTTGGAGTAGATATTGTAAGACAGGCTATTATAAAATTTCTCTCAGCTATTTCCTTCTTACAGTTTAAACTATTAGTATAAAGTCAACAAATGAAACTATTTACTGCTACATTGCATACCAGACAAATCGTACATATAGTTCACTAATTTGAACAAAACTCATATGACAATGTTATAATATATATTTTTGGAAAACTAAACCTTACAATTATTTTTGCACAAAATACCGCTCGGATACTCTACATTTTATCTGGTTTCGAAAACAGCAGGTCTGCATTAGTGTCCTGTTTCGCTGTCGAACATGTTGGCCATGATTCTACACAAAGTATTTCATAAACCCAACAAATAAAGCTAGCGAGCGAACGAGCGACGCGAACGTAAATTTTCGGTTAACATTAAGCTTGACACCACCAACATGTAGCTTAAATAAAAATAAAAAAATTGACGTTTGCCCGCGATTCGCCGGTTTCCGGCTGTCTAGTTGAGGCTGTAGGGGGGTCTGGACAGGTGGGGCTGAAGGGGGGTCTGGACAAGGGGGCTGGAGGGGGGTCTGGACAATTGAGGCTGTAGGGGGGTCTGGACAAGGGTGGTTGGAGGGGGGTCTGGACAAGCTTCAGACAGACAGGAGCTTTAAGGTGGACCTTTGGGGGGGGTCTGGACAGGTGGGGCTGAAGGGGGGTCTGGACAAGGGGGCTGGAGGGGGGTCTGGACAATTGAGGCTGTAGGGGGGTCTGGACAGGTGGGGCTGAAGGGGGGTCTGGACAAGGGGGCTGGAGGGGGGTCTGGACAATTGAGGCTGTAGGGGGGTCTGGACAAGGGTGGTTGGAGGGGGGTCTGGACAAGCTTCAGACAGACAGGAGCTTTAAGGTGGACCTTTGGGGGGGGGTCTGGACAGGTGGGGCTGAAGGGGGGTCTGGACAAGGGGGCTGGAGGGGGGTCTGGACAATTGAGGCTGTAGGGGGGTCTGGACAAGGGTGGTTGGAGGGGGGTCTGGACAAGCTTCAGACAGACAGGAGCTTTAAGGTGGACCTTTGGGGGGGGTCTGGACAGGTGGGGCTGAAGGGGGGTCTGGACAAGGGGGCTGGAGGGGGGTCTGGACAATTGAGGCTGTAGGGGGGTCTGGACAAGGGTGGTTGGAGGGGGGTCTGGACAAGCTTCAGACAGACAGGAGCTTTAAGGTGGACCTTGGGGGGGGTCTGGACAAAGGGGGGCTGGATGGGGGTCTGGACAATTGAGGCTGGGGGGGGGGTCTGGACAGGTGGGGCTGAAGGGGGGTCTGGACAAGGGTGGTTGGAGGGGGGTCTGGACAAGCTTCAGACAGACAGGAGCTTTAAGGTGGACCTTGGGGGGGTTTGGACAAAGGGGGGCTGGATGGGGGTCTGGACAATTGAGGCTGGGGGGGGGGTCTGGACAGGTGGGGCTGAAGGGGGGTCTGGACAAGGGGGGCTGAAGGGGGGTCTGGACAAAGCTTCAGACAGACAGGAGCTTTTGGGTGGACTTTGGGGGGGTCTGGACAACGGGGGCCTCGACGGTGGTCTCAACAAAGGGGCTGCAGAGGGTTCTGGACGAGGGCGGCTGGAGGGGGTCTGGACAAAGAGGGGCTGAATGGGCGTCTGGACAATTGAGGCTGTAGGCGGGCCTGGACAGGTTGGGCTGGAGGGGGGTCTGGACAAGGCTTCAGACAAACAGAAGCTTTAAGGTGGACCTTGGGGGGGGGGGTCTGGACAAAGTGGGGCTGGATGGGGGTTTGGACAATTGAGGCTGTAGGGGGGTCTGGACAGGTGGGGCTGAAGGGGGGTCTGGAAAAGGGGGTCTGGGGGGGGGGGGTCTGGACAAGGCTTCAGACAGACAGGAGCTTTTAGGTGGACTTTGGGGGGGTCTGGACAACGAGGGGCTCGACGGTGGTCTCAACAAAGGGGCTGCACGCGGTTTTGGACAGGTGCCGATGGAGGGGGGTCTGAACAGGTGGGCTGAAGGGGGGTCTGGACAATAGGGGCGGTCATGGCGGGTCCAAAGTTGAAAATGAAAAATTGCTAGATCAGAAAATGTAGCCCGTTCAAAGTTAGAAAGAATGCCGTCAAGTAAATCAAAATCGGACAATCCCTAGGGGTCCCACATCCACGGTTTTTGCTCAGCTTAGGCAACACGCAACGCAACGACCCTTTTTTCGCGAATTTCCAGCTATTTGGCCAGGTAAGGGCTTTCCCCTCGGGCGGATCGAGTCCGGCGGTGTCCTACAATCGTTCCCAAGTCGGCGGGGAACCACGACTATGCCAGGTGAGTCAAAGGAACCGAGGTAGCAGGTAAAAACGGCACTTTTGCGATTCTTGATGAAAATGCACGCGTTTGGCGCACTTTGCGTGCGTGCACACGCTGAGGATCGCCACAACCTTCCGCCTCGCGTCATACACACTCCCCGCGCAACCTGACTCGGCCTCCAGGCCCACCCCCACCCCCTCAGATATATTGGAACAATAATTTTGCATTGGTTTAAGGCGTGATGTGCGACTTTTTGCAGCTGGGGCGCAGTCTCAATAAGCCGCCGATAGATGGCGCTTGCGCGAGCTAGCATCCGGTGGTGTCTAGCAGTGCTGAATTAATTAGTCTGCGACGAAGGCCGGGGCTCCCCATTTACAGTCGAGGTCTGGGGAGTAGTCGTAATAGATCGTTTTCAGAGTTGTTTACATTTTGACACTGTTTGTGGTCAAAATGGTCAAGCACAGATGCACCGCGGATGGTGTGGGGTGCACTTGCACTTAGCGATGTCGAATTGCTTCTTCATCTCTTCTTGAAAACTTGCAATCCTGGCGCGAACAGACGCCTTTACCACCATGCTGAATTTCTGAATATTTTGGTATTTTTTGTGAAGCTGGATATTTTTCATTCAAATCAGACAGGATTTCAACGCTGGACGCCGCTTGCCAGATCGCTTTGACCCGCTGGGATACGAGCTGGGTGACCTTCCTACCCGGCGCGTCCTCTTTGTTGTGCAGCTTCCATGTCTGGGACTCCCACTTGAAATGCCGCAGAACCGCCCCTGCGGTCGGAAGCGCCCTCCCAGGCAGTTCTTCGGGAGAACCGATGACAGGGCACCGAGCCGCGGCTCTGGTGGTCTTCTTCCGCTTGACCATTTTGACCCACACAGTGTCAAAATGTAAACAACTCTGAAAACGATCTATTACGACTACTTCTCAAACCTCGACTGTAAATGGGGAGCCCCGGCCTTCGTCGCAGACTAATTAATTCAGCACTGCTAGACACCACCGTATGCTTGCTCGCGCAAGCGCCATCTATCGGCGGCTTATTGAGACTGCGCCCCAATGACGGCAAAGAGCTGCAAAAAGTCGCACATCACGCCTTAAACCAATGCAAAATTATTGTTCCAATATATCTGAGGGGGTGAGGTTGGGCCTGGAGGCCGAGTCAGGTTGCGCGGGGAGTGTGTATGACGCGAGGCGGAAGGTTGTGGCGATCCTCAGCGTGTGCACGCACGCAAAGTGCGCCAAACGCGTGCATTTTCATCAAGAATCGCAAAAGTGCCGTTTTTACCTGTTACCTCGGTTCCTTTGACTCACCTGGCGTAGTCGTGGTTCCCCGCCGACTTGGGAACGATTGTAGACACCGCCGGACTTGATCCGCCTGAGGGGAAAGCCCTTACCTGGCCAAATAGCTGGAAATTCGCGAAAAAAGGGTCGTTGCGTTGCGTGTTGCCTAAGCTGAGCAAAAACCGTGGATGTGGGACCCATAGGGATTGTCCGATTTTGATTTACTTGACGGCATTCTTTCTAACTTTGAACGGGCTACATTTTCTGATCTAGCAATTTTTTATTTTCAACTTTGAACCCGCCATGACCGCCCCTACTGGACAAGGGGCGCTCGAGGGGGGTCTGGACAAGGCTTCAGACAGACAGGAGATTTTTGGTGGACTTTGGGGGGGGGGGGTCTGGGCAATGGGGGGCTCGACGGTGCTCTCGAGAAAGGGGCTGCAGGTCTCGACAAGTGGGCCTAACCTAATGTAACCGAATTTACTTCTGACAGATTTTACGCTATTCGCGGCAGATGTTGTTTGCAATAGATCTTTGGTTCTGGGAGGCTTCAGACAGACATAAGCAGGTCACAGGGGGTGAGTAGCGCTCCGCTGAGTTCGCTCGCTGCCGCTCGCGAACTCGCTCCGCGAACTAGGGGCACTCACAGGCTTAAAGCGCGTTATGGGCGACCGTAGAAATGTTAAAACGTGTATGAGAAGGCACCTCAATACCATAAGGTTTACAAGCCACGAAGCCTTCAGCCATAGCGCTGCCTGGAATAGGAAGGCAAAATCTTATTTCATACAGGAAATGAAAATGGAACTGAACTTGGGGAAATATGACATTTTAAAGACGACGCAAAGCTGGCGTTTCATGCTGAGCGCATGGTTGCATCTGAAGGTACTTGGCGTCAAAATTAGCGGTCCAGTTTGCAAAAACGCAAAAGAAATGCAGTCCGGGTTCGAGGAGATACAATTTTAGGCCAGTATTATTGGCGAGCGATAGCGAGCCCTTGCTGTGTTTCGGGGCGCCCAAAAGCAGAGGGAGGCAACGGCCTGCACTGCAAATCCAGTGGTAAGTTAGCTTGCCTCAGAATCGGCCGGCAAGCCGTTTTGACTGCCAAAAATTGGCAAGCTTGGCCCGAAAATACTCACCAGCTTGCCAAAATTTGGCAAGCTTCTGAAGATTCCAGGTCAAAGCTTGCCAAATTTTGGCATTCATAACAGCTTGCCAAATTTGTGGCAAGCAAACTTACCACTATCTTTGCAGTGTGGAAAGCGCGTGAAGCCATACTCGAGCGAGGTGCAGGGGTTACGGCCTTTTCTTCGATTGTGAAATCCATGCCGTTGTTTGCAAAACGCCTTGCACGGATGAAAAGAGGACAAAATTTAGCGTGCATTAGGCCTAGCAGCCTGTCGGATACTTCCAGTTCAACCTAACACACGGGCGAAAACCTTTACATTAACATGGCGTGGACAACGTTTTTTCCTACATTTTATGATTTCTCGTGTTTTTCGGTGTTTTCACTGCAATTTATTTGTGGGTAAGGTAGGAGTTTTGAGAAGGGAAATAAGCCTAATGCACCCTACATTTCATGCTCTTTTGATCTGTGCAAAGCGTTTTGCAAACAACGGCCAAGTTCTTACAATCGAAGAAAAGGCCGTAACCTCTGCACTGATGGCGTGACCATGGCTTCACGCTCTCCCTAGGTTGTTGCCACCCCCTGCCAAAAGTGATTTGTCGTGCGTCTGTCTGTGTGTTATCACTCACGTTTCTCGGCAACTGCTCAACAGATCATAATCAAATTTCATACCAAACATCTGCTATGTCTCCCATTTAACGCCATTATTTTATATTCGTGATAAACATCGTTTGAAATATTCGAAACATTTGTTTGAATTGTGTCTTGGGCGTTGTTGGGTTGGCAGCAGTTCAGGTAAGTCAGCTGCCCTCGGCCTGAAATACGGGTGTCTTATATTCTCAGTTTAAACGAAATACAAGTCAGACGGGCAGGAAAAAGGTTTCAAAGATGGGTTTTTATCATTTAAGAAGGAAAGAAACAACTCCGAAGTGTTGCCTCAGTGAAATAAACATTTCATATTTCGCTTTTTGCACTCGTCACTGGCGGGGTGAGAGAGTGCAGGACAGAGGTGACTGGCTCCATAAAGAACTTCTTGAATGTATTCTTGAAACTGTTTGCTCTAGATACAAATGAAGTATTTTTCTCCCCAGACTTTTTAATACACCAACAATATAAGAAGAACTTGAATTTAGTATTTTGTAAGATAAGGAAATGGATTTTCCTCGCTAAAGATGATAAATTTGTTGGAAGTATTTAAAAAAACAAAAAAAAACTCTTCGTTCTCAGAAGTTTTATAACATACAGTTGAAGAGGAAAAATAACCACAGAAGTTATTTTAAAGGCCAGCCTTATAAACATTTAAGTAGATCTACAGAATTCTTAACAACCCAATGTACATCCTATAAAATAATTATTCGACTCCGTAAATAATAACAAGGTGAAACCAATTGGTAGTGAGTCCCTTTCAAGTAGTCCTAAAAATTTTAAATCGATTGACTTTAGTTACAAATAAAAATCAAAAGAGATGAAATAAGAGCAAGAATATATATTTTATCTTTCCATTATAAAATTTAGGATTTAGCCACCCGATAACTTTGACCGAGTCCAAATTTGCCAAATGGGCTGATTGGGAACGCTGAACTGAAGCAAAGCGACTCTTATCTGCTGAGTTCCTTTTTATGAGGTCTGCAGTTTTTCATTCACTCGACTTAATCAACAGATCCAAACCATCAAAAACATTTCATATAGGAGCAAAAATGTCGGAAAAGTTTAGTTGAGGGATTATGGTTTAAACACTCAATTCTTTTCAGTGAGTCCCAATATCAGATGGATTCAGATGGAAGGTGTGTGGCTCGCCATGCTTCCCTGCCACGCAGATGCGTCTGACGCCTCCTGACTAGGTTAAGATGCGATCATATAAGATGGGCTTCGGCGTTAATTCTTGTTTAATCAATGATTTCAATGAGTTATTTTTTAAAAAGCAGAGAAGAAGTTTGTTAAATGAGTTCGATTGGAGGCACGAAGTAGCCTTATAGCCTCACCGGGGTTGGTTTTTTTTTTTTTTTTTGTTAATTTTTATTTCCAGTCTGGCCCCTTATGCAAATCCGAAATTCTCTATACGATTCTGATGAGACTTGGCAGAGTGGTACAACTTTGTACCCTGATTTCAGTGGTGAAATCTGGTTGAAAAGTGCACGGCCAATTTTGAGAAATTTTGAGTTGAAATCGCCGTTTTCATGGCAAAACTCGACTCGTCAGCGAAAAACAAAGGGAGAGGGGGGAGCCGAGCCACCGGAAATGGAATCCGACCAATGGCAGCGCTCCTTTTCGCCTCTGTACAGCTTACACCAAAAACGCTCGCTCCCCTGAAAAAGCGCGTTCGAATCGAAATTGTCTTTTACTGCAGCTAGAAGAGCTCCAACAATAGCATAGACGTTGTTTTCGAGCGTGGCCATTTGGATCGGCCGGTCGGTCGGTGATTGTTGGCCAGAGTGTCCCACGCGCCTGCGCGCAGGCCCTGTTGTTTTCGGAAATGCCAACCCCAAACGTTCAATTCTCTTGGAATCGGAGTCAAATAAGTCATCATACTGCGTGTCTTCGCACATGCATTTGTAAATAAACTTTCCCTAGTGAAGTTTGAGTGTGACTTTAAGTCCCTTTCCGAAAACAATGGGCGTGTGGCTACTCCTTGTAACGAGGTTTGATGGTACTTCTGAATCTAAGACGAAACGATCTAGACACGGCGGCTGTGAACTTTCCTAACCTCAAATCATTTAAAACTGGGTGAAATGAATTATTATACTGCACGTTTCTGTGAATAACCTGACCTTCAGGTATCATAGAACTGTAATAAATGTCTATTTTCGACACGAATTAATAGGCAGCTGGCCCTCTACGTAAGTTTTAGTTTTATTGACACTGGTACACTGTACCACACATGAACTAAACTCCACTGAACGCAGTTCTAGCCTCAAGAATTTTTGTTAAACCAGAACGTAAATGAAATTAACTTCGTGACTACCAGGATTTCGTGAAATCGTATTTTTTTCTTTTGTTTTCATGTTTAGGGCAATGTCAAATTTTGTTACGTTCATAGAAGGCGCCACCGCTTTTCATTATGGCCAACCCCTCTCCTTAAAACTATACATAAAATCATCTCCCGCGGGAATGTCAAAATAAGAATAAAAACAAGACGTGTTTTCTTTTTCATTGTTATTTATTTCATATAAAACATTGTTCACTCAGCGACGAAATTTCTTCTTTTTAACACATTCATTATGTACGCCAATTTTCAACCCTGGCCGACACAACAACTTCTGCCAATACACAACACTAAAATACATCCACCACTTCTATCGAGTTTCCCAATTCAATTCTTTTTCTTTTCGCTGTATGACTACTCAAAAAAAAAACTGCCAAAAGTTTTCAAAACCTTTTTTACGTCCCATTATCTATATTTTACCGTATAACATTTTCTCTTTTTCTCCCCCTACAGATACCGACCCTTCAATACCTCCACAGGGAAAGACGTATAGGAGCGATTACATATGGCTGCTAGTAGAGTTTAGGAAAGACAGGTTAAGGCGGCCTCAGCCAATTAGTAAAACGTAAAGTCTTTGATTTGAATACAATTCTCATAAGGTAAATTCCGAACTCCATTCAATAATTATTAAAATTTCAGTCATTCGAGCGCGCGCTTCGGAACCCTGGAAGTTCAGGACGCTCTTCTTTCCCAACTGGGGGGATGTCGGAGACCACGAGGGTTTAAATTGGCACGGGCCCTGCAGCGCGAGCTCGGATGACTTCCGACCCGCGGCCCTGCGCGACGCCTCGGACAGAGGCCAGCGGAAACCGGACGAGGCCTCGCGCAGGGCCCAGCAGACTTGTTTCGGCCCCTGAGTAGTCAAGGTAGCGCTCCTAGACCCTTGCTCGCGGCTAGCGGTTAGCAGTTAAATTAATCCGTGCCCTGCCCATCGCTTACTCATCCTTGTGTGTTGCCTCGATTCCCCAATCATCTGAGCTTACACTCAGCCAGGGTTGGTAATTCCGGAGACCTGGAAGCCTCCGCGAATCCACAACAACAATCCTGACTCCAGGAAGGCGGTAGGGCAGTCGTCACGGGAAGTAGCGTGGACGTGTTGAGGCGGTGGAGATCTCGCCGGTGTTAAGCGGTGATGTTTAGCCTCCACAATGCTGATAAGGGCAGCAAAATAAGTAAAAATAGGCAATCAGGTTTATGTGGAAGCAGCGGTTGTCACCGCAGTGTCACCGGTAAGAGCTCAGTCTTGTTTTCGAATGTTTGAGACTTACCCTTCTCAACTTCATGTCAGGTTAGATTTATGAATATCCGTGCAGTAGGGGCTTATAAGATTGATTGTTGCAGCTATACCTGACAGCTTCTTGAACATTTTCCGATCGCGAGTGATCGATTCTGTTTCATATGCTTCTTATGATTTAGTTTTACTCGAGTCCAACCAGAATATGTATTCGCCACGGTTGGCTACTCCTTGACAAATTTTAAGGTCAGTTTCGAAATGACTGCCAGAGAAATTCTTTGTTTGTGTCGTGGCACTGTTGAACTGCTCATATTTATGTTTTGATATTGATTCGACGTGGCCAGAAACCGTCGATTGCGCGGCGCTAAGTTGAATTTTACTCGTGTTGAATGGTGGAGTGTGTGTTTATCTGCGACATGGCTTGTAAGTGCGGTTAACTGACTGGCTAGAGAAGACTTCTAGACAACCAGACACGATTGGCCGAGGTCACTAAGAAATGGCCGTACATTCGAGACTAAAATGGATAACATCGGTCACAGAGGTGATTTGGGTAAGCCCTTGTCCTGTACTAGAACAATTTCTTACTTTTTTTTACAGTCACTGTTAAAAAAAATGCTCAACTCCAGTTATTCAGACCCCTATATTTAAAAACCATTTTAAAACTCGATGTCCGAAAAATCAGATTTGAAGATGGAAATGAAAATGAAAATACGGCTGGGTTCTGAATTTTAAGAAACCCGCGCTTTAGGGAAAACTTAAGGACACCCGAAGCGACAGGTATTTTCACACTTCGGGAAAGTATGTCATTGCCCTGATCGTATTGCCCTGATCCGTGCAGGTCCAAGTTAAGACAGCAACGACACCCTACGCGGCACGTTCCAGCGGGAACGTTTGTGAAGGTTTCCACCGCTAGATGTCGTGCGTGAGCGTTCCTGCTCCTACGGGTTGAAATACTCAACATTGAACGGCATGAGAGTGCCGAAAGAAGTTTCTCACTGTGATTACCTGATAGCTAAAGCTGTTCCAAGTATTTTGGCGTTTTCATTATCTAGAGGAAGGGAACAGTGCCGCGCCGAGGTCTATATTGCAACTTCGTGCGCGGTGCCGTCCACGGCCGCCGCTGTGGTTGGGTGGCTTGGCCGTCCGCACCATCAGCAGAGCATGGTGGTTCTTGACGTGAGTCACAATGGACATGCGCACGCGATTTTTGACAACATTGCCCTATGGCATTGGCAGTTACCTCCTAGGATTGAGTGATGTTAGTACGAGCGAATGGAGTCATAAGTGGTAGCGATATTCGGTCTAAACCATGAGTCTCGTAACCGGATCTTCAGAGATGCATTGTCTGAAATTTCCGATCTCTGCTGGGTCTGAAAATTCAGAGTCATCGAATTCTAAGTTTTTAGAATTGAAAAAGTCTGAAAAAAGTGCTCTGAAAATTCAGATAAACTTAAACAAAAAAAAACAAACTTCAAATCATTTTGTCTGAATTTTCTGATTTTTTTTAACAGTGTTACTGAAGATACAGGAATTCACCCTTTGCTGTCGCATAGTGGTTACTGCGACATAACAGTCTCCTAGTCGTCCCAAGTCTATTCTACACTATGGCTTGATAGCGAGGGGGTATTCACTCGGGTAATAGTCAGGTGTGCGCTGTGTAATTGATCTGCAATAGTTTGTAATAGATTATAGGTAAATGTACGCCGTGTCACATCCTGGCGTAAGGGGCTTCGCGATGTCTTCATTTCTCGTCCCTGCCCGTATAGGATGATCCAAGTCACCTAGGGTGCTGGCGAGGAATGCATAGAGAGAGATTCACGAGCAAAACTAAAGTTTTAATTTTCAGCCCAATCGAACATCTTTTTAAGTTGACACCCTGCTCGTGTCGAATGATCCTGGTGAGGTTGGTGGCTGTCGAGGTGCGTGTGGTGAGCTATTTACGAGTAAAATAAAAGTTTAAGTTTTCAGCCAGATCGGATAAGCCGTTTAGGAGGAGTGGCGCAGACATAGAAACAGACAAACATCCAAAGTTTTTTGGCATCACTCGAGTAAGGGGCTTCGCTATCGCTCAGCCAACAACATTTTATGACAAGGTAGGTGTTTGCCAGACCACGTCTTGTCGTAAGAGGCTTCGCGATATCTGAGCAGTTCTCGCGAAATGTGATAATTTTGTGTCCTCTCTCTGGTTTCTCGAACCTGAAGTCGATTTGAACCAGGTCTTTTCCTTCCTTTATGTTTTTTGACCTTGCGGACAAGGTACAACCCTCATCAGGATGAAATTTTGCCTCCTTCCACTATTAAATTGAAAGTTTTACCCCAGAATGTAATTTCCGTGGACACTTTTTGATGTCCTGCGCTCCAGATTTAGGGCTTCCCGCTTCTACCACCGCTCAAGGGAGTATGAGAAATAACTTCCGCGAAGTGCATCTTCTTGTACGCGAGTGAGGCTACGTTTTGACATGTAGAACGTACCTCTCGGGTAAAATTTGCAGCCACAAGACGATACTAAAAATTGTCCTCCACAGCTTAAATTCTAAAAGTCTAAAACCAGTGTTTTTGAGACGGTTTTTCTACCTGATGTCCTATCGTTCTGAGACTTTTCTCAGATTGTTGGTGCATTTGTTATACATACACGATTTGCAAAAAGGCGGAGTATTGTGCTACCATTAGAACGGAAAATATAAACTCAAGTAAGTTCCAAAGCGGCAAAAAAATTGGCTAAGCAAGCAATTAGTGTAATTTCCGTTCCACCCATTACTCGCGAACCATTCAAAACTTTGATTGCGAACCAATTCATCTGTGTTTCCCTTTAGACAACACTGTTACTAACTTTATTGTAATTTTACGACATTTTGTCCGTTAAATCTGTACCACAATGGGCTCGTAAAAGGTTGTGATGAACTGCTTGTATTTTTACGACGTAAAGTCAAAAAAGCCCTAAGATCAGAAAATCATCTTCGAATGAAAAGTGTAAGAACAAATCGTACTTATCAGTGTCGCGCTGGAACGCTCCAACCCCGTGGAAGTTAGGCAATCCACCTGACCTGCCGGGCGCGCCGTCTCACCGCCGCACAGTGGGACGAAACGCGAAAAAAGCGATGATAATTACAAAAGGTTCTAATCTTTGCTTAAATCTCTATTTTGGTGTTTTTGAGGGTGAGGAACTGTTTTCTGACAGTAACACAAGGTAGGTGCTTCGCGATGTTACGCAAGTTCTGCCAGTTACGCCAGGCGTCCACACCTACCTTCGCCTGCGGCGCTAGCCTGCCTTTAGCAGCCTTCTTTTTTAACCATCGACATACAAATCGAAGTGTTAGCAAGTCCAGAGAGCATTCGTGTTTTTAATTTACGGTGGGGGGCCTCCCTGCCGCCGAGGCGACGGCACCGCCGTCACGCTGCGAGGCACTTTTGACCCCTTTTTACTCCGAAGGGGCGGCGATGGGCGGCGATTGGCTATATGGACCCGAAAGGGGGACAGCCACACTACCACGGGCATGTCTCAGAACCGTTCGCAAATGTTCGCAACTTAACTTATTTCATGATGAAAATCGAAAAAACGTCGATTGTGCAAGACTTTTGACAACGTTTAACTGTTAGCCGGGAGACCCAAGAGTAAATCAAAAGAGTGCGTCGCAATTGTCAGGTCGTCAGCTTTCCAAAAACATATAATATAATGGCCTTATCTTGTAGAAAACGGCCGGCAGATTCAAAATTATACACCCATTGCAATGAATGTGCGGAAAGCTGAAAATGTGTCAAGTTTAAAGCTCTGCAGGGGCTCCTCTGTGCGTTGTATTGTTAAACAAATTAGTGTCCCGGATAGCCCAGACCTTCCTTGTCAATATCCAAAAGTTTGTACGCCTCCACCGCTCAATTTTAAAAAGTCCACTTCTCATCGCTTTTTTTGGATTTCATCCCACTGTGCGACGCTACTGCAGCGCCGCCTGTGGTGCATCCCCGCCTGACACCGGAAGCGGAGGAACTGAGCGAAGGAGAGTCAGTCAGCCAGCCGGCACCACGCGAGGCACAGCCCGTGTCTGACGCGCCCGCAACGTCGAGTCCACGCGTTCGCCGCTGAGTTTTCGCGTTGCTGAAGCTATGAAGCTTGTGCCGCGCTTCGCCTCGTCCACCTGCTGACTACCGTCCCATTATGGTTGCAAGCCCGCTCTCATCGCCCGCAAGGTTTTGTTTCCAGCCAGAAGCCTCGGAGGGTTTGGTGTTGTTTGGCAGTCGTAGTTGACCGTGACGTCATCTTCTCACAGGGCCTCTAGTCCCCGGCGCCCGCCTGCAGTCATGATGGGCTAAGTTCACGCCCGTTCCTTGCCTCCGAGCCTACGATTGCTGCCAACCTTCTTCACCATCCTCGCCATGACCATCACGTTCTCCGAGATGCTCTCCACGTGTGGGCCTGTCGTCTGCCCCACCCCACCTCCGCTGCGCGACTCGGCGTGGCGTGACGTCACGCTCGTCAGCTGTGATGTGACCTAGTGGAGTGACGCGGTTCGCCGCTCAGTGAAGTGAAGGGAAGAAAATGTGATCATGTTTCCCTTGCCATGGACGTGTTAACGCCATGTGTAGTGAAAATTTTATTGTAATTTAAGTGTGTGTGGTTAAGGGAATGACGGCCCAGCAAACATGGCTGCAGGCTTTTACCACTTTGGACACCCACAGAGGGCATTTTTATTCTGAATTTGCCTTGTGGTGGCTTTAAGAAATTTGCAATAGCAGTTTGTTAGGCTTGGTCCGTGAGTAGATAGACTACTATTCTGATATTATCAGAACCCTCAGTCGGCCAGCTCCTGAGGCACGCCGTTAATCCTGCCCACAGGTCACGGTTTCCCGCAGGAAGAGTGTTCCGCTAGGTTTTTCCTGATACTTCCCCGCAGAGGAACGTTTCCGCCAGGTGGCTCCGTAAAGAAATGTTCCCGCTAGATTAATTTTGACCATCGTTTGCAGTCGGTTTCTGTGTGCTATGAATTCCCGCAGAGAAACGTTCCCGCCAGGTTGCCCCGCAGAGAAATGTTCCCGCTAGGTTAATTTTGACCATCGTTTACAGTCGGTTTCTTTGTGCTATGAATTCCCGCAGAGAAACGTTCCCGCCAGGTTGCCCCGCAGAGAAATGTTCTCGCTAGGTTTATTTTGACCATCGTTCACAGTCGGTTTCTATGAGCTATAAATTCCCGCAGAGAAACGTTCCCGCCAGGTTGCCCCGCAGAGAAATGTTCCCGCCAGGTTGCTCTGCTGGTGGACGTTTCTCCAAGGGTTTTCAAATCACATTGTTTTCTTAGACATCTTTACAAAATGTAAAAGTCACACAAAAAACAAGTGAAGTCATCATTTGAAACATTCCTTGGCTCGAACGTTTTAAATTTTTTGAGGCACTTAAAATGAATCAAGCGATAGCAAGCATCGCATTGAACCATAGCCCCTATAGGCGATGCATTGTTGGTGTGGAATTCGTCGTAGCCGCAAATGAGACAAATGTGGCGCATATTCGGGCATTCCTGAAGAATATTTTCGGCAATCTTTTCGCGAAATCGTTCAGGTCCTGTAAATTCTGCCGTGGAAACAGCGCCGAAATGGAAAATTGCATACGCAATAGTGAACACCCCGCAGTTGTTATAGTCTGATTGATCTTGAACAGGGTAGTCGTTCGGCACGTTAACCGTTTTCCAGTTAAAAGTATCAATTTTTTCGAAGGAAGACTTGTTTCTTTCCTTAAGATAATATAAAAACTCGTTGAAGTGGGCAGACGTATTCTTTAAATTCATTGGATCCATAAATCGATACTCTTTCTTCTGGAAATCAGCTATCGCAATGCACCAATGGTTTCCAGTAAGATTTCCTGGCATGATTAATGTTTTGCCACTGAATGACACATAGTTTAGGATGTGTGTGTCGTGCGCACTGTTTAAAAACAATTCTCGCGAGTGGTGACACAGCACATTCACAAAGTTGTTTTTTACATGAGCATTCGGTTTCATTAATGAATAAATTGCGGCGTCAATAATGTCATTCGTCAGCCATTTGTGCTGCACCAAGTCTTTGAACGAATCGCCGGTCACTTTTGCGAAGTCCTGCCCATACACGCACACCATAAAGCCTCTGTTTTCAGAACTTAGTTTGGGACAATAATATGTAAGACTCTGTATCAGGCCGTTTTCGTATGTGTGACACCTTAACATCTGGCGCTCACATTTCATGGACATTGATTCATTGGCATTGCTTTTTGACAAAGCCATGAGTCTTCTAGCCAGTTCAATGCGAGATTCCTCAGTACTTATTGTGTCACATTTACCTGTTCTTATTACTGCTTCTATAAAATAAATCATAAGCACAGCACAGTCATAATTATTTTCCTGTAACTGATGCATCAGCGGACGTTTGTTTGTTGTCATAGGTTTTCGTTGTTTAATTTTGTTTTCTTCTAGTAACCTATTCAGACAACGCCGAACCACCACCTCTGATGCTTCGTTCCTGCCAGCTGGGTCAAGTAACAGAAATTCCATTTTCTTTAGGTTGACATATACAACTGCCCAGTGTTGGGGTGTTTTAAATGGCAAGAAAAACTGAGAGTACGTTGCAATCGATTTTAATCTTTCAGGTAATTCACCAGGCTGATCTGTGGCCAGAAAAACACCTTCAGTGTACGATGCAATAAAAGTACCTTTGCCACAAAATCGCACCCGTAAGTCCTGCAGGCAGGTATCAACAACGTCTGAGCTTAACGGACACTTTTGAAGAAGTTGAAGATATGAAGAGAAGTAGAGGGGCTCATCTTGCTCAAGAGCCAAGAAAACGCCACTAACGCCATTTTCTTCTTGCTTCATTACATCAAGTTGCTCGTCTGTGTCGAGTAAAGGTAAGTATTGTAGTTTAGCTTTAAAGTCGTAACTAGGGCAGTGGTGCCGGTAGTGTGACTGACGAATTATCTCTTCCTGAGTTGGCGTTGTTTGACAAACAACTATTACGTCAGTAGCTTCACCATAATAGTTTATGTTCCGTTTATTACTAAGAGACAAACTTCGACGTGCTCCGGCCTTCGATGAAGCTTTTTCGTCCCTTTTGGACGGTTCTGCTACCTTCTTTATTAACTTGTCTTCTTGTGACTTTACCACCTGGTTGCTATGATCTGAGTTTGTTTCTTTTACAGGCGCGTTTCCTTCTACTTCTTTCTTCTGGACCTTTCTCCTTCGCTTAGCAGGAGGATCCTCGTCTTGGACCTCAGCACTAAAAAGACTTTTTAACATTTTTCTTGCAGAGATTTTAGCCGTTGACTTCTCCTTTGCAGTTGCTGGCCAGTTGATTTTATTCTTCTCTGTTTCCGGGGGACTGTGCCATGTTTTTATATCATTTTCACCGCCGAGGGGCTGCGGTGAGTCTATCTCCGATTCTTCTGATTCACCTTTTTGTACATTGCTTAAAAATTTCTTTTTTAAACGGAAACCATCCGAGTGCGATCGTTTTCTTGCCGACTTATGTAATTTCCAATTTTCTGTTTGCTCCTCACCCAGTTTTCCTTGACTGAATCTGTTCTGTTTCAGCGAGTCATCCGTGGAGTTATTTCTGTCGAAAACTACACAGGACTCGGCGTTAAAAGGCCGAGCAACAGTATTTCTTTGAGTGTCGTTGACTAAGGTGTCCTTCTTGTTGCAGTACTTTTGATAAGCTTTGTTATTTGTAATTAATTTTCTTTCAACTTTCAATAATTTTGTTTGAATGTATTTCCTTTCTTTGTCAATATATCTCCCGATCTTTTTGTGCAGTACTTCTTTGTGAGTTGACTCTTTTTCGATCTTGAGGTAATCCTCCACGTCCGCGTTTGATGGTGGAATGTAGACATTTTTGCCTCTGCAGCCGGACATGACCTGCGTCCATAGTGGGACCAGGGGAGAACATTTTGGCATGAATATGTCTTCCAAGAAACGCGGACAGTACGCCGGATTATCTTCCAATTGCTGCATGTCTGTAGATGTTTTTTTGGATTCCTCTTCTTTGATCATTCTTTTGGCTTCAAGAAGCCGCTCGTAGCAAAATTGAAAGAAAGGAGATGATGCCAAACTTTCATCTGAACCAATGACAAGTTCTTCATGTTTTATGTTTTCGGGATCAGGTCCGACCCCAACTACGGCGTCCTCTGTTCTGCGCCCAAGGACAAGTACTTTAGCTGCTGCTGAGGTGACAGAAAGCAGTTTCTTGGACATGAGAAGGCATGCAAATGCAAGGAACATCCGAGAAAACTCCTGCAGTGTCTTCGTTTCGGTCAAAGCAGCAGTGCCGTCAAGAATCAAGTATCTTGTTTCTTTTTTGATGGAGTGACTTTTTAAGTTTACCGAGGTCATTTTTTGCCAGTGATTGCAGCAAAGCTGGAGTAACACAAGTTTGCCCAAATCGTTGTCTGTGTAGGTGCCTGATAAGTACTTGAAACACACTCTGAGGTATGCATCAAGATTTAAATGATTGAATTGCACCATGACAGCATGAATTGTTGCGTATGAACAGTCAGTAACTACTCTTCCGACACAGGGCCATTTTTTTCTCAACCGAGTCACACAAAACGACCTGAAAAGTCTAAGCAGGTCGCCTATGGCTCCTTGGTCGTGCTGTACAGACACCATTTCGAACAGAGGCAATATTGTTGAAATGACATTTACGACCCCAGCGTACAAATATACCCTACCTTTCACTCCTGGCGGGTTCCGCACTAAGGAGCCTGTCGCATCAATGTGAACAGAGATTAGTCTCCACGACTGAAATGCAGATAGCAGAGATGTTACTTGCGCTTTGGAAAACAAGATTACTTGAAAAGGGTTGGCAGCTCTGCGAATGAATGGGTCCTTCTCCTTAATCATGGTCCTCATCATTAAATCGATCAAGTCGTTAGGATGCAGGTCACCTTCCGCCAGAGCCTCCGATCGTATGTTGTGCAAAACTGCATCAGACTTGACTCCACCTAGATGGCCCTCAGCATACGCGTCGTCGCTAAGGTGTCTAATTTGTTTATCTTGATATTTTGTTACCGATGTCTTCTTAAGAATCTTGCGGGCGCGTTTACGGCGAGCTCCGTTGAGCGGACGGGTACAAAGCACGCCGGCAGGATGGTACGTCTTTCCACGTGAGTATACTTCTACCAGGGGAGGGTGCTTTAGCTTTGATATTTCACTTACTACCACAAACTTCTTGCATGTGCCATGCCTACAGTAAAGGTACCGTGAAACGGGGTAATTTCGGGCACTTTTGAGAGGTATTTTTAAATTGTGAAAGTTGTGGTGTTGCCATGGACCTGAGGGTTAAAATTTATCATCTACCAACCTTAAGCTTCAATTTGACGCCAATTCTAGATATTTACGCTTTACCGTTTTTACAGTGGAGGGCCCAAAGGAGTGCCCGAAATTACCCCGTGTTTTGGGGTAATTTCGGGCACCCCAGGGAAAAACGACTTGTCGTTCTGATTTTGGTCTCAAAATCAATAATTGTCTCTTTCTTTTGAGCTTATGTGATAAAATGTGAAATTCTGAAGGATGTAGATGTGGAGGGATGGTAGGGGTGGTCATTTATACTTAATTTGGATTCATGATTGGAACAAATAGTTTGATGTTTGGGAGAGTGGGGTGGAGCTATTTAGGACGCTTCTTGTTGAACGTCTAACCTTGAACCTTTATCCTTTTTTGTTTTTGATAATGGTACAACTCAAGCCACACTATATCACGCAAAGATGAGTCGTGGATCTTCCTCTTGAAACTGACGTACATGGGAGGCAAGTCTTATGCACAATTGGGAAGATACAGGGGCTTTCTGGAAAACTCTGCATTCCGTAGCAACCCGGCAAGCCATGCGGCCGTTCTCAAAGTCAAAGACCCGGTAAACATGATAAAATTTTAGTCACGAACCAATAATTGACACTAAGATAGGATGTGTACATACTACACAAAAGAAGTACAGGTGTAGCCTTGGCCCATTTTTATAATAGTCAAAGTTCCACAAAGCGACTGCTGCGGCAGTTGAGTATTATCTGTGTTAATGGATAATCTCCATCTTTCAGAAGAGCTCTGGAGAGCTGGAAGAAGCTTACACCACTCCAGCCCTGCGAAATTTAAAGTGTTCAGAACAACCCTGCTTGCCCTTGCATGCCATTTCAGTGCCCGAAATTACCCCTAAAAGTAACATTTTTTTAGTTTTGAGCCCCTATTTACCATACTATTTGCCGCAGGTGATTGAAAATTTGACACAGCATGCTCAAAACATGTCTAAATCGAAAAAAAAAGCCTTATGCACCGTTTGTGAACAGGTTTGGCTTGCCAGTTGAAGTTTTCACGCATACACTGAATTAAGGTAAAAAGTGTAAAATACGAAAATCACTGTATCTCGAAAAGATTGGATCTGTTTTGGTCTCCAGTGGAATGATCCGACGGTTTTAAGTGTGGCAAATGCGATGCGCGCAACGGGACAAGCCTCCGAGGTCGCCGCTAGACGGCAGCATCATCGCAATGCTTTCGGGCAGAGATGCCCGAAATTACCCCGGGTGCCCGAAATTACCCCGTTTCACGGTACGTAAGAAGTGACAGCCCACGCTTCTTAGACTTAAGCAGTTTTCCACAAGATTTAAAATTAACAGTATGGTGCTCAGGATCTTTATCTTCAAAGAGTTTCAGAATTAAATCTTCCCAACCTTCTTTTTTTAAGTGGTATTTGCCAGATTTCCATTTAACAGTGCATGTTTGCCATTCCTCTGGGGAGATTGGAATTGCAAATTCGTATGAGCAGTAAGCTTTAGCACTGTAGCGCATAGTTTGTCCTCGTCTCTTAAGGTTTTGACCGTAGATGGTTTTCCATCCGTCCGATACTGACGTCCCTACCTTAGCAGACTTCACATCAGTAGGGCTAGAGGAACTGCTTGGAGAGGACAGACTTTCATCGCGTTTCCTTGCATGAGTGTTACTTGTTCTACTGTTGGTGTCTGTTTTTTCAGGTACCTTTTTATGTGTACGTTTATTTTCCTGATGTGAATTGTTCACTTCACTACTCAAATTGCCGCTTTCAGGATCATCTATGAAACTCAACTCTTCTTCATCACTTCCGCTGCTCTTCATATTCTGAGATAAAGTAGACGAAGTGCTACAGTCAGAGCTTGACTGAGAGCTAGATTGCCCGAGTCAAAATTTTTAGACGCGATCCCGCCGACATCGCAGCCTTCTCACCGGCGGTGAAAGTACGGTGACAGCGGTGTGGCCTTCGTCATCTCTCCATAAGCCCACTGCAGATGTCTCACCGCGCTCACCGCCACCCCACCGCAAGAAGCTGCGGCTACAGGACTTTCCGGCGAGGCGCGGTGAGGTAGCGGCGATCGCGTTGAGAACCTCGCCGCGCGGACCGTACGCTCAACGTAGCTTAAAGCAATCGAGCTCGCCGTGCTCGCCGCGCTTTTGACGCATTTCAGAAAAGGCCATACTGTAAAAAATAAATAATCAAAATGTTTTCGATAGTTTTTGTATAGACTATTTCAGCGGACCTGAGGAGAAGGACAAAAGGCGAGCGGGCCGCTTCCGTTTGGGTCACAACAAACAGACGATAGGGGAGCTAAATATCGCTGATAATCTCTTTCAGAACGCTGAATGTCATTTCGAAGGTTAATCTTAATTTTTACGACTCATCCGAGTCAAGAAATCATGAAATTACAACCGCCGCGTAGTAGAAAACCAACGCATCGTCTGTTTGTTGTGATCCAACCGGAAGCTGCCCGCTCGCCTTTTGTTCTTCTCCTTGGGTCCGCTGAAATAGTCTATTTCAGAACATTAGATTAATCTGCTATGCAACATTTATACATTCTATTAAACCTAGGTCTAGTACAGATAACACAGACCGTAATAATAAAAATAAAAATAATAATAATAATGAGAAGAAATTAGGTTTGATTCACAAAACTAATCCGCATCAGATGTTACAACAATAGCTAAGAGAAATTCTCAAATGGTTTAAAATTAATATTTCTAAATCTAGCATACACTCATAAAGCACACGATAAACGTGTATCACAGATGTGCATAAAAATCACATTTGGGTTTGAGTTCAGTCACTCGCCATACAAACATTTAAATAAAATGAATTGTAGGATAAACTGCTTTGAATTTTAATACCAATAGATGACAATGATCTTCACCATTAAAAATAAATCAACTTCATTAGTTAAGCTGCAAACGGTTGAGAAAACCGTTTAAGTCAAGTCAAGATGCAGAAGTGAGTGGAATCGTTTGCTCACATTGTATGATAGATTTAAGATAAGAATTAAAGGAAAAATAGTTATTCATAAATTAAGACTCAATTATAATTAACAGTGATTGAAATCGTTCTGACTTTAAAAACCACACATGAAGATGGAAATACAAGACACAATATCACAAATAAGAATATTCCTTAAAAGTTTCAAGCTGCTTTGGTTCACAGTATCATTGACCAGAAGAAGAATTTCAGTCTTTTCGAGATACATAAGAAAGCGTAGAAACAGTTGTATAAATAAAATGACAAATACACTTGCTTCAATTAATACTTGATGCCATTGAAATTGTTTTTTCTGAGAAAGTACAACAAGAAGATAGAAATACAGATGGGAAACATAGCATCACAAATAACAGATTAAGTGTAGTAAGTATCCAAATTTATAAATATAACAACAAAATTAAGACCGTGTATAAGATAATCTGAGACAAACACAAGAATTCATGAAGGCGAAGGTGCAACATGAGATCACAATGGTTGAAAATATCTGGATCTGTCACTGTTGACTGGGGTGTGGTACAACTGCGGAGATGCACATTCAAGAGAAGCAAATGGAGGTGATCCAAACTGAGGTGAAGAATATTGCGGGCTATAATAACCAGAGTAATGGTACTGAGTGTGATCAGGGTGCCTCTCCCAGGAAGAAACACTTTGTCCTTGACCATTACGGAGAACACTTGCGTCCACATGAGATGGCTCTGCTTCAGCGGAACCAGCAGTAGAAGGTAGAGTGCATTGAGGTGCATTTGGTACACGTGGTAGCTTTGACGATGCAAGTCGAGGCTCTTGAGGCAAAGCTGAAACAGGGCGCTGACCTTGGGGCTGTGAAGAACTGATAGGTGATGCTGTAGGTGAAGGCGGTAAAGAAACTTCAGGCGTTGTAGGCACTGAAGGAGACGGAGAAACTTCTGGCGTTGAAACTTTATTCTTCCCATTTGTTTTGGGCCTTGTGCAGTCGTTGATGTATTTGCAAAACTCCTGGTCTTGAATACTGATGCCGGAAAAAGCACAAGCCCATTCTAAAATGAAAAACTCAAATTAGACACAAAGTATTTTCTTAAAACATTACAGGACAAAAAGTTTGTTAAAAATACCTACCGAACAAGCCTACATAGAGATGGCTGTCGATTCCCTGTGTGTCATGCCTCGAGCCCTTTGCACATAAGGCTTGCAAATTATCTCCATAAATTTCTATCATATAGATATAATATATATATAGACATATAAGGCGGTGACATGGCGACCGGCAGGGACAACTGTCTTAGTTGTGAAAAATCAATTAATATTGGTAATAAGAGCACACTACATTGCTCTAAGTGTCAAAAGTGGATACATAGAACCTGTGCTAATGTGGATAGTGAAATTTTCTCTAAAATCAAGAATTCTGAACTTCTCTTTAACTGTACCAACTGCACGAGTCAAGGTCAGGTTATGTTCCCCAGTGACAGCTCGTGTCTAGACTCTAGCCTGGACGAATCTTCAGAACCTAACTCCAGTTTAGAAACAACAATAGAGTCAAGTAATTCTACCATCTCTAAGTTGAGGGAAACCAACAGATCCCTGGAAACTGAAGTAAGATCACTTAAGTCAAGAATTGAAAAACTTGAAAAAACTGTTGAATCTATGATCAAGGCATCCAATCTCAGTCTCAAGGAAATGAATAATAACAACTTGATTCCAATCAAAACTGCTAAACAACAGTTACCAAGAATAACTAACTTCTCCAAAAATGTAATTATTATGGAGAATGGGGACTTACTGAACACCCCTAGCCAAGTCACTATCGCCCACTGTGTTGCCAAAGATCTCAAAATGTCTGACGGCATAGCTAAGAAAATTAGACAACATTTCAATATTAATAGAGATGAAATTGCAAATGAAGCTCAAGTAGGTAGTGCTATCCTACAATACACCAACGGAAGAAGCTTTCTACATCTAGTTACTAAGGAATCTTCTCACGACAAACCCACTTGGAAGAATTTTAGGAAGACCGTACAACACATGGCTGAAGTCTGTAAGGAAAATGGAATTGAACAACTCGCCATGCCTCAATTAGGGTGCGGACTTGACGGCCTACATTGGCCTCAGGTTATGAGACTCCTAAACTCTGTCTTCTCTGAAAGTGACATTAAGGTCAAAGTACTCTATCTCAATCCTGACCAGGAACGAGTCTATAGGGAAGGGATAAACAATGAAAGAATTAGAAACTCCCAAATTGATGAAACCAAAAGAATCTATGTTATTGGTGACAGCCATGCCAGGGACCTTGGTCTCATCTTAACTAATCTATCTGGAAAAAACATAAAGTGTTTTGCCCAATGTACACCCGGAGGAACTTCCGAGCTGATTACTAAAAATCTAAATTCACATGTTTCCCATCTTAAGCCCACTGATACTCTTGTTTACATATCAGGTACAAATGATATATATAAATCTAATAAGGGCCCTTCAATCTCTCCAGCAAATGAGGCTAAGAAGTTTGTTCTGTCTCATGCGCTCCATACAAATGTCTTAATGGCCAACGTGCCACTAAGACGTGATAAAATAGAACTCAATGATTGTGTTAATACTTATAATGATAATCTCATAAAAATAACTTAAGAATTTAAGAAAAACTTCTGTCATCCAGATAGAATTAGAATATTAGATTTCAAATCAATTATGGAGGAGGATCTGTATCTAAAAGATGGTATTCATGCCAATCTTGAAGGGAAATATACCCTTTGCAATGAAATTTTGAAGAATGTCAGTAACATGACGAAACAGCCCTTTTCGCTTCTCTAGACAACCTGACCTCAGGGCGAATCTCCAAGAAAACTTAGGTCTAAAAATCCTCCACTTAAATGTCAGGGCAATCTCTAACAAAAGAAATATTATTATTAAAATGTTGAAGGAGGAAAATCCACAATTTGCTGTCTTAACAGAACACTGGCTTGATAACGAACAGATCAAAAATTATCTGCTACCAGACTTCAATGTTAGGGCCTTCTGTTCCAGGAAAAATGGTTATGGGGGGGTGATGGTACTTGTCAATAAACAAATTGATAACTTTGTTAAACCTCTCAATTCACTAAATGATCTCACTAGAGAAAATATACTAGAAGTTGCTGCAGTTACATATCAACATAGGACCCATAATCTTAATATTATTGGTGTTTATCGACCTCCAAATGGACAAATGGTTGATGGGGAAAACCATTTCAACCTGGCAATGGATTTGTTACACGATATCATGATAACGAACCATACTATTAATGCCAACAATGTCATTCTAGGAGACTTTAATATTGATATACTCCAACCAACGAGTAAATCAAACCTCTTTCTTGATCTCATGAAATCAAACAACTACGAACCTCTGTTTCATACCCCAACCAGGGTAACCAATGGCACATCTACCTGTATTGATAATATCATCATAAACTGTAGCGACAAACTACTAGTTAATCCGGTGATAAATAATTATAACCCAGGCATATCAGATCACAACCTACAAACAGCCGAACTAAAATTTAAAGAACGTATTAAAAAACCAGCTCCTATAAAAATCATAAACAGAATTATAAATAAGACAAAACTCCAGCAACTAAATGCCAAGCTAGCTAACGAAAAGTGGGAAGATGTGTATGACCAACAACATCCAGAAGCTGCATATGATAATTTCATTAGCATTTTTAAGTATCACCTTGATCTTATATGTCCTATGAAAACTAAGGTAAAGAAAAGAAAAAAGGTCCCTAACATGTGCTACACCAAAAAAGTTAATGAACTCTCAAACCTAATTAAGCTGAGGAATTACGAACTGCGTACCATACGACGTGCATACCATAGTGCATACTGGTCTGCATACCGCGCTGCAAACCGCCGCGGTATGCAGCGCGGTATGCAGCTGTTTTCTTGCATATTGTTTCCTCCAAATATTTTCCTTTCCATTATTTAATTTCTAAAAAAAAATTCCTTTCCTCCATTTAATTTCCCGTATTTATTTAATTACCTTCATTTAATTTCCTTCATTTAATTAATATCCTTCATTTAATTTCCTTTATTTTATTGCAGTAATTATGGCACATTCATGGCCGAGTTACACTTTTACAGCACTGGAGTCTGTGCCGTCAGGACAGCCTCTCATGCCGAAAGGGAAGAGTTGGCTGAACGTCCACCCAGGTACCGCAGCAGCCATCGGACTGAACACCGTACTGTGCTGCCCTCTACACGGCAGCTCTGGAAACACCGCCAAACGTCCACCCACGAACGGCAGCAGCAGTGGGGCCAGAGACCGTACTGTGCTGCCCTCTACACGGCTGCTCTGGAAACGACGTCTCCTCGCAACAACGCCAAACGTCCACATTGGCACGGCTGCAACAGGTCTTAAAGCAGTGCAGGTGCACTTCACATTTGGGGACTGTGCAGTCTTTCCAACCGACCCAGTGAGGTAACTGCTGCGGTCGTTAACGTTTACTGAGCCCTTGAAAAACAAGGGGACAGATGGTGTGTCACATGGTATGTCATCAAAAGTGCGGTGTGCACAAAATTTAAAAATAAAGGAACAAAGGTTACACCGGCTCTGCAGGAGCAATACACTGGAAAAAAAGAGATGACATAACACGTCCTATAAACCAAACAGGGACTAAAGGGAAAACTCAACAAGTACACTCCTCGCGGGTCGAACATTAGTCTTCCCACATTCGACGCCCCTGGCCGGGCAGCCCCGGATGCTCGCCAGCCGGGCGGGCGCCACAGGGCCGCCTCAACAAAGGCGGAGATCTAGAGCGGAATAACAACGCTCACAACGCAAGCACACTGCACACTCCTCGCAGGTCGAACGTTAGTCTTCCCACGCTCGACGCCCCTGTCCGGGCAGCCCCGGCTGCTCGCCAACCGGGCGGGCGCCACAGGGCCGCCTCAACAAAGGCGGAGATGTAGAGCGGAATTATCAACGCTCACACGCAAGCACACTCCTCGCAGGTCAAACGTTAGTCTTCCCACGCTCGACGCCCCTGTCCGGGCAGCCCCGGCTGCTCGCCAACCGGGCGGGCGCCACAGGGCCGCCTCAACAAAGGCGGAGATCTAGAGCGGAATATCAACGCAAGCACACTGCACACTCCTCGCAGGTCGAACGTTAGTCTTCCCACGCTCGACGCCCCTGTCCGGGCAGCCCCGGCTGCTCGCCAACCGGGCGGGCGCCACAGGGCCGCCTCAACAAAGGCGGAGATCTAGAGCGGAATTATCAACGCTCACATGCAAGCACACTCCTCGCAGGTCAAACGTTAGTCTTCCCACGCTCGACGCCCCTGTCCGGGCAGCCCCGGCTGCTCGCCAACCGGGCGGGCGCCACAGGGCCGCCTCAACAAAGGCGGAGATCTAGAGCGGAATTATCAACGCTCACATGCAAGCACACTCCTCGCAGGTCAAACGTTAGTCTTCCCACGCTCGACGCCCCTGTCCGGGCAGCCCCGGCTGCTCGCCAACCGGGCGGGCGCCACAGGGCCGCCTCAACAAAGGCGGAGATCTAGAGCGGAACATCAACGCTCACAACGCAAGCACACTGCACTCTCCTCGCAGGTCGAACGTTAGTCTTCCCACGCTCGACGCCCCTGTCCGGGCAGCCCCGGCTGCTCGCCAACCGGGCGGGCGCCACAGGGCCGCCTCAACAAAGGCGGAGATCTAGAGCGGAATATCAACGCTCACATGCAAGCACACTGCACACTCCTCGCAGGTCGAACGTTAGTCTTTCCACGCTCGACGCCCCTGTCCGGGCAGCCCCGGCTGCTCGCCAACCGGGCGGGCGCCACAGGGCCGCCTCAACAAAGGCGGAGATCTAGAGCGGAATTATCAACGCTCACATGCAAGCACACTCCTCGCAGGTCAAACGTTAGTCTTCCCACGCTCGACGCCCCTGTCCGGGCAGCCCCGGCTGCTCGCCAACCGGGCGGGCGCCACAGGGCCGCCTCAACAAAGGCGGAGATCTAGAGCGGAATATCAACGCTCACATGCAAGCACACTGCACACTCCTCGCAGGTCGAACGTTAGTCTTCCCACGCTCGACGCCCCTGTCCGGGCAGCCCCGGCTGCTCGCCAACCGGGCGGGCGCCACAGGGCCGCCTCAACAAAGGCGGAGATCTAGAGCGGAATTATCAACGCTCACATGCAAGCACACTCCTCGCAGGTCAAACGTTAGTCTTCCCACGCTCGACGCCCCTGTCCGGGCAGCCCCGGCTGCTCGCCAACTGGGCGGGCGCCACAGGGCCGCCTCAACAAAGGCGGAGATCTAGAGCGGAATATCAACGCAAGCACACTGCACACTCCTCGCAGGTCGAACGTTAGTCTTCCCACGCTCGACGCCCCTGTCCGGGCAGCCCCGGCTGCTCGCCAACCGGGCGGGCGCCACAGGGCCGCCTCAACAAAGGCGGAGATCTAGAGCGGAATTATCAACGCTCACATGCAAGCACACTCCTCGCAGGTCAAACGTTAGTCTTCCCACGCTCGACGCCCCTGTCCGGGCAGCCCCGGCTGCTCGCGGGGCACTCCTCGCGGGTCGAACATTAGTCCACTGCAAATCCAAAGGCGATACTTGGGTATCTTTTGTGGCGACACAATTAAGTATCGCCAACAAACGGCCTCACCGAAATATCATGCCTTCAAAACGGCGATACACAAAAGTATCGCCAAACTTTGGCGATACTTCGGAGTATTGCCAAGATTTTGCAATAAACTTTGAACAACTCAAGGGATTTCTTCGTTGTTTATAGCCAGATTTTGGCGATACTCCAAAGCATCGCCAAATTTTTGCGATACTTTTGTGTATTGCCGTTTCGAAGGCATGATATTTCGGTAAGGCCGTTAGTTGGCTATACTCAATTGTATCACCAAAAAAGATACTAAAAGTATCACCTTTGGATTTGCAGTGTCTTCCCACACTCGACGCCCCTGGCCGGGCAGCCCCTGCTGCTCGCCAACCGGGCGGGCGCCACAGGGCCACCTTAACAAGGGCGGAGATCTAGAGCTGGTTAACAATTACAAAGCAAGTATATTCTACACTCCTCGCGGGTCGAACATTAGCCTTCCCACACTCGACGCCCCTGTCCGGGCAGCCCCGGCTGCTCGCCAACCGGGCGGGCGCCACAGGGCCGCCTCAACAAAGGCGGAGATCTAGAGCGGATTGACAACGCTCACATCGCAAAAACATTGTACACTCCGCGTGGATCCACACAAATGACCAGAATCTGTTCGGATTAGTGTTTGAATTCCGCTTTGCTTGTTGATCGTTGTGCACGTCAAGAATCTTCTCCTGGAGGCTCCGTAGGGTGTCACAAAATCGAGGGCAGGGTCCTTAAGGCGCCAACTTTCAGAGCAGTCCTGAATGACAGCGTAGGCAAATCGTTTCGGCAGGTTGCCACCTGTAGTGGAGTAAACGTAGACGTCCCTGGTGACCTTTTCGTAAGAAGTCCATGCAACGTCGCGGACACTTCGTTCTCTGAAAACAATAATGTTTGGGATTTGTTACTGTTAACAGAACAAAGAGGATTGGACATTTGGCAAGACAGCACGCGGTAACTTTTCAGTAATTTTTTGGGAGGCGCTTTTCGTGGATGGACTAGCGACAACCCCTATAATGAGTGGCACACACGTAACCTTCTGAACGTCAGCAACCAGGTAGTGTCCTCACTGTGATTTCAAAGGCTATGAATATAACGCTTATAGTGCAATGCACTAAAACATTGCACCACACGTACAACCCTACGGGTGATGCGTTCCTAAAATGCCATGTGATAATCCATGGGAACGCAATGCACTTCACGTGCGATAGGAAAGCATTGCACCAATTGGTGCGATGCTAACATCATCAAATGCATTGCACTAAGTGACGCTTAACTCATAGCCTTTGCATTCTACGTGCTCTTCAGCCAGGACTTAAAATCCCGCTTAGCATACACACCTTCGAATATCATTTGGAAAAAGCTTGGCATTGCCCTGCTTCTCAAACGAGAATGGAGTGAGACCTTAGTGTTCAAGTCAGTCAATTTGTGACATCAGTTTATCCACTTGATGCTGTACGTGTTTGGAAAACAAGTGACATGTGACTGCCTGGCAGACGTCCTGCGTCCCGGAGCTGCGCACATTGCACATCAAGGTTGCAAACCAATGTCAGACTGTCACATTAAACTCAAGAGTCAGAAAATTGTACTGGGTCGAAATGCACAAGACGCGTAACAACTTCTAAGTCTGCATCTCGATACAATGCCTGTGAAGGCCGAACCATGGAAACTTAACTGTATTGTAGACAATCTGATTGTCTATACTCTTAGTACCTGGTTTGGCGATACCTTTGTTGGCGATACTAAATGGTACCGCCAAAAAAAGATTCTCAAGTATCTCTTTGACTTTCAGCGCGTTACTGTCCTTTTCCTCATTAACTACGAACTCGTTTGAGCAAGCATAATACTTTTTTTAAGGAAGTATGACCAGTTTGCTATGCAAAATTATTTTCAAAAACAAATTGTCAGCACACTACTGAACAATTCATAAGTACTTCCTTGAGAAACGGAAAGTATGTATTATGGTTGCACATATTTCTTGGATAACTATTGACAGATTGACCAAAAAGTGAGCAGCGCGTTGAGAGTGTTTGGATTTGCAGTGAACTTTAATGTAGATAAAACACCTTTCAGGCCAACTTTTGCCCATTGAAGCATGCCAAAAACGCACCCAAACAAAATGGTTCTGAAACCAACATAAGCACGGGTCTGACTTGGCACTTGCCTCAACGGAACGCTTACACATATGCCGACAGAAATGCCACACACAAAATGATTTTGAATGAGACATCACAGTTTTCAGTGCAGGTGAACTGATCTGACAAATTTAACCGCAACTTGGAACCCACAAAAATGTGGAAAAAACATGGAGTTGTTCATAAGAAAACTGAACGGATAGTTCATCAGCACAAAAAAAAGGTGTCATCTAGTAAAATTACGTAACATTAGGCGCATTTGGCAGAGTGCCGGGCAGACCAACCAGGCACAATAACGTCCAGTAAATACTTACCCTGACAGTGACCCTATCTTGGTGGAAAGGAGGCAAGAAGTATCTCCGCCGACCACCGGTGAACTTTCAGAGAGAGGCCATGGGGTCTTCGAAAAGATGAAATTTTATCTCCGACATGAAGCCCCTTCAACCAAAGAAAAAACGTAATGAGACACCTGGTAGGCGGATGAAACGAAGAGTGCGGTAGACCAGACAGCCTACTCCGTCTTCGCTAAAGGCCCTACTGACATAGGGCCACCCCCTTTTTGCAACTGACGGCGGGCGCCCATCTCAGCGAGATCTGAACTTCAGCAATCGGGCAGTGCTCCCGATGCATCCGGCAGACCCAGGCATCGAATCTTGCCCATTGCCATCCTTTACCCTTTCGTCACAAGGAGTGCGAGCGCTCGGCCCGGGAAGGGAAAAGGGGATAAGTTGCAGGTACAGTTAAAACAATACTTAGCTTCGGTAAGGAATTCCCACTGCTGGTGAACCCGTTGGGAGGAAGATCTAACAGGAATACCAGAGACGAAGACGTGTAGCACCATGTCACCTGTCACAAATATGCTATGAGCAATTTTTATCATATGCACACCCAGACTGAGTACAGATTTTTATCATGCTGTGAATAGCCTAGGGGTAGGTTGGGGAAGAAAAGTACAAAACGGCTACTTTGCACTGTACAGAAGTTAGTAATAAGGCTTTAACTATTCTGCTCTGTGGAACTTGTAATGTAGTCCCTTCCCGATGAAATGGTTCACTCTTCATCGATTTCAGTTCATCACAGGACGAACAACATGCCAAAGTAGATGTGATTTCGGTACTTCTCGACAAGGGTAAGAAAAGTACACCACCGGGGAAAAAAAAGTACAGTGAAAAGAATTGTAATTAGGAACCAAAATAGGTCCAATCTTGGTTCAAAATAGGTTTCAGCCTTAAGTTAGGAGTAAGGACTTGCCATTCGTCCAAGTTTCGTCAAAATCGGTCCATTGGTTGTGATTCTACATGGACTTACAATAGGAAGTGCAAGAAGCCTTTTCTCAGGATGCGAGGGTACAGGTTTTGCTGTATTTTTCTTACCCTCGCCTCGTAAATGCCCAATAACTTCTACATTTCTGGTCTAATTCTATAACATGTGTTAACATTTTCAGTTTGTTTCACCAAATCATTTTTTTTTTTCAGTGATTAATTTCATATTCACCCCACCTCAATAATTGGCTGAGCGATTAGCGAAGCCACTTACTCCACTGGGTTTGAAAAGTTTAGTCTGTCTGTCGGTCTGTCTGTGTGTCCGCACTACTCCTCCTAAACGGCTCGGCCGATCGAGGCGAGATTTTGCAGGGTTGTTAGGTATATCCTTGGCTCGCCACACGTCAAAATTCAGCTTTCTTATCTCAACTCATTCAGTCGTACCAACGAATTAACTCTATGAACGGAAGAAACAGTGCAACTTTTGACTGACTTTACATTTTGAAGACATGTTTACATAGTTTCGTATGTTTTAGAAGGTGCTGATGACGAAAATAAAATCAATTTCGACCCCTGACCAAAGTATTAACCGCGTAGGGGCTACTTCGACCTACGTGGTGCACTACTCTTTTACTAGGCAATCTTTGGGAAAAGCTTGCCGAAGGCAAGGAGGGAGCGCCGCAGGCCAAGGTAGGTGTAAACGCCTGCGTGGATTGTCGTAACTGGCGCAGCATCGCGAAGCCTGTTACGACAAGACACGGTCTGGCGTACACCTACCTTCACTGCAAATCCAAAGGCGATACTTGGGTATCTTTTGTGGCGACACAATTGAGTATCGCCAACAAACGGCCTCACCGAAATATGATGCCTTCAAAACGGCGATACACAAAAGTATCGCCAAACTTTGGCGATACTTCGGAGTATTGCCAAGATTTTGCAATAAACTTTGAACAACTCAAGGGGACTTCTTCATTGTTTATTGGCAGATTTTGGCGATACTCCAAAGTATCGCCAAATTTTGGCGATACTTTTGTGTATTGCCGTTTCGAAGGCATGATATTTCGGTAAGGCCGTTAGTTGGCTATACTCAATTGTATCACCAAAAAAGATACTAAGAGTATCACCTTTGGATTTGCAGTGTTGTTTTACAGGGCGTACTTTTCTTCCCCAATGCCTGTACTTTTCTTCCCCAGGGGACTGTACTTCTTTTGCCCGTTTCATTTTTCCGCTTACAACATTTTTCATTCAAGCCTAAGAGCATCATACGATACTGATTTTCAAAGCTAATGTTCTAAGCTATTAGGTGGTACCATGCATTGGACTGGCGGCTGATTCTGTTCCAAGCTATACTTCAAAGTACGAACAGTTAAAAAAAGAAAAAGATTTTCATGGTCGTTTTTAGTGTTTTAATGAACCATGCACTTCGGTTCTAAATATTAAGTGTAGAACTAGGCAAAATTTATTTTTTCTCGGCCGAGTAACCACTTTATCTTAAAGCACATTTAAAATGGTTAAGTGAAGTCCCAGTTCGGAGGCATAGCAGGTGTTCTTTTTTTACCCGAGTATAGAGTTTACTTTCCTTGCCCAACCTACCCCTACCTAGTCGAAGAGCTCTCTTGCAACTGAACACTGCAATTCCGTTGGTAAGTTTGCTTGCCACTCCAGTGGCACTCTGTTTTGAATGCTAAAATTAGGCCTTCTAGGCCCGGATTGGCCTCTGAGAAGGCCACATATTGACGTCTCGGGCCGAAGAAATGCTAATTTAGGCATTCTGAGAGGCCAATCCGGACCCAGGACTCCAAATTTTGGCATTCAAAACGTAGCGCCACAGGATAGGCAAGCAAACTTACCCACGGAATGGCAGTGACGTGTGTATTATGTATGCATGTACATACGAAAAGTGCACATCTACAGATGCGTACTTAGGCAAGAACATATCTACAGATGCATACATAGGTAAGAACACATCTGCAGAGGGGTAAAAATACGTGAAGCGTGCACGCTCGATAACCCGACTGCGGCGGATCCGGTCGGCACTTGCGTGGATGATTACCCATTTGACCCTTGAATCATAAACAAGGTAGGTGTACGCCAGACCGTGTCTTGTCGTAACAGGCTTCGCGATGCTGCGCCAGTTAAGACAATCCACGCCTGGCGTTTCACCTACCTTGGCCTGCGGCGCTCCCTGCTTGCCTCCGGCAAGCTCTTTCAAGGTATGTTCAGGGGACGAGAAGTGCACCACGTGATAGCGGGTGGAAATAGATTATGTCAGAAAATCCGGGCCAAGATACCGCCTACGCGGTTGAAACTTTAGTCGGGGGTCCAAATTGTTTTCATTTTCGTTATCAGCACCTTCGAAAACATACGAAACTATGTTAAAATGTCTAAAATATGTCAAGTCACTAAAAAGTTGCACTTTTTTGCCGTTTTTTTAGTGTTTTTTCGTTGGTACGACCGAAGGATTTGAGATAGAAAGCTGAATTTTGGCGTGTGGCGAGCCAAGGACATACCTTACAACCCTGCAAAATCTCGTCCCGATCGGCCGAGCCGGTTAGGAGGGGTAGTGCGGACACACAGACAGACAAACAAACAAACAAACAAACAAACAAACAGACAGACTAAACTTTTCAACCCCAGTGGAGTAACTGGCTTCGCTAATCACTCAGCCAAAAATATCACGTGAAATCCCGTTAAATTTAATGCCAGGTTTTGCTGTAGTTGTGAATATAGGAGTTACTGCGAGTTACTGTTCGTTGTTACAGGGTTTTCCGTACCACGTACAGAATATTCCGTACTTGCTTCTAAAAGCACGGTAAATCCCGTACCTAGTACAGTAGATACTGCCCAAAAGTACAGTAATTCCTGTGTTCTGAACTACAGCGAAAGCTGCATTAATCAGAACAGGATTTACTGTCTTTTTTAGCACAGTGCACTTCTATCGACAATGCGACGCCTGACTGAGCAATCCCATCTGTCAGTGTCAATTCAGAACTATCCGAACTGATCTTAACCAACAAATTGGTTTCTCAATAGAGTTCGTGACGCTTTCGTAGCACATAAAACCGGATAAAACTACTTTCCGAAGAAATTAATTTAAAGTGTCATCGGTTGTTAAAGATGGCACATTGTGCTTAAGGAATATCGCGGTCCACTGATTTCCTATGAAGAGTTTAAGACCTGTTTTCACCACCTTCTCAGTTATGATAGTTCTCAATCCGCAACGACAGTTACACTTGTCTTGGATGTGCCCTGACAGTAACGAAATGGTACTTCAAAGAAGCCCTGGCCCGGAAGAACAACAACGGAAGTCGGAAATGACAGGTTAAAAGAGAAATTGGCGCGTCGGAAAAACTCTACATCTCCTCCGCAGCGTGTATTTCTCATAGAAAGTGTCATTTGTGACTTTCTTTTTTTTTTTTTATCTTCTTCCGGGCCAGAGCTTCTTTGAAGTAACCCATAGTCTTTGCTCGTCACTGACAGTAAGGATTATTTAAATAGGAAGCGTCGAATACATGAAAGTGATTGCACAAAAAATGCAACAAATAAGATACGCACGACCTCGGTGGATCTATTTTCTAATGATTTTCCTTTTCGCTTTGGGACATTTTGAACGTTTCGTGGAGGACAAGAACTACGAACAACCCTAAACTTGACCCCATGAGGTTGAACCGAAATCATTTTAAAAATAATTAACACCTTCTCACGCCGGAGCAGCCCGTTACCCCTACAAAAGGGGCGTATCAGCTCACCCACTTCCCTGGCTGTTGCCACCTACTCCAGACACTATCAACAATCATAAAAATCACTACCCTTGTCAAACTTTACTCACCCCTCTGCATCGAAGATCCGACAGCTGTGCTGTCCGCCTCATGGTCTCTCGGAATCTCTGCGTAACATGCTGAACTCTCTTCGACGAGGGGCACTCGCAGGGAAGACAAGCGTACGTTGACGTATCTGAAGAAAGAGTGAAAAACACGTTTAGGGACCAGATTCACTTAGAATGAAAAAGTCTTAATCAATACCAAATTTTGGGCGAGGCCCAAATTTGAGTGAGGAAGGGGTATCAGCTACCTATATGCCTACATAGAATTTTCTCCCAAACTTGGACAAGGAACCCTTCCTCACCCAAATTTGGGCGAGGAACTTCCTCGCCCAAAATTGGGTATTAAGACTTTTCCATTCTCCGTGTTAAGTTTTCAAGAAGTAACCAGGAAGGTCAGGATAGTGTATTCGGATGTAATCCAGACTGGAACTCCGCAATAAAACGGGAGTAAGAAAGGGCGTCACGTGGCCGTGTTGGGCGATGGTAAGGCCCGTGTGGGACCTTTCGGAGCCAGGAGCACCAACACGACACTCTTTTGTTTCTCCCGTCCGATTGTGGACTTCCTGTCTGTATTTTCTCCGAGGTACCCTTGAGAACTTCCGTCCTGTCGTTAAAATGAGTACATCTACGAGGTGATGAAATGACACCTTTCACTTAGCGGCGATTCAAGAACGAGTCAAAAAGTCGGGAATCGTAATCAGTAACGCGCCACGAGCAGCTGGCAGGCCACAAGCGCGGCGTAGGCATGAAAGGAGTCCAATGGAGTCCAATGTTACGGACGCCAAATGACGCGTTACCCGTTCCTGACTGAAATCAACCTTTATCTTTGTTTGACTCGCTGACGTCAAAGATATACAGACATTGAGCCTGATTTTGGTAACGAAAAGAAAAAACGTCAGGCAGCCTAGGCAGCAAATCGCTAATCAGAGTCAGGCACGCAAGTCCTTCGGAGAAAAGCTGCAACGGAAGTGGAGAAGGCAACAAGAAAACTGAAACCATTACGCGGCGAGAAACTTCAGCTCAACGGAAGCAGCACTACGGCAGCGAATACGTTCGCCCATTTCCACTAAAATCACTTAAGAAGTAGTTATTGAATCCTTCCCAACTTTCGTTTCGGGTTTCCCTCAGAACATCCTTGCCCTTGCCTACCGAAGAACACGAGCAAGAAAGAAGCCGGAGGCCGTGAAGAAAGGAAGTGTACCTGATACATGTCTCATTGCTTATCCAGGAGTGACTCATCGAAAAACTCTCACACAAAGGCAGTCGTCCAGGTCTGAAAGGTCACGTTGCCTATTCTGAGGTGCGCCACTTTAGAACCATAGACAAGCCAACCTGTACTAGTAAAAAGTTTCCCATGACATGTTACGCCGAGGGGGTTTTCACTCGCGTATTACTCCGTAGGTTAGGCGCGTAATACCGCGTATTTTAAGCGTGTTATTGCCGAAAAATACGCGTAATTGCATGCGTAATAACATGTTTTTAACGCGTAATGACTCATTTGCTCTACAAATCTAAGAGCGTACATTTTATGCTCTACCTGGAGCATGCTTGGAAGCACGCTCTACGTAGCGCATACCTGCCAAGCATGCACCAACAAGTGCATATCTGTCATGTACACACTTACTGGAGCAGACAACTCCCTATCCCTTATGCACCAAATATATGCTCCAGTAAGCGTGTACATGGCAGGTATGCACTTGTTGGTACATGCTTGGCAGGCATGCGCTACGTAGAGCGTGCTTCCAAGCATGCTCCAGGTAGAGCATACAATGTATGCTTTTCGATTTGCAGAGTGACGCATATTAACGCGCAATCTGTGCTTAATAATGCTATTACGTGAAAATACGGGCGTATTACTCCGTAGGTGGCTACCAAGAGTTAGGTCTGAGCTCCGCCCTTGAAGCATTAGTTGAGGCAATAGGCTATTCCGATGGATCTGAACCGGAACCCCGTCGGGCGGTTTCCGGTCGGGCGAGGTTGGGAAGTATGAGAAACCGCATTGGCGGCTGACGGGCGCGCTACCATGTCGGACTCGAGTTCAGTGTTTTCTGTTTCCGTACCGGGACTTCAGTTTTTATTATACTTATTTAAGAGAACATAATGTGAGTGACGAGAACTGATCTAATTCGACTGAAATTGAAGCCAACATGGCGGCGCGCCCGTCAGCCGCCAACGCGCTTTCTTATACTTCCCAACCTCGCCCGACCGGAAACCGCCCGACGGGGTTCCGGTTCAGATCCATCGGAATAGCCTATTTAATGGAACTATAACACATATAGTCAGACCAGCTTCAGCCTAAAGTCCCACTTCTTGTGACCGTTGAAACGTACCCCTCCACCTCAAAAATCTACCCGCACCAGCCGCCGCGCTTCCCCCGGCACTGTGGAGGGGGTATTTGTAACGGTCGCAAGAAGTAGGCCCTTAGATAGGGTGTCCCACGATATTTTCAAAACGCCTTTCTTGATGAGTGCCGGGCCGGATTTGAAAGATGACACAAAATGAAGAAGATCTGTGTAAAGCGATTGAATTTCGGACAATTAAAAGTGTCCGCGCATCGCGGTTGAAGTTTGTGACAGAGTAGGGTGGGACACGAGGTTACAAAAGCAGTCGTAGGTAAGCCTTTTTTTTTTAAGAATTTTAATTCTGAGAACAGCACAGTGTTTGTTAAGAAAAGGCCGTTATTTTTTGTACAAGCGTATTTTCTGTACAACTCAATGCCTATCTTCCAGGGGCACACTTCTTTGCAAAACTTGCAAATTTCAAAGTTTAAAACCGTTTTTGACCCACTTCAAGTTGTCGGATCCAAAAAAATTGGGCATATGTGGATGCCGCAAGACAAATTACATAGGGAAATCTGTAGCTGTCGGACATAACAGCGTATCTACTATGGGATTCCCTATCAACATACGTTGTTATGTCAGATGATCACTCAAATGTATCATTTAGATTTAAATATTTAGTTGCCTACCTCTCAGGGGCAAAAAACATGACATTTGAGCGATTTTTCGTAGTTTTTGCCAACTTTAAGTGCTTGAATGTTTTTCTTTTGGTCATATTTATATTCATGGGACCAAAATATATCGGATGAAGTACTTTTCTGTCTACGGGATGCGGTTGTCTAACTCTCAAGGGGAGAAAATACAATATTTTGGTAATCGTTGTAACTGCATTTTGAAGACAGAAAAGTACTTCATCCGATATATTTTGGTCCGAGGAATCTAAATGTGACCTCTAAACAAATATTCAAGCACTTAAAGTAGGCAAAAAATTCGAAAAATCGCTACAATGTCATAGTTTTTGCCCCTGAGAGGTAGGCAACTGCATATTACAATCTGAATGTTACATTTTCCGATGTCGTTTGTCTTTCGGAATCCGAATATGCCCATTTTTTTGAGATCCGACGACTAAAAGTGGGTCAAAAACGGTTTTAAACTTTGAAATTTGCAAGTTTTGCAAAGAATTGTGCCCCTGGAAGATAAGCATTGAGTTGTACAGAAAATACGCTCGTACAAATAATAACGGCCTTTCCTTCACAAACACAATGCTGTTCTCAGAATTGAAATCCGTTGAAAAATGGCTTACCTACGACTGTTCTTGTAACCTCATGTCCCACCCTTCTCTGTCACAAACTTCAACGGCGATGCGCGGGCACTTTTCATTGTCCGAAATTCAATCGCTTTACACAGATCTTCTTCATTTTGTGTCATCGTTCAAATCCACCCCGGCACTCATCAAGAAAGGCATTTTGAAGATATCGTCAGACACCCTACCCTTAGGCTGGTCTGACAATACATTCAGGTTTTTGTCAAGGGTATTTCAAAAAAGTAAAATGGGAACTCTTTTCCCATCAGCCGCGACAGCAGAACATCAGTTAACGCACAATTTTTACCGCATTTGAAACGAACGTCGGAATGCGTACGGGGAATGTAACACACCTGGCAGTTTCAGCTCTCTTGATTTGTCTATTCCTTGGTGTAACTTTCTTCCTTCGCCTGGCCTAACCACCTGCTGATTTCAACAGTGAAAGGACATGGCTGACCCGGACGACGACGCTGTTGCCAAGTCAATCCAAGGTGAACGTCCCAATACTAGGTTCTTCTACTTTGGGCCTACTGCTCTTGGCGACGGTCGCCTCTACCATCTGACCCCACGGGAAGGCGCCGATGGGAGTCGGTACTTCAATTGTCGTAAACGGAGGTGCAACGGGCGTGTCCGAACCAACGGTGCCTTACGGTTCCAAGAGTATGTTACCGAGCACGGCCGCAACTGCGAGTTGGACCTGTGGTATGTGAGGGCGGCAGCGGAGGCGCGACGACTGGATGTTGACGCCCGTAACATCCCAGCAAGATTCCTCCGTCAGTTCGTTCTTCAGCGCCTCGCCACGTAAGTTTGTGCCAACTTTAAAGGATGGTGCTTATTTCGTAATTTTTTGAATGTGTGTGTGTGCTCTTGGTCGTACTGTATCAAAACCCCAGAGGGAGATCTGGAAACAACTTGCGATAACACTCAAAGTGTGTTTGTACAAGTTTGTACATGATCTAACATAATTTACAACAGGCGAACTTTTTCGTACAATTTTTTCAGTAAAATCGCACCAATTCGTGCGAAATTGCGTACAAATTTTTATTTAAACCACGAATGCGCCTAATTGTGTGAGACCAAGTTCAACAATTGGACGAAAGAATTGTGTGTGGTACTTTTTGGTCAAAGAACACAAATTTTCCCGTTGCTCTCTTGTTTATCTTGTCCGTGCGGGTTACTGCCTCAACCCCCCCCCCTCCCTTGTATCCGCGCCTGTGTGGACGGGGCAAAGGTGGCTGCCCCTCCTCAGGCGAGGGGACGGAAGTTGTGCACTTACTTCTTTTCTTCTTCCTTCCGTTTCATTTCAAGATTCGCTGACCCAATTGAAGCACAAACGAGTTGCTATCGCTTGAAATGTAACGGTTACGATAACCTTACTCCCATTGCAACATTACAGCGGCTAAAAAGTGTTTAATTTTAAGGGCTTCTTTGTGGAACAAAATGTTTTATAAATAAATTATCTTTCAAGGTAGGTTCATTCCTGTAGGTCACGCGACAGTCGCTTGTTTTTTGCTTCAATATGATGCAACGAAAAGAATGCACTTGGGAACTCAACTGTAATCACAATAACCTCTTGTGGACTATTTTAGAATCGTACGTAAGTTGTGTATAATATTATGGATCACTGTGTACATTTAATGCAGGAAGATCCATAAAATGTACACCATGATGCATAATAGTGTACTGAACTTCTGCTAGACTCTGTGCATGGATCACCATACATGAAAAAAGTACACAAGAGTTTAGTGTGATTTAAAGCCGGAGACTTGTTTTGCCAAGAAGGTTGGTTGCTAACAGTGAACATTCTACACTACTCATCGCCCACTTGGCGAAACATTTTTTCTTGCCTGTGAAACTCATGTTTGCTCCATGTGCCATTTACCGTGTTGTAGTGTAGAATCACTGTAAGTCAAAAGGTCAGACATCGGACCAATTTTTGGCAATACTACAAGTATGACCGATAAAAAGATCATACTCAAATGTATGACCGAAGAAAGGTCATACACGAATGTATGACCGAAAAACGGTCATACACAAATGTATGACCGAAAAAAGGTCAGACATTAGCGAGGCTTGCCCTTGTTTAGCATAGGCATATATCAACCTTCATCGGTGATACAAAAAAGTATGACCCTTCAGGTCATACATTTGTGTATGACCTTCAGAACGGTCATACATTTGTGTATGACCTTTACAACGGTCATACATTGGTGCATGACCTTCACAACGGTCATGCATTTTTGAGTGACCCTTTTTTTGGTGTAACATTTCAGTATCACCCCTTTAAGGGTCAGAATTCTGGCCTTTCTATTTTCAGTGATTCTTTTAAATACGTAAGTTGGCACTCTCCAGTTCTGCTTTTTGCGTCAAACAGATTGGATGCTGAGCTGCAGGTGAGGATAAGCCTCCCGAACACCATGCGGACCCTCATAGCAGCTCGCCGACAGTTGCAGCCTCCATTGCCGCAAACCGTGATCGACATGTGGGAGACCATGCAGAGCCCACAACACGATCATGAGCGGTACGCGTCAATGGAGGCCGACGCAGAGTTGCTGGTGCAGAACTTGGTGGGGCCTCCTGGGAGGCGGTCGCTCCTAATTTGCTTCCGCAGTGTTATGCTGTGGTTGCAAGGTGTCGTTGACACCACGTTTGTCGACGGCACCTTCAAAATTGCACCCATCATGGAGGTTAGTGTTTATAGCACACTCTTCAATTCAGGCGCGACGATTTGTTGGTTAGTTCAACATATGTTGTACGCGTTCGGAATTCCCCGATGTGACACATGAAAATTTTCAATAGTGCTGCGACAGTTGGGATAAAGTTAACAATGAAAAAAAAAAAATGGATCACAGTTCTTAACTTAATAGTCACTGTGCAAAATCATGAATACAAGGGATAATCTGATGCCAATCTCCACTGTACCCAGGGCGACGGTAACGTTAGGTTACACTCTGTGCACAGCAGCCACCGCACCCTGGGATACAGGAACCACTGTAAACGAGACATCACGCACAGTGCACATGCACCCAGAAGAACTCTGATAGGGTGCAGTGCATGCCGTACCCAGAGTACAGAGCACACTGTCAGTGCCAGTCTTTTCCATTCTTTCTGATGTTCACCTTGCATTGTTGCTCGTTTCTTTACAGGGTTGTCAGCAGTTTTTGGCGCTAACTGCCAATTACAACGATCAAGTAAGTACTTATGCATAAGACCCAAGCATCCATCAATGAAGAATTCAATTTTAACATTTGTAATGGAAAGGGATCGAACATATTTACGCATTATATGGAAAAATGTTTTATTCTGTCCTCATATGTGCATAGCTTTTGCACGAAATGGAGCATGCGTGTGAAATGCACGAATTCATTTGCAGCGAAGCATATATCCGTTCGTTGGTACGCACGCACTACTACAGGTTCAAACGCGTCCTCAGTTTCATTCAAAGCTCACGGCATCAACTGTTCCTGGTTTTCTCAGGGACTTCCTGGAGATACCCTAGGTCTCTACCATATGCTACCTGGGAAAACTAGGAACCATGTTTGCGATGCGATGCTGAAAAAACTTCATATTAGTGTCCAGCATCCCACCTTTGCATTTCTGAACATGCTCTTATTGTTCTTGGTCCCATTACTCGAATTGGTCGAGACAACTATTAAGAGCACAACTGTGCGTTTTTCTAAGTTGAAAAGACCCCGACTCTGGTTTGACTTGGTTTGTTCAAGTCTTTTGTAGTATAGTAACACTGCAAATCCTAAGGTGATACTTTTAGTACCTTTTTGGCGATACAATTGAGTATCGCCATTAAACGGCCTTACCGAAATATCATGCCTCCAAAACGGCAATACACTAAAGTATCGCCAAAATTTGGCGATGCTTTGGAGTATCGCCAAAATCTGGCTATAAACAACGAAGAAGTCCCTTGAGTTGTTCAAAGTTTATTGCAAAACCTTGGCAATACTCCGAAGTTTCGCCAAATTTTGGCGATACTTTTGTGTATCGCCGTTTTGAAGGCATGATATTTCGGTAAGGCCGTTTGTTGGCGATACTCAATTCTATCGCCATAAAAGATACTCAAGTATCGCCTTTGGATTTGCAGTGTAATGCTTCTTTTTACTGACAACTTTCACAACTGATCCTCTTTGACCCCTCTCATAGTGTTTGTGTCATGATTACTGGCGGAGGGGGTTAATCGTGAGGGGGTAAATCGTTTACCACTTCTTTTTGTGAAGAAACCTTTTTCGTTGCAGGTGGTTCCCTTCGCATATGCTTTCATGCAAAGCCAACACACAACAGCCTACGAGGCAGTATTTGAATCGTTGCGGCACCTCGGCATGGAAGTTCAGCACTTTACGGCAGACTATGAGACAGCCATACGCAATGCCTTGCGCGCCACGTACGGCCCCAACACTGAGATCAGTGGCTGCGTGAGACATTACGCCGTATGCATTTATGAAGCTGTCCTTCGCTATGGCCTCCTCCAGCTGTTGCAGGATGATGTCAATGCCGTGAAAGTTGTGAGGTGGTGTGCTGGTACGTCCGCGCTTTGGTATTCCACTCCTTGCAAGTAGACTACAGTTTGCTTAGTCTTAGTGCCATAGTGTGCGCACTCTGTTCAAATACCACGGCGAATCATTTTCAATTATTTGGCCAGGTCTTCCTGTTGTTCAGAATGCAGTATTTACTGTGGTTTGTTGCTGGGTTTACCGTACCGCGTACAGGATATTCCGTACTCGGGGTACTCCGTACATGGTGAATCCTGTACGAAGTACGGTAGATCCTGTCAATAAAGTACAGTAAATCCTGAATTCTGAAGAACAGTGACAGCTTCATTAATCCAAAAAGGATTTACTGTGGTTTTTCCGCACAGTGCGTCTTAAACACCCCAAAGTTCCCTCATTGTAAAATACTCGGTTTGTGTTTTTCACAGCAATTCCACGCGTGCCGCCTCTTAGAATTGAGGAGGCTTTTAACGCGATTTGTGATTTCGCCACTGAGAGCCACATCTACAATGCCATGTTCGAGCTGATAATGTACATACACAGGGAATGGCTCGCAAAGGACGGGCTGGGGCCAGATGTTCTGTCGGTGCATGGTTTGTACCACAGCACGAACAACAGTGCGGAGGTGCACCACCATGCCCTGCAGACTTATTCGGACGTAGCCCATCCGAATGCATGGGATCTGATGGGTACGTATTTACAATCATTTTTACAATCACGGGAGGCAACTCCTTGGTGTACGCTAGACCGTGTCTTGCTATTATGCTTCGCAGGGAACTGAGGGCCTTAGAACGCTAATTCGTTTGGATTAGCGTATTGTGACTTCGAGGTCGAAGATGACCCTTTGGCGTCGCTGGTGGGGTTGAAATGCTATAATTCCTTTACAAATTGGTTAAGTTGGGTGCCAGCCAGGTAGCCAGTATTGGTATAAATGTATTCAAGACGCAGCATCGCGAGGCCCATTACGACAGGACACGGTCTAGCGAAAACCTACCTCGGTTACAATATGCAGAATTGTCAATTGGGTAAAAAATTTACATTGGAAGACCGTGCTATCCTAAAAACCCAGTTGAAAAGCCATGTCTTGCTTATTTCTGCACACTTAGTTGTCGTTGTAGTGCGCCTTGGCAGTTTTCAATTCTTCGATCTATTTTTGAAAGCTTCTGGCATCCACAGCTAACGATGTCCACAGGGGCGTGCCCAGGACGAGTTTTCGGGAGGGGCGGTCGGCGCCTAGAGAGGGGAAGACCGAGGAATAGGGGGAGGGGACAGCATAGTCAAAACATATGATTTGAACTCAAATTTGGCTCCTTGAAATTTGAGATCTGTGCACGCCCCTGGATGTGCACTTGGACAGGGGGTGGAAACTCCTATGGCGCGGCTGATGCCAAGCTCGGCGCGCCGCCGCTACGCCACGCCACTGCCCGGCCGGCTGGCCGGCGGGCGGAGACGCTCGGCAGCCGCGTCTGTTATCGCTCAGAAATCACTTAAAAATTGAATGTTTTGAGATCCCATGTATTTAGCGCAACGGATTAGGACCCAAGGAATCGCGCTGTCACATTCGTTTTACCCCCCAATACTTCCGTCATTTCGTAAACTATGTCGAGAAAAGTTGTGGCGGAGCACGAAAATTCAGACCGCAGTTCATGTTTTATTTTTTATCGGATATTTTGGTTGCTCTGACACATAAAGTGTAAGCGAACAAAATTTTCCTCGTAGTTTGCTCTATCCAATGCGGTAGGCGGATGTTCAAAAAGACAATCCATAAATAAATGAATCGCAATGAAAGATGGTACGGCGAAATGACAGTTTTCGCTAACGTTCATTTCCCACATGGATTATAATTTCATCTTTGAGATTATCGGATAAAGAAACCTCCTATGCCATCACAAATTTTATGCAATTCCAAATCTGTCCTCAGATTTGAGATCCGTTGAAGGATTGCTGAGATCCGGATGGATTAAGTTCGGCGTGTAGAGGTTAGCCTCAGAGCTCAAAAGATGCAGAATTCAGAATGCAGAATTCAAAAACGAGTTATGAATTATTGTCGTAGCACAAATATTTCGGATCGAAACATCACGATTTATGTTGAAAAGCGGGGTCAAACTAGGCCAAATCAGTGGAAGATTGTTTTTAAAATTGACCAAATCAACATCTACTTATAGAAATGGATTTGTCTCATCAAGACGCACAAAACGTGTCTTTACATGTCATAGGCTACGGTGCAAAATGAAGAAGTATTTGAACCTCAAAAGTGCTTAAAAACTAAAATTCTTGCTTACATAAGGGAAATTACCACTTGAGAAGCTCAGGAACTCTTCCATTTTAGTCCAACAGCAGTCTCATTAATAGTTTTAAAGCTTTAAAGAAAAATGAAGGCGATGAGACCAGTTCAAGACCAAAATAGAAGAGTTCCTGAGCTTCTGAAGTGACAACTTCCCTTATACAATCAAGAAATATAGCTTTTAAGCACTCAAATACCTCTTCATTTTGCACAGTAGCCTATGACATGTAAAGACACGTTTTGTTCGTCTTGATGAGACAAATCCATTTCTTGAAGTAGATGTTGATTTGGTCAATTTTGAAAAAAAGTCTTCCACTGATTTGACCCAGTTTGACCCCGCTTTTCAACATAAATCGTGATGTTTCGATCCGAAATATTTGTGCTACGACGATGATTCATAGCTCGATAGAAAGGTAATTGCGAGGGTAATTGAATTCCGCATCTTTTGAGACCCCAGGCGTTTTCGTGTCTAATCTGGTTTGTAAGAAAACCTCAAAAAACCACATGTTTTAGCATGTAGACCTACTTTTGACAAACCCCCTGAGCCCCATACAATTATTACCGGGTCAAATGCGACTCGTTCATGGTCTTCTAGTATCCTTGGGACCCCAATTTGCCAATAAAAAGGGGGGGGGGTCAGAAATTAATATCCACCCTATTTTGCACGGACATTAGGTATGTGCTCGGCTCGCTGCACATCGAAATTCAGGTTTTTATCTCATTATTCTGAGTCACAACAACAGAAAAAAACACTACAAAACGGCAGGCGAAATACCATATTTCCATGACAACGTTTTAAACCCACTTTCCGGTTGCCCATTCTGTTTTCAAGGATTCTGATAATGAAAATAATTGCCCCATACCCCCCTCCCCTACTACGGAAGCCGCGCCTGATTACAGAGCTGACTTTTGGTGTGCGGCGAGCCAAGGACATACCTCATGACCCTGCAAAATACCACTCGGATCGGCCGAGCCGTTCATGAGCAAGTAGTGCGGAGACACACGCACGCACGCTGTCAGGCAGACAGACAAAGTTTTTCATCTATCCTCGAGTAACGGGCTTCACTATCGCTGAGCTAAAAAGCAATATTTGCAGAAAAACCTTCTTTTCATGGTGACAATTGATGAAACTTCGAGATTAGAACTTTAGAATGGGCACCGGCAAGTTGTATTATGCCTTGGACTAACTTTGCACTTTAAAACTCTAATTGCTCAGGCATTATCAGAACCCAGTACACATTGGCACGGGTGGTGATGCTGCGGGCCCAGAACAACCAGCCTCCAGCCGGGACCGGTAGGGCGTTGAAGTTCTTAACTCAAGCCAACCGTATCGCTCGGGCTGAGCTTCGGCTGAGCGCCGGCGGTTCCATGCGCGAGTTCCTGGACGCTGTGGCCTTCACGATGGAGTCCACCTACAACGAGATCATCGGGCGTAGGATCAGAAGACCCGCACCCGACGCTCCGCCTCGCCCAGGAAGACATCCGGGAGGACACCCGGGAGGACCTCCAGGACCACCTCCCCCGCCTCGTCCTCTGCCAGCAGCGCCCAACCACCGCGGACCAGAAGCACTTCGCAGGCCTCCACGACACCTCGGAATGCCTGCTCCTCAACAACCGCCGCCTCTGGTACCAGCAGCATTTAGACAGCCTCCACGCGTGGCGAATGTCATGGCTCACCAGCGCTTCGGCAATCAAGGAGAAGCGGAGAGGCGCCCGCCTCCAGCACACTCAGGGACACCAGGATCCTGTCCTCCCCAAGGACGTGTACAGAGTCACGTGCCTTTCCCGCGTGCGCTGCCAACACATTCTAGAACGGAAGTGGAACACCGAGAGCCTCCACGCGTGGCGAATGTCATGGCTCACCAGCGCTTCGGCAATCAAGGAGAAGCGGAGCCAGCAGCTCACCTAGGGACGCCGAGGTCACAGAGTCACGAGTTACACAAGTTTGCAGACGTTGCGGGACCTTCGCAAGGACGGACCGACGCTGTTGATGTGGTAAGCTCTTCAGAATCTTACGTCTTGGGGTCTAATTCAAAAGATCTTATCCGCTCGTGCCCGGGAAAACACGCCTTCACTGTTAGAAAAATTGTTGTAATTTAACAACAAATTCATTGCTTATTTTTTTTCTGACATGAGTTGTTTGTAAACAACAGGTCGTAACCCAAAAGTTGTTCATGAACAACAAACTTGTTTTGATACAATGGATGTTTGTTTCTCAAACAGAAAAATTGTTTTGGAACAATGTTTTAGTTGTTTTGATTTTGAATGAGTTTGTTGTTTAGGTACGACTAAGTTGTTGCAACTTGTGTTGTAATTGTCTTCTGATTTTTTTCATTTTAAATCTTGTGTTTTCCCAGGAACAGGCTTCTAATGCCTCATGGATGCAGTTTTCATCAGGCGCCTTTGAGGAGGATCTGGTTAGTTGATCAGAAGAGTGGGTTGAGCCTCCACCTTCCTGCGTCTCACCTAACGCTGATGTTTCTTTTTTCAATAGAATTGGGCCATTCAGGCATCACTGGTGGACAGAAGCAAGCAGCCGACTACCAGGCCACAAGACACTCCGGCGCCAACCCCTGGCCCTTCACCTTCGCAACGATTCGAAGCCCGCCGGCAGCAAATTCGTAATGCTTGTAGAAGGCGACTCGTAAGTGCTCAAAATCAAACCTTTCAGTACACTAACCTAAGTACAGTTCATAGGACACTTGTCAAAACCACCACCTTTCGCTCAAAGGAGGCAAATTTCCCGATTGCCGTTGACAGAAGTGTCTCTATCACCTTATTTTGCGTTAGGATAACTTAAGGGGAGGTTCTGGTGAAAATCTTGCCATTTTCCAAATGGATCCCATTGTCCTAATTTGTTCGGAATATAAAATCTTTCTTCGAGGCGACTAAAATGTGACTAAGGGCAAATTTAATTTAAGGCACATCTCAGGCTGTGAACCTAGTCTTCTACTTTGTCGTAACAGGTTGACCTTGACATTTTTCACTTCTTCGATTCATTTTCAAAAGACTCCGGCATGCATAGCTCAAAATTTCCATTATATTATTAATTGTAAGCTTTTTAAGCTGAAAAGTCCCTACAATTTGTCTATTTTGTATATTTTTGATCAATTACAGTTAAATGCTGGGTTAGAAAGCTTGCGAATAAAAATGCAATTTACATTTTGAGTTGTGCATACCGGCATTTTTTAAAAATGAATCGAAGTAGTGAAAAATCTCAAGGCCAACATTTTACGACAAAATAGTATGCGCAAGAAGATTTTTAAAGTTATAGCCCAAATTGGACAGAAAGGCTCTGCGACTGGGTTCAGGGCATAGAATGTGCCTCCCCAATGAAAAATTTTAATAAAAACTTGGTAAGACATCAAATTTTTAACTAATTTTCACAGTGGGACCTATTTAGGAGAAAATAGCATTTTCACCAGAGCCTCCCTTTGATCTCCCAAATTGTACGATGAAGGTTCCCTCACGCATATTCGGACGGTGAAGGGTGCATCAGCTGTCTTGCCAATATAGCTGGATAGTTTTGGCTACTAAATTTTTGTGATAAAATGACTGTCACCCAAATTTAGGCGATAAAAATACCGCATCTAAAATTTTAGTCCTAACTATCACTGTTTTATTCTTAGTCCTTTCAACGGTTAAAAACGTTTTGTCCGTTAGGAACTGCAAACTGCCAGTGATCCAGCTGCGACAGCACCAATACCACGTCCAGTGCAGCCAGTGGCTACGGAAGCAAGTACTCCAAAGGACCCACCATATGGGAATCAGGAGGTGAGATACGAAAATCCATCTACGTACCCGAGGTAAACTCGTTGCCTTCCTGTCCAAGAAAAAAGAAATAAGTCCCGAGAGGGGGAGGGTGGGCTATAAGCTCTTATAAGCTGTCCAAGGAACGTATCCATCATGTTCTGTCAAGGCTACCTCTAACATTACAGCTGAGCAAATGTAGGTGGGGGTGATTCCGTGCGTATGGGTGAGTTTTGTGTCTCCGCATGCCTGTGTCGTTCGATTTAATTCCATAGTATCGGTCAAGTTTCGCATCAAAATTAAGAATCGCACTGAGATGTATGATTCCCCACTTGAACTGACCCGGTATGTAACATGGGTTCCTCGGAATAGGTGCAGAAGAAGGCTCAATGTAAGATCCGTCATTGTCCTATTGGGTGGTTGTTCAACTTTCGGACACCGGTATGAAAAACAAGGACCCTCGATAGCAATAAACGGAATCGGAACTTGTTCCGTGTCACCTCAACAAAATTTGACCAGATCATGGCCTTCCCAATCGAATTTTAAGTACGGCAAACCAGTTGCTGAAAAATGTCTACCGCAAAATCTCAACAACAGTCTTTAATTTCGAAAAGACGCTTTCTGCGATCGGTTCATAGTCGAGGTATGGAAAATTATCATAATGGTAAGCCGGATGCTACCCCTGAATGAGTAATTGTGGTCATCATATTTTTAGATTGAGCACGAGTGATGGGACGGAGAGGGATGAGTCGAAAAACAGGCGCGTATTAATTAATGTAAGTTCCATCATCCCCTCGTAATGCAAAACAGTCATGTTCAAAACTTGCTCTCTGGGGGAAAACTTCAAGACTTTAGACCATAAGTGTTGGCCGAAACACGATCAAAGTCAGCTCAGTAATTTTCGGACAGGGGCAGAAAAATAGCCTACACTGTTATAAATAGTCGTAAATTTACGACATTTTAAAGAAACAACAATGTTGTTTTCCAACGACACATTTTGTTACGACTTCTGTCGTAAATATACGACAAATTTGTCCCTAATTATCATAACGAGTCAGTTCGTTTTAAAACATTTACAGTCGTAAATAAACAAACTGCACCGTATATTAACAACTTAAGTCGTAAATTTACGATGGATCGTAATCGAAACACTTAAATTGTCGCACAGGTACAAGTTGAGTCGTTATGACATGAATTGGGTCGTAAATAAACTACTTCGGTTGTAAATTTACAACACAAATCGTAATTATACGACAGAAATCGTAACGTCCTGGCCATCTTTTTGGGACTGTGCTGGCAAAATAACTTACGACCATGTCGTACAGAAACGATTTTAAAGTCGTAGAATTACGACCTAATTGTTACGGAACGATTTCCGTCGCTATGAAAATTAGCGACTAATACGTCGCCAATTTACGACAAGATTTATAACGGTGTAGTAAGATTCCGTCATCAGTAAGATCCGTCATTTTTTGGCAGATTTCAATGCATTTTAAAAGGGGTGAAAGTGAAAGTCAATTTGACGCGCGCCCACACTGAGATTCCAAAGGGTAGCAGTATAGCGTTAGTTGGTGCAATGCATTTGAAGACGTTTTCATGGCACCAATTGGTGCAATGCTTTAGCATTGCCACGAAGTGCAGTGCCTTCCCATGCATTAGCATAGGGCAACCTAACCAAAATTGACCCCGAAATAAAAGTTTGATTTTTCATATTTGTGAAACTCAAAATTCGCCCATACGCTTGGAATAACCCTTAAATGCTTGCAAGCGTAGACGAAAATGCGGTACATGCTCTTAATCGTGAACTTCATCCACACTTGGATTAGTAGTGGCTCGGACAGACTAACGAACTCGTAGATTATCCATGTGTAAGTCTCATGAAATATAAAATTTTCAGTGTATTAAAGGGAACAAGATGTTGAAACTACAATGTGATAGCTTTTTTGAATGGTTTTACGGTTTTATTATTAAGATTACGATAATAACAATTTTCCATAACTCTTCCTTTTAAAACAACGTTTCTTTTCACTTTTACGTCTGAAGATAAAGTATTACTTATAGTTTTTTTCACGAATTATTGCAGTCAAGCTAGGTAATGTGCTCATTTTGATTATTGTTCCACTTTTAAGAAGACGGATGCACCTTTGCGGTCGTACAGTCCCACTGACTCCGTCACATCCATGTCTTCTGTGTCGCTGGGAGATTTGTCAAGGTAAGTGCCCAACGTGGCTATGTCCGCTGTTCTAGGACTCTTGGGGATGCCACCTTGTCAAACTAAGGCGCAATGGGGTCATTGAAATTAATCCTCTACAAACCATTTACACGCTCAAAGCCCATGCTTTTGGCATCTGCGGCCTGTCTTTTAACAAAGTGTATTCATCAAAACCAATTTGTTATCCGTAAGACACACGCACTCAGACGAAATGGTTTGAAGGTCCGGACTACAATAACCTTTTCAGTCAATGCTGCAGGTACCTAAACCAACACTACTGTTAAATAAGTGAAAAGAGGCGTCAAACATCAATGAAGTGGCCTGTTATGAACGTATTGAGGCGATTATATGGCGTTGGCCTTGTCTTTTATTACAGGTGTCGTGTACATTGTAAAGGGTAAAGTTTGTACGGTAGTTTCTCTTCATTTCTTTGCTCAGGGAACCATCGCCCTCTGACTCACAATCGTCCAGAGTTCCGGAATGGCTGAGGAGGACGCCGTCACCCCCCCTCATTCCGTGCGATGTCGTCCTTTCCTCTGATTCAAGGTACTTAAAACAGTTGGCTTGGGTCACGCGCGGAACGATGCTTTCCACTCTGGCCGGTGAGCGGCGCGCCGCCGGCCCCTGTATACGGTGTCTTCAAGTTTAAGAGGACTTTCTCAAAACTTTATCAAATCGGAAAACCTTTCTCACTCTCAGAATATACACACAATTTCCAATCGAGCCATCATCGTAAATTAGAGTTTTAGACCTGTTCAGCATGTAAACTCTCAATTCGACTTGTATCAGTTGTGTTGCACTCATTCTTATTGTAGATGTCTTCAAATAATCCCAAAAAGGTCAAACTGCTTTTGGCCTAAATTTGCAAATCGAACTATAAAGGTTAGATTTTGAGTAGATCTTGGAAGTTCTGTAAGGTTCTTAGATTCGATAAAGTTTTTACTCAGTTCAGTTTAATTTTGTTAAACCGTGCAGACTGCCCTAACCAACCTACTATTAACGAGTTAACGTTAATGCCTTAGTCCCTTGCCAAACCATGGTACTTGAAACGACAACCTTTCACCTTCGTTAGTCGGTGTTAGGTTCGCTGGTGAAACTGAATCATGGTTATACGCTTCATTCAAGCCTACAAGTCTCATACTTTGCGCTTGAAGTCAAGCGTAGAGTAGAAATCCTCCCATGCATTTACATAGGCAGGAGAGGAGCGAAATGGAAAAGAACGCTTGATTGATGAAAGGCGTAAAAGTACGCTCTAGTTCCACCAGAGCTACTTGACTGCAATTAATTGTTTCTTTTCAGTGATGAATCGGACAGAGAATTGGAGCCAGTTGAGCAAATGGATGAAACACCCACAGTGGTCGCCCCCATGATGGTTCCTCTGGTGGAGCGGGTGGCGCCATCTGGACAGTCCCAGGGCGCGCCGCTCGCTCTCGTGGCCCACCGTGCAATTCCTGCTCCAGAGGAGCGAGAGTTCTTGGAGGCGTCAGGCGCTCCAGAGCCCCAAAGTGCACCACTTGCACTGGTGGTCCACCGCACCGTTCATGCTCCAGAGGAGCCACAGTTCTTGGAGGCGTCAGGCGCTCCAGAGCCCCATGCACTTCCTCTAGTGGTCCGCCCAACGATTCGTGCGCCAGAGGAGCCGGAAAGGCGGGTGGTGCCGGCCGCGCAAGATAGGGCAGCTGTTCCGCGGATCCCGCCGCCACGACTCCCGCGAGGCCGCCGGGGCAGAGGCAAGTACACATTTCTGACGTTAGCAACGCTTGCAGGACGTTACTACCTGAGATTTAGGTACAGTAATATGCCATTATTTCGGACTAATTTCGTTGTTTTTTCCGTGCTTATTGTACAAATTGATCATTATGAAAAATTTGTCGCGGTTGGAGATACGAGGGCTCAGGACGCTTCGAATGACCCCTATCCTAAACTTGTCTCTAAACACACCGATTTGGGGCAGCCTGTTGAAGAGTGTCCGAAATTAGGCTTCAAAGTGCTTAAATTTTGGACCCGTGCTCTAATTTCGGACAAGATCTAAACTGTTCTAGAAGAAATGGTACCGAAAATTATTTCTCAGCTGCCACGTGTTTGGAAGCGAAAAATAACAAACTTTCATTCCATAGACTTTGTCAATTGCGAGTACCGTATAATAGAGCGAAAGTCATATTTCTATGCAATCTATCTTTTACCAAAGCCACGGCCCATTTTAAAGTTCATCTGACAAAATTTCAGAAAAACTGTTTTTGCTGCGAATTAAATTCTTAGCAACTTCGATTATAAATATGTTTCTCCTAACTAGTGTTTTTGGCGGTCCTTCAGGGATATTACGCTGTCCGAAATAATAGCACTTCCGGAAATAGGTCCGTGCATGAAAGCTGTTCGTGTTAGGAAAAAAACTTAAACTCAAGTTTTTAGACGAGAAGCGACAGATTAACGTGTCAAGAGTTGAGCCAGGAGGCACCCCACATGTACACGAGCACCTGATTTCCGGGAATCATTTTCAAAATGTCACGTTTTCTTTTTCGGCTTCTATGAACTTACGTGCTCTGCGGAAGCTGAGATACGATAAGTACTGATTCTATCTTAATGGTGCTTGAAGCCAAGAATCACAGCTTCACATTGCCGTCTTCATATTTAGAATATGTCGAATGGTGCACGTAGTTTGTTCGTTTTTGCAGCTTTCTGCAAAGGGTCTGAAATTAGAGTATCAGTCCGAACACTGGGAATGTATCGCTGTGACTTTGTGCCGTTTTAAGGGGCATGATTTTATTCTCACGCCCAAAAAGGGCATGCGAGGAAAGTCACACCAAAAATCGGCGTGAATTTAAATTCAAGCCAATTTTCGCCGTGACTTTGTCTGTGACTTTTTTCATTAGATGCATTGTGGGCACCATTCCTCGTGATAAATTCACGCCAGAAAACGGTGTGACTCCCATTTTCGGCGTGACTTTTCTGTCACGCCAATTTTGGCGTGATAATTTGTCACGCCATAACTTGGCCCAGTGTCCGACCATTCCTCGTACAGTGAAATTAGGGCATATGACTGTATCTCCTGATTCGGTCACGGAGTATTGCCGCATGACATCAAAGTCAGCTCTAAAATGTGGCTGTTTCAAGTTTTCAAACCTAAATTCAGTGTCGCGGTTGCGACTTACAGAAGGCGGCGTAGGGTGTCCCACATTACTTTCAAAATGCATTTCTTGATGCGTGCCGGGGTGGATCTCAAAGATGACACAAAATGAAGAAGACCTGTGTAACGCGATTGAATTTCGGACAATTCAATGCGGTTGAAGTTTGTGACAGAGAAGAGTGGGACATGAGGTTACTAAAACAGTCGTAGGTAAGCCATTTTCCATCGGATTTCAATTCTGAGAACAGCGTTGTGTTTGTGAAGGAAAGGCCGTTATTTTTTGTACGAGCGTATTTTCTGTACAACTCAATGCCTATCTTCCAGGGGCACAATTCTTTCCAAAACTTGCAAATTTCAAAGTTTAAAACCGTTTTTGACCCACTTTTGGTCATCGGATCTCAAAAAATTGGGCATATTTGGATTCCGGAAGACAAATGACATCGGAAAATGTAACATTCAGATTGTAATATGCAGTTGCCTAACTCTCAGGGGCAAAAACTATGACACTGTAGCGATTTTTCGAATTTTTTGCCTACTTTAAGTGCTTGAATATTTGTTTAGTGGTCACATTTAGATTCCTCCGACCAAAGTATATCGGATGACGTACTTTTCTGTCTTCAAGATGCGGTTACAATGATTACTAAAATATTGCCTTTTTTGTTCCCCCTTGAGAGTTAGGCACCCGCACCTCGATGCGCGGGCACTTTTAATTGTCCGAAATTCAATCGCTTTACACAGATCTTCTTCATTTTGTGTCATCTTTCAGATCCACCCTGGCACTCATCAAGAAAGGCATTTTGAAAATATCGTGGGACACCCTAAGGCGGCGGCGCGAGCATTGCATGACACGAACGGCATGATACTGCCACCCTCTCTCCCTCTGGAGTACACCGCACTGCTTAAGAGTAACTACAATCACACTTATTCGATCTGCTTCCAGGTGGTCGTCAGCGTCAGGACGAGCCCGTGGAGCCAGTGGCCAGGCGAGGTGTGGGTCGACCTCCCACTCACGGCCGCTACACAAGAGCGTACCGGGCAGCACGGGGCGCGCGCCGACGAGGCAGGCCGCGCCGTGTCCTCGACGACGACGACGAGGAGGAGGATAACGCCGAAGTTCCCGATGTTGCGGACGGGCACGTCGACGCTGCGGGTGCCGCGCAGGCTGGAGCTGACGCGCAGGGCAACGCTGCGGGTGCCGCGCAGGCTGGAGCTGACGCGCAGGGCAACGCTGCGGGTGCCGCGCAGGCTGGAGCTGACGCGCAGGGCAACGCTGCGGGTGCCGCGCAGGCTGGAGCTGACGCGCAGGGCAACGCTGCGGGTGCCGCGCAGGCTGGAGCTGACGCGCAGGGCAACGCTGCGGGTGCCGCGCAGGCTGGAGCTGACGCGCAGGGCAACGCTGCGGGTGCCGCGCAGGCTGGAGCTGACGCGCAGGGCAACGCTGCGGGTGCCGCGCAAGCCGTCGCTGCGGGTGCGCAGCCGGTTGTGGTCATCAACCTTGGTAGGCTTCAATCGAGACCTCACTGCAATTCTATCGGTAAGTTTCCTTGCCACTCAAGTGGCACTCCGTTCTGAATGCCAAAATTTGGCCTTCTCGGCCAAGATTGCCCTCACAGACTGCCAAAATTTGGCACTCCGGCGGCCTGGGATGACACATTTTGGCATTCCGAGAGGCCGGTCCGAGCCCAGAAGGCCAAATGTTGGCATTCGAAATGGAGTGCCACTAGGGTGGTAAGTAAACTTACCAATGGAATTGCAGTGCTGTAAGGAAAAGGTGAACGGCTATTTACAGCCAAAACAATCCTCTATTGCTGAGTGAGTGATTGGATTGGAATGAAAGTAGCTGTTAAGTTATTTTAAGTACATCAGCGCCCCAAAGTTTCAACTACCATTTAACAGAGGATTCAGTTTTTTCAACCAAACCACAACTTAAGAGATGGGCAATTATGACGTTCTATCTATTGTTCTGTTTTCACAGTGTAATACACAAGTATTTTACTACAACTTTGGTCTTTTGGATGTAGCCGAGGCACTCCCTATTAAAATTGTATGTTTTAATTGCAGCTGACGATTCTTCCGACGAGGAACTCGTTTTGGACGTGCCCTTACAAGGTAACTAATTTTGACTGTGTCAAGATGTATTCCAAGGATATTGGTGGCGCGCTGTTGGCAAGCGCGAGAGCACTTTCTGGTCAACTCGGAATGTTATTTGCGGTGTTGAATCTGTCCTGTACTGTTGCTGTACAGAAATTCACTTGGCATGCCTGCGCCGGTGTACCTCCTCATTCCATTTGCAATCCACCGAACTCTAAAACCTAACAACATCTTCTTAATGCTAAACCAATGCATGTGCTTTGTTCGTGCTTTGCTGTAGATCCCGTGCAAATTGCCGACGAGGTGGCTGCATTGAAAGCCGCAGCCATGGCCAGGCTTCCACTTCTCGCGGTCTTCGGAGTGCCCATCACCTTCCTGCTGCCCGACGGAAATGAGTTAAGGCGGCGGTTTGCGCCCTCCAATGATATAGCCATGGCGTACGATTTCATTTTTGGAAACACCACCGCCAACCATTTTCGTCTGGAGCTGGAGGACGGCCACGTCGCCCTGCCGTCGGAGGGGATTGAAATTCGTGCCGCGGTTGGACATTCGAGGCGCGTGAAGGTCGTTCTCGTCAATGGTGAGTGCAGTCGTTTCCCTACTCTCTAGAAAACACCGTAAGTCGATATCTACACTCGATAAGGCTCGGAGCCTAGAGGAAACCAAAGCTGCATCGAAACATGAGAATCGCTCTCATGTAAAATTTTAACTTTAGTAAGGAAAATTTGAACCTCGTGCAATAATTCTTTTTTAAGCAATCACATGGGACAGTTTTCAGTTAGTTTCATCGCATTGCCCCATTTCATATTTTGAGTTTGGTGTGAACTTTCAACAGATTAAGTTTTTCTGACTCGACTGGACTTTGCAAGCGTAAAGCAGGCACTTCGATGTGGAACTTCTGCGGTCGGAAATCAAAATCACGACCACTATAGAGCGAACGCGACTTCCCCCCGCGGGGTCCTGAGTTTGTCCTCCGCTGCCGCGCAAGCGACCAACCCCGTGGCCCGCGGGTCTTAGGAATTCTCCAGCAACCACCCTCCGGGGTTGATCTGCAAGGTGGAGGACATTCGTAAGTCCCGCGTCATTAATTTTGATTCACGACCCCAAAAGTTCCATGTTCAAGTATTTGTCCAAGTGCCCGCTACGCGGGATGTGAGTCAAGTCGAAACATGTCACCCTGCAGAGCAATCATTGTTTTTTTGTTATTTATGGGGGAATGTGGAATGTTTAACTTTTTTTCCACTCAGCATTACTTTATTTCTGTTTTAGACAACGAAGAATGCACAATATGCATGGGGCCAAGACAGGCGGCTCCTTTCACTGCAGTGCTGAGGACGTGCCCGCACGCCTTTTGCTGGCACTGCCTTGCAACGTGGAGGCGGCGGCTCCAAACTGCAGGGCAGCCGCAAACATGCCCAGTGTGCCGCCGGTTGATGGGGCCGGCCGTTAAGAGGCCTAACCAGGTAATTTTTTTAGTGCAGCTAAGTCCAAAGGCATTTTAACTGTCAACACACTGAATTGCTATGTGTATTTTTGAGCATAGCTTTGAACAAAAACTGAGCAAACGTTTCGAAATGCACTAAGAAACGCGTACCAAAGGATGGAAATGTGAATTGCTATGCAGCACCATGTGCGTTGTTGCGCACGAATTCGTGAATTATACGCGTATGCTCAATATCGTGCAAAGCTATGCATGAAAAAACATTTAAGTGATTTAATATGAAGTCTTTAGTGTGATTGGTCCTAAAAACCAGAGTCCGACGTATTTTGAATTCCAATGTCTCTCGGGGCGCTGCTCCCTTTCAAACTTTGATCGCTCTCATTAATAAATCTAAGTACATTGAGGATTGAGAGTTTATCGTACCCTTATACGTGAAGTCTCGCTATTTGTCGCGCCGACCGGGAGGAGCTGATGTCAAATAACAAGTCCGGTGAGAGGCGAGGTCGGGCGGCCACGGCCGGGCCCGCCGGCTGCTTAGGCGGCCCGCTCGGGTAGGAATTACAGCGCAGCAGTAATCCCCCGGCCTGGCTCATTTTTGAAAATGCAATTTCCGTTCAAATTTAGATCAATCTGTTTAATAGAACGTGTAGGTGACAAAAAACAAGCTCAGCCAACTAAAATTTCATGTTAAAATTCAAATTTTTGAATAAGTTACGGCCAAACGTATTTGTTTCTTACATAATGTTCCGATTTGAACGACTTTGACCGGGCCAACGCTAACTTGTGTTTATTTCTGGGAGATCGTCGCAGTTTGAAGAACACACTGCCAAAATTTCATCCCGATCCGATATCTTCAAGTGCCTGAAGTCGCTATTTGACCGGGACGCTGGGCTCCTGATGTGCAGGGGTGGCGGCAGGCCCGCCCGGTCGAATAGCGATTTGAGGCACTTGAAGATGTCGGATCGGATGAAATTTTGACTGTCTGTTCTTCAAAATGCAACGGTCTCCCAGAAATAAACACAAGTTAGCGTGGGCTTAGTCAAAGTCATTCAAATCGGAACATTTTGTTGACAAAAAAACAGGTTTCGCCGTAACTTATACCAAAATTCGAATTCTAACATGAAATTTTTGCTGCCTTAGCTTGTTCCGTTAAACAGATTAATCAAATTTTGAATGGAAATTGCATTTTCAAAAATGAGCCACGCCTGGGGATTACGGCGCTGTAATCCCTACCTGAGCGGGCCGCCTAAGCCGCCGGCGAGTCGGGGCTCCGGCCGCCCGGCCTCGCCCGGAGCCAAAGTGGTGGGTATGGCTTCTCGACAAATACCGAACCCCAGAACCTCGTCTAAGCAATTCTCCGATCTGTATTGCAAACTCCTCTAACACAATTTGGCGAGGGCCAAAATGTCCCACACCTACAGGTTTGAACCACGTTTGTCCCACACCTGAAGGCTTCGGATTCGTGGCGTTTCGCCACGGGTCACTTCAGGCAGCAATTGTGGGAGAAACCGTGTTTAAAAATTTTTTGAGGTCACTTACATTCGTATACGACATAATACTTACTGACACCGGAGTTACTGGACAACAGTGTGTAAAACCCAAAAAATTAATAGAAATCGTGTGAAACCTCTTTACAACACGTAAGGGCAATAAAATTATTTGCGAGCCAGTAAGGTCGGACAACAATAATCATCAATTGAAAGTAATACCCTAGACTCCGACGAAGTCCCGGCCCATCGACCGGCTTTAATACTCGGTAAAAACCAGTAATATTCCGTACTACTCTATTATACGCTGTAATTTTTCATTTTCACCCGCACCTTTCCGGATATGACGGGTGTATTACGCGTATTACCGGTACATTACGTGTGTTACGGGTGCATCACGCGTAATGCGAGGGCATTACGCGTAGTACGGGTGTATTACGCGTATTACAGGTGTATAACGGGTGTACTACGCGTATCATAGGTGTTTTGCGCGCGTTTTGGGTTCGTATGTTTGACGAATCTTTTACATAGAAATTGTTCCGTCGATCTTCCATACGCTCCGTATTACGCGCGTAATACACTTGTAATGCGCGTAATACACCCGTAATACGCGTAATACACCTGTAATATGCGTCATGCACCCGTAATACTTCTGTAATACGCGTAATACGGAGTAGTCTGTACACCAAAATACCGAAAGTTTACCCACACGACCAAGAGAAATTTGATCGTGTGCCGCAAACACCTCCAATACAGCTGAAACATGTTGAAAAAGGGTCTAAGGTCTTATTCATGTTTGCCTGCCATAACGCTTGTCATGCGTCACATCGTTGTGGTTTTTCATCATGGAGCTTGACGCAAATTTCCGACAAGATCGTTTTGAAATCGAATATCGGACCCAACCTCGCGGAACAGCATCGATTTTAGTAAACGAGTTCATTAACAATTTTGAAGAAATATTTAGGCGCGTTGATGGGCCCTTAAGTACGGTTCCACTTGGATCCCCCTTATACCACAACTCATGATTTCGCATCTACTTTCTAATATTGGTCGCCACGCATCGACTTTCTAACTTTTGATAAAAAGAAAAGTGGGCCACCTTCACATCCAGGCATGCCTCAACTGAAGTATGCTGTGAACTCTCTTGAGTTAGTAGAGTGTATAAGAAATTGCCTTCTTCCAACAAAGAATAACAGAAATGCCTGCACGATTTTAGGACTTAAAACCAGTTTTCAGTGTGGTCAAAATACTTTACTCTTGTCCTGAGCGCCCCGCCTAATTAATTGTCTTTCTATGTTCGCAGAATCCCCTCTGACACCTCGTTAAGCAGCAAGCAGCACTGGCTTCGAACCATTTACTGTAGCTGTATTGGGCATTCTCATCGTTTGTGGAATTAATTTTAATGTTAAGAAAGTTAAGGATATCATATCCTCTGTAAAAAAAAGTTGATTTCTTTTCTATTTCTGGCGAAAGTGGATTTTTACGTTCTTTCAGTAGACTTTCCTCATATGTCTGTAGTTTTAAGCATGAATCTTGCATCAGGAATGTTGTTGACTTCCTCTTGTGAAACTACCTTCAAATTCTGAGATCACTTTTTGTCTTCGTCTGTGAGCATTGTCAGTATGAACATTCCAGCACACTGTCAGAGCTCCTTAGGATACATGTAGTGATCATGTGGTGAAAATATTAAATCATCCTACGTTTTTAAATTTGTCATTGTAACCCATGTAGCGGATGAAGCTTAGGGCTGTTGTTGCCTCCGAAATTTTTCCCTCATACGAAAAAATTGGTGTTCTTCTGTATTTTTGTATTAACTGTATTTTTTGTAGCTCGGTGATAACTTTGGACGGATGGTGCGATTATCTCTTGGGTCAGATTCGGTGTGTTAGACTTCCCTTACCACCCGCCCATTCTTAATGCATACGTTATGTGATCACAACTTTTAAAAGAATTCGATTGGAAACATGGGATAGACTTTCACTCTCAATGTTTTATTTGTATTCTGTCAGAATCTGTTGCATGTTGGCAATATCCCTTGTGTACAGTCTAAAAGTCACTACGCTGTGTTGTGTTTAATTGACCTTTGACGGTTTCTGTTCTGTTTTACTTAAAGGTAAGAAGACTTTTAACCCGCCTTAGTTTTATTATAGTAGCAGATAGCATAAGTATTTATTCAGAAGTAAAATGCCAAATTTTTCTGTTTAAATAGACCATAATTCATCATGTATACAAATAAAACCATAACATAATGATGATAGCTATTTTGGTGTGATATGCTGTTATACTCCTTGTAGTCCTTGTACACTGAAAATGTTACGGTCGGACACATGGCCAAATTATGGCGTGACAAAAAGTCACGCCAAAAATTGGCGTGACAGGAAATTCACGCCGAAAAATGGCATGACATGAGAGTCACGCCGTCATGTGGCGTGAATGGCAGTGCGTTTTACGAGGAAAGTCATGCCGAAAACCGGCATGACAGGAAATTCACGCCAAAAATTGGCGTGAATTTATGAGTCACGCCGATTTTCGGCATGACTTTTTGTCATGCCGTTTTTTGGCGTGACACTTCATTCACGCCCCTAAAACGGCACGAAGTCACGCCGATAGATTTTCAGTGTATTGTGACGATTGTTCCCATCTCAAATTAATGTGGATGGTGCACACAATAAGAACAGAATGGTCGATTCGATGTAGAAAGGGAGATCGAGGGGGAGGTTGAAATTTGCGTCGCATAGACGTCCTAATGGCTAAAAAACATCGATGCCCCGTCGACGTCGATCAGGGGTCGCTGCGTCGAAGAAACGTCGAATGGTCGAAATACACTGCAAGTCCAAGTGTGAGACAATCTCACACTTACAAGTACATACCAACATGTCTAACGCTTACAAGTGTGAGACACGGTTTGTCTCACGCTTGCAAGTGTGAGACACGGTTTGTCTCACGCTTGCAAGTGTGAGACACGGTTTGTCTCACGCTTGCAAGTGTGAGACACGGTTTGTCTCACGCTTGCAAGTGTGAGACACGGTTTGTCTCACGCTTGCAAGTGTGAGACACGGTTTGTCTCCAACTTGCTGCATATGGTTCCATGTACTTAAATGCCACGCAACCCACGCTTGCATGTGTGAGACAAACCGTGTCTCACACTTGCAAGCGTGAGGCAAACCGTGTCTCACACTTGCAAGCGTGAGACAAACGTGGCTCACACTTGCAAGCGTGAGACATGTTAGTATGCACTTCTAAGGGTGAGACTGTCTCACACTTGGATTTGCAGTGTAGGGTCTAGGATACGATGGTTTGCAAAATTAGCCATTTACACTGAGAATGAAAGAGTCATGATCATGATTAAAATTTTGGGGGAGGAATTCTTTATCACCCAAATTTGGGTCATGATACTATGGAGCCATGTACGTGGCTGATAAACCCTTCCTCACCCGATACCATAACTGGAACACGGGCTTCGGCGGTACGCACTAAATGCCATGGGACTGAATGATGCAATTTTAAGCACGTCCGTTGGCGATACAATTTTGTGTCCACGAGGTGATGCAACTCGTGCAATAAAATAACCAATTGCAATAGGCATAGGACAAATTGTATCACCTGCTGAACACAAAATTCTATCTCCAACAGATGTGCTTTAAATTGCATCATTCGTGGGACAGAAAAAACTCCATTCAAGGAACGTTCATGGAAGCAGATGCTACTCGTCTGGAACTGTTCTGTGTGCTAGTTGCGGTAGTATGCTCCTATCTCTGCAATTGTGTATAAAATTGTAAATGAATTGAGTCTTTTTTGCCGTGGCCTGCACCGCAGGGCCGTGCCCATTAGATTGCGAGCGCCCGGTGCCGCTGGTGCTGTAAGCGGTGAGGGATCGTCAATGTTGCGCGCAGGCCGTCGCGCGCGAGGAGCGGGTTCCATTGTTTACGCCCGGTGCCGCGGGCGCTGTACCCGGGAGGGAGTGTCAAATTCCGTGCAGGCTGCGCCTCAGCCAGCGCCAGATACTTCATCCTGCCCCGGAAGCCAGCCCCTATTATATTGTCAGGATACGCACTTGGTTTCTGGACTCTCGAGTAAAAGCTAGCTGACACCTTCATGTGTCTTGCAGTTTTAGGTATGTTTTAAAGGCAAGGTATCATCTGCTAAAAAGTCCCATGACATTTAGAGTGTAGTCAAATTAGGGACCTTTGTGATGTTGACTCGCCCGGCTCCTCGTTGTCGACGTCGGTGACCACTGCGCTAACCTGGAAACTGGGGGCTGGGACCGCAGGTGAGCCCGCGCAGCGAACGAGAGAGACCGCGCGGTCACTTCTATGCTCTCTGGCGGGCGCATCAACGAGTTAGAAAGACGCGCTTTTCGAAGGGACCAGCGCAGTGGATACTGCTTTTCAGGCGTGCAGACGTTTTGTAATCCGTTTACATCGGTCAAACCAAGCGAGCTTCTTACCTTCTTGAAACCAGCACATAATTTGACAGGGAAAAGGCTGTGAATAATCAATGTTATTGTAACATATTTGAGTTAACTCAAATATGTTACAACAAGACCAAAAATCCCTGGTCTCGTCGAGTAACATTTCTATCGTGAAAACGTTCATGTGAACGAACGGGGTCTCTGCAAACCCATTGGCAAGTTTCCTTGCCACGCCCGTGGCACTTCTTTCAAAATGCCAAAATTTGGCCTTCTGGTCACGGGTGGCCCAAAAATTAGGCGTCCCAGGCCACCCGAGTGGCAAATTTTGGCGTTCTGCAAGGGTGATCCGGAACAAGAAGGCCAAATTTTGGCATTCCGAACGGAGCGCCAGTAGAGTGGCAAGCAGACTTACCAATGGGTTTGCAGTGGCGTCGTACCACAAATCCATATTTAGAATCCTCAGCAAATTTGCCTATTCAAAGGCTACATATTTGGCGTACGTTGCCACTCATTACGGCAACGATCACTTAATGTTTACGGCACCTAGCTCAATTTTCCGCTGTGTAGTCAATGCTGGGTTCAGCACACAACTTATGTTTATCCTGAATTTTCTGGTTACTTGGCACACTGCTATCCCGGAACGTTTTCAGCTGGAGAGTTGAAATTTTGCCGGTTTATTTAATTAGTGACAAGTGTTCTGCATACCAAATGGAGCGTTCTAGCTTGTAAGGAGCCGCCGTGGTGAAGTAGTGTGTAATTTTCCGTCATCAGGCTATTAAGTAAATTTCTGTAATACTTACACCGTTATTTAAGTTGCGATGCTTTCTACCCATAAAAGTGCGATGATACCCAAAATGTGATTCCCACGAACCATCGCTCCCCAGATGCAATGATTTTTGTATCACAAAATTTTGCAATGAGAATCGCACATTTCTGCAATGAAAATAGAAATTATTGCATATAAATAAGATGATGGCAACACAAAATCTGCATTCATTTCAGACTTTTGCAATGATCATTGCAAAATTCTGCGATACAGCAGCTCATCACACCTTTTTGCAATGATCATCACAGAAAAGGGCGATGAAATTTGTATTGCACTGAAAGTGCGGTCTGCATCGCAAGTGGAATAACAGTGTAAGATTAAGCTTGGGGCTACACTCAGATCGTCATCTAGGGGTCGTAAGGAATGCATTTACTACAGAGGCGAGACAGAAGGTCTTGGCAAGTTTCTGTCCTACTTGAAAGTCGCATTAAAATTTGGTCAGACGAAATAAATGTCTCGGCACAGAACTGCGAGGCGTATGATGTCTCGCCACTAGTGGCGAGACTTTTATGTCTGACCACAACACGGCCAGACTTTTGAACTTAGTCAGTACTGCTTCTACGGCCTGTGCAGCGGTCGGACTGAAAAGTGTCACCATTTTGTGGCGATACTTTTTTCTGACCAAATACTGGCGAGACTTTCAGGTGCGACCAAACCTTGTGTGTTCTCAATTGGTATTCAATGAGCATCGAGTGGATAACCTCATGTCACAGTTTTGCTGACTTTAACACTAGTTCCGACACTATTCTCGTTCTCCCATGTAAAAAAAAATGAAAAGTATCGCTGGGCATGGTTTGAATTTTTCAACGTCACAATGAAGGGTGTAAAGGTAAAGCGAGATTTGGAGTCCAGTCTGAAGAGGACTTCAACAGATCTCTAACAAAAAAATGGGTTACCACTTATTTTCTGGGTTGTCGGTCGTTCGCCCATTAAAAGCGCCTATGAAAATATAGCTTTGAAGTTCCTGCGCCCTGCGTTTAATAAATCGAATCTGTAATACCAAGTGTCCAACAGTAACAGATCCCAAATATCATTCTTTCCAGGAATTGAAGTGTACAGCGACATCGCAAGGACTTTTTAGGAGAAGGTCAGCGGGAACGCTTGCGGGAACTTAAGGTTATGGTAACATGACTATATGGGAACGATTTGCCAACTGAATCAAAAACGCCAACAGTCCATCTTAATTCCCTCGGCCGCACAACCAGCTTAAAGCGTACCTGTAAAGCTGCTTAAAGGGAGAAGTTCATCATCAGCCGTGCTCCACTATAATACTTCTTGAAAGAAATTTTCAAAAGCCTCCGTATAATGCTGGTCCGATCTCCAATGAGTCAATCGATAGCACAAGAAGAAGAAAGGCTTCTGTCAAACCGACGGAAAAACTAAGCGTGCCATTCAAACTTTTGATCTAAAGTGATCGACCTTATTCGCGGACATTGGTTGAGAAGAGGCAAGGACGAATGGCGTAGGGTGTTTATGCTAAGGACTCCACACATTTGCTCTAGATCTCCGCCTTTGTTGAGGTGGCCGTGTGGCGCCCGCCCGGTTAGTGAGCAGCCGGGGGGGCTGCCCGGACAGGGGCGTCGAGCGTGGGAAGACAAACTTTGGACCTGCGAGGAGTGTCCATGTTATCTTTTTCCCTTCGTTCCCTGTTTGGTTTATAGGACGTGGTATGTCATTTCGTCTTTCTTAAAAAATTTGATGCACTTAAACAGAGGTTTTTTCCACTCAATTTTTTGTATTGTGCGCATTGCACTTCTGATGACATACCATGTGACACACCATCTGTCCCCTTGTTTTTCAAGGGCTCAGTAAACGTTAACGACCGCAGCAGTTACCTCACTGGGTCGGTTGGAAAGACTGCACAGTCCCCAAATGTGAAGTGCACCTGCACTGCTTTAAGACCTGTTGCAGCCGTGCCAATGTGGACGTTTGGCGTTGTTGCGAGGGGACGTCGTTTCCAGAGCAGCCGTGTAGAGGGCAGCACAGTACGGTCTCTGGCCCCACTGCTGCTGCCGTTCGTGGGTGGACGTTTGGCGGTGTTTCCAGAGCTGCCGTGTAGAGGGCAGCACAGTACGGTGTTCAGTCCGATGGCTGCTGCGGTACCTGGGTGGACGTTCAGCCAACTCTTCCCTTTCGGCATGAGAGGCTGTCCTGACGGCACAGACTCCAGTGCTGTAAAAGTGTAACTCGGCCATGAATGTGCCATAATTACTGCAATTAAATAAAGGAAATTAAATGAAGGATATTAATTAAATGAAGGAAATTAAATGAAGGTAATTAAATAAATACGGGAAATTAAATGGAGGAAAGGAAATTTTTTTTAGAAATTAAATAATGGAAAGGAAAATATTTGGAGGAAACAATATGCAAGAAAACAGCTGCATACCGCGCTGCATACCGCGGCGGTTTGCAGCGCGGTATGCAGACCAGTATGCACTATGGTATGCACGTCGTATGGTACGCAGTTCGTAATTCCTCGGTAATATACGGTAATATATGGTAATATACGGTAATATAAGGTAATATAGAGGTAATATAGCCTCCGCGTACGAGGTAATATGGAAGTTGTCGACCCCTTGCTTCATCATCTGTGTCCAACTTCAGGTTGAAAGTATCACAGCAGCTTACTGGGACTTAACTATTTTCAGAAGCAGCAGGATTTTCAACCTGTTACGCCAGCCAAGGTATAGCTTAATTTAAAATTTGAAAAGAAAGTGATTAGTATCATACAGTATTTATATCGTTTGTTTCAGACCCTACCATAAGCATGAGTATGATCAGGAAGGAATGTTTAGTGGACTGTTCAGAGTAAATTTAACAACAAAAGAAGAAGCCCTTCAGTGGTTGGAAGAGTCCTCTCACTCTGATTGGAGGGTGCGAAGAAACTTTGGCGAAAATACCAAATATATTGTTTTTAAAGTAAGTCTTTAATTAACTCTCACTGTTGGTTCAAATTGTGCATTTTCTAAAGGACTTACTTCTCTTCTATGGCAAAGTTATAGATGCCACTATAACACATTGGCACAGTATGGTGACACCAAGACCAGTCCCCATGCTAAGCACACTGAGTGCAAAGCCTCAATCATAGTCACTGTAAAAAACTATAAAATGAAAAGGTAATTTTTATTTTATATATGCCCTAACTTAATTATGTTCAAAAATATAAAAAATTATGTTTTTATTTTCTTTACAGAAGCAACGATACATTACTGAGCACTTTTCCCTGTGAGATAGCATTAGATCACTGTCATTACCACCCAATAATAGCCCGTGGTTCTCTCAAACACAGACGTCCAGGCCCTGATGTTGAAGTATTCACAGAAATGTTCCGCAATGGCTATTCGCCATCATCCGCTCCGCATACTCTTCAGTATGACATACAAGTCCAGAATCCTAGTGGTTTGAACGGCTTGCTGATGGGGCGCAGTGTCCCAACGCTCAATGGTGCTACCATCTGTACCGCAAGATTTTTAAAAGCGAGTATGGAGAACCAACTGGTGAAGCCATGCTGCAGTCACTGAAAAATGCTGTTGATAAATACAATGAACGGTGTGGCTCTGTTTGTGCCAAAGTTGAAACTATTGACTCGGATCTTGTGGTAGGTAAGCAGGCGGTTGATTTGATTTCAGTCATTTGTCTCGATTTTGCACTTGCGCACATCTGTTTCTCAGAAGTTTTCTTCCCTCGTGGGTTTCGCGAAATTAGAATCACCTCGTGTCGACTTCCAGTGTGCCTCTCGCAGCACCTAGAAGTGTCAAAGAATGCACGTGTCCTCCCAATACAGGTCAGGTCTCCCGGCCCACTGCGCCGTGGGCCAGAAGACCTGCCGCAGGTGGCCGAAATCCCAGACGCGTTTTGATCTCCAGAGTCGTTAAATGGGACTCTAACCGTACGTATGACACCCACCAATGGATTTCGTGTCCACATCCGTACTATATATTTTATTCTAAGTCTAAGGATGTTGGGGGAGGTGAGTCAAGTCTGGTCAAGTCGTCCGCACGCCGAGTGAGAGGTCAGACTACGCGCGGCCCGGCGCGTCGGCTAGTGTGTTGCACTCCTCTCATGAAGAGAGTGCATCAATATTTAAAATCAAGTGCCGAGATAGCATTTCTAGACTAAGGTGGCATGATGGACCGCCATAATAGCCGCATATTTACTTTTCTATCTCCTAGTGTAGCTGGAGCCTTGCCTTTAGGCATAATTGGGACAAGCTTAGAGTCTGAGAAAGTTTTGACTGCAGGTATCTTCTGCAATCTGTTTTTCCGCCTAATGCTTTCTATGGCAGAGGTGCTTCCGTAGGTCCACAAATAATGATGACTGATGACTCGTCAAGTAAGAGGAATGCGCTTAAATATGCATTCCCTGGCATCATTCTCCTATTGTGCCTCTTCCATGGTTTGCAAGCCTATTGCCGTTATATCTGGGACTCAAAGCAGAAAGTGGAACCAGATTTCAAAGAAGAGGCTTTTCTCACCTTTAGAGTTTGGAGCAAAACAGTAGAAGAAGAAAACTTCCAAAAAATGTATGAAGACATTATGGCTGATACAAGAGTTAGTCAAAATGCTCCTTTGAAAAAGCATTTAGAAGGTCTCTGTGTAAGGGCCAAAGAATGGGCATTGTGCTGCTGGAGTGAACTCTTCACAAGAGGAAACAATACAAATAACTATTCTGAGACAACAATTCGCAGATACAAGGAAGATGTAATTGGCTGAGCGATTAGCGAAGCCTGTTACTCCAGTGGGGTTGAAAAGTTTTGTCTGTCTGTCTGTATGTTTGTCTGTCTGTTTGCGTGTCCGCACTACTCCTCCCAAACGGTTTGGCCGATCGAGACGAGATTTTGCTGGGTTGTTAGGTATATCCTTGGCTCGCCACACGCCGAAATTCAGCTCTCTATCTCAAATAATTTATTGGTACCAACGAAAAAACACTAAAAAAACGGCAGAAAAAGTGCAACTTTTCAGTGACTTTATATTTTAGAGACATTTTTACCCAAACGGTTTGGTCGATCGAGACGAGATTTTGCAGGGTTGTTAGGTATATCCTTGGCTCGCCACACGCCGAAATTCAGCTCTCTATCTCAAATAATTTAGTCGTACCAACGAAAAAACACTAAAAAAACGGCAGAAAAAGTGCAACTTTTCAGTGACTTTATATTTTAGAGACATTTTTACATGATTTCGTATGTTTTTGAAGGTGCTGATGACGAAAATGAAATCAATTTCGACCCCTGACCAAACTTTTAACTGCGAATTGGCTACCTCGGCCCGAATTTACTAACATAATCAACTTCGACCCTTCATCTTGAAAAAAGGGGGTCGACCGACTAAAAATTTTTATTGCAGATTTCGATAGCTCTCGGCAAGACCTTTTCAAAGAGGGGTCGGAAGGGGGGTCTAGGAGCCCGACTTCATTAGTTGGCCGAATCAGGATCTTGAAAAAAGGGGATCAACCGACTAAAAAAATTTATTGCAGATTTCGATAGGTCTCGGTAAGACCTTTTCAAAGAGGGGTCGGAAGGGTGGTCTAGGAGCGCGACTTCATAGGTTTGCCGAATCAGAATCTTGAAAAAAGGGGATCGACCGACTAAAAAATTTTATTGCATATTTCACGTGGTGCATTAAGTTAATGCCTCAAAAATCCTTGAGGCAGCTTGCCGAAGGCAAGCAGGGAAGCGCCGCAGGCCAAGGTAGGTGTAACGCCAGGCGTGGATTGTCGTAACTGGCGCAGCATCGCGAAGCCTGTTACGACAAGACACGGTCTGGCGTAAACCTACCTTGTGAATAGATTGAAGGCATACAGCCCAGTCCAGTTGCTCGACTTTTTCAACAACTAGAAATATCACGGTAATACTAAGCTGGTATTAATTTACAAACAAGAGATGTATTTTTCACCAGAATCAGTCAGTACGATATTCGCATAAGTTTTGTGTCTTTTAGTGCTGAGTGCGCCTCTATTCTGGCTTAAATACATCCTTTTCAAAATCATCATATTTGTATTTGGCACTCTGAAAGAAACAAAGGCAGAGGATGTAAGGAATAAACTCAATCAAAGGGATACATAAAAATATTAGCAACTTAGTACTTACATTATTAGGCTGAGAAGCAGTGGTGCTCCTGTTAATCTTTTTCAGAGACAATGACCTCTTTCCTGCAGGCGGTTTGTTGGCAACATCATCCTCCAATTTCTATTTGAGCCATTCCTGTTTTTTCTAGTGAAATAAGATCTACACTGAATGTAACATGTAATTATTGTTATTCGGTCAAATTAATTTCCAGATACATATCTGAGACAGTCGCTGGACTTTGCTCTTGAGGCTGTGTTCCGATTGCATCCATGCTTCTTTCTCCTTAAGAATTGTTAACAGAAATCAAATACAATTACTAAATTATTCAGAATCATTCAAATCTCATAATGATAAATACCTCAGAGAGTTCCTGGAGTTTGTTCTTGAGTTTTACTTCCGATTGCATCCATACTCCTTTTTTCTAGTAAACTATACAAAGAAATTAAAAACATGAAAAACCAAATTGTTCAGAATTATGCAAATATCACAATGATTAATACCTCAGACAGTTTCTGGACTTCTTTCTGGACTTTCTTCCAATTGAAGCCACGCTACTTTTTCCTTCACACATGAACAGACCAAAATACATGCTCAAAATACAAGGTACGTTTACGCTAGACCATGTCTCGTCGTAACAGGCTTCGCGATGCTGCGCCAGTTTCGACAATCCACGCCTGGCGTTACACATACCTTGGCCTGCGGCGCTTCCTGCTTGCCTTCGGCAAGCTGTTTTAAGGGGGGGGTAAGGTGAAATTTGACATTTTTTCCTGCCTTTTGAGCTTCGGTTTCTGACACGATGGTCACTTTGACTTTAAAATGGACATCACCATTGGATTTGCCATGTCTTTTTACCTCTTTAACATCTTTTCTTGGATGTTTAGTGACACTTTTTGAATCTAGCCTTTTTTTTAAGATTTGGTCGACATTTGGGTTTTAATTCTTGCGCGCAGGATTTCTGAGCGAAATATTGTTTCAAAAATCTGACAAAATTACCACATCTTTTTATGGTCAATATAAAGAACACAAGGCGGCCGGATTTTTATTTTTCTATTTTTTTTGTGATTTATCTTGAAAACTATAATCATGACTGTTTTCATGCCGCTTTTAGACATTCATTTGACTGTTACTGGAGATTGAAATTTTTTTTCGACAAAAACTCTCCCTTGTCTTCTAGCTATATAAACAGTGATCATTTTGAGCTCTCACTCAAAATTCTAAATTCTATCTCTTACGACGTCCAAGATATCCTGCGCGCAAGGTCAAAAAAAAAGTAACTGAGAAAAACTGGTTTAAAGTCTCAGGGCCTAACCTAACCTTACGGCGATTGTACGAATAAAACAATTCCTATGTCGATTTGAGGGTGCTCTGGGTCAATTTATGGTCAGGAATGGGCGTACCATGGTCCAAAGAGTCGAAAAAAAAAATTGAACTGGAAATCGATTTTTGTCACTTTACCCCCCCCTTAAGGGTTAGGACGAGCGTCCGGAATGGCGTCCGCTAACCTTCGCACTTCAAATCCATTTTTATAATAGACCTTGCTCTTGTTTCGTGAAAAGATGTCGCCCACGCTACACTAAAATTCATGCAGAATCCGATTCTAGTAACGTATGCCTCGACGAGGTCGCAGATTGTTGGATCAGACTCGATTAAGATGATGGTGACGAGAGAACCCGTTCGAAGCGCATTTTCGGGTCGCTGTCTGCTAAACCGGAAGGGTGCACGAGGATGGTAAATTCATAGTGCGGTTGTAGTAAAGATTGGGGTATATTCCTTAGACTTTAAACTGTGGCTTAGCATTGCGGGATTTTCTAAATAGGTTCGTATTACAGGCAGGTCGGCTGAAATGTTTAACAGTGCGTCCCGGTCGCGTCGTCTGCTGGTCCCGACCGGCCCCAGCCTCACCTAGGGAGTTTCCACCCGCTGGCGGAGGTCGTCATCACTATGGTTAAATTGGGTGCCCTATGGTGAAGGCGCACTGTTGGGAGTACCACCATGGTTCTGCCGTGTCCACCATGGTGGAGATCGTTCCATAGTGCTCGTCACCATGGTGCCTGGCGTGCCCATGGTGGAAGCTGCACCATGGTGTTCGTCGCCATGGTGGCGCTCGCACCACAGTGAATGTTCTCTTGCCCGTGCGTTCCAGTCTCCGAGGTTTATTCAGAAATAGTCTGTAACATTTAAATTACTGGAGATAGGGAGACCGTGACTTCACAATCGTGCGTAGAATCGAATTTTCACTGGGGTGCGGTCATAGTTATGCACCGCATTTAATTTGTTGGTCGCTGTGACCAGCTATTTAAAAACACCATGAGGCACTCCACCATTGAGCGGTTAACTATGGGTCAACACACCATGCGCCGCAGCGCATCATAGGGGAGCCACCCCTTATGGTGCAGATCGCCATGCGCCATTTCGCCATGGTCAAGATCATCTGACCATGGCGATACGTGTATCACCAAGGTCAGCCGTCGCCATGGCCCAGCCCATGGTTTTTTTTAGTCTGGGCGCCCCGGTCTTCGTCGATAACGCTTCGAGGCAGACGCGGACCTGGGCGATGACGAGGGCGACGTTCTCCCGCTTGATGCTGCCGACATTCCTGATGACTATCGTAGGGTTGGTTCCTACGCGGGCCGTCCCGGCGGCGAGGCCGTTGACAGACGCCGTCAGAAGGCCGCGGCGCGGCGAGGCATGCCGGGGTCGCGGGTGAGCGTATGGAAGGAGCGCGTCGGTGGAAAGTCCGCACCTCCACAATATGTCGTGACTTCGGGGTGGTGCAAGGCAATGGAGTCATTATTTCTCAAATCAACGAACCGCAAACCCCTTGGTATCTCCGATTTGGCTCAAACTTTGTGGATCCTAAGGGATTAGGGTAGAGAGACCTGAAAAAAATTTTCAGACCTCTAGGTACCACCCAAGGCCTGCTGTGGAACATGGCTATTTTGAAGGAAAACTACGAGTAAGAAAACCATAAAAGTAAATGGTTGAAATATAAGTCAATTTTAAAACTGAGGCTTTTGGCTGTTAGATATTCTTAAAGAGCATAAAAAACTGATCTAACCCCAGGGAAAGGTACGGTCTGTGGGCAGTTTACATATTGTCGGCGACAACTGGAATTAGGCAAATCTTCGGCAGATGTAACGCAGATAACACACAGTTGATCTCCAGAAAATTGGCAGACAATTAGCAGACAGTCCGCACGGCTGACCGGCAGACATTTGGCAGACAATTCGCAGATAATTGGCTGTTGCTGAGTAGTGGATCCGCAGATGAACCACAGCTCTTATAGTCTGTGGATTGTCCGAAAACGGACCGCGGGTTGTCTGCAAATTGTCTGCGAATGTACCAGCGCAGCAAACCATCCGCAGACAATTCGCAGACAAACCCAAACGGCCCGGCCACTCACTTTGTGGTCTGCGGATTGTCTGCGCATCATTGTGGCGTCTACGACAATCTGCAGTCAATTCGCAGGCATGGCGCCCACGTCGCACGGCGCGTCAGAAACGGCGTCAGATTCAAATGAGTTCCAGCTTGGTGTGCGTTCAGAGATATTTGGGGAAGGCAGAAAAAAAGGGAAAAGTTTTCCATGGACGGATTGTCGTTAACTTTAATATAAAAAAAATTTCATTCCATTTCTTGATAGTTCAAAGGAATAGACAAGAAAAAGGGCCTGTCAATGGTCATTTTAAAGCACACACAATTGAGATCACTGATTGGTACAACACAATATTCTTCAGTAGGAGTACATGAAATAATTGAAGAAATGGTGGCGGCAGGTACATTTACAGTAAAGGGGTAACTAAAAACATACCTTTGAATTAAAGCATAGCACCATGAGGGATGATCGCAATAACTATTTTCACAAAAACAGTTAGTTATCCTTACAAATATTTTTAAAGAGCCAAATCCTTGTCCATTCTCGAAATGTTTTCCATGGACGGATTGTCGTTAACTTTAATATATATATAAAAAAAAATTAATATGAAAAAAAATTGTTCCATTTCTTGAGATCAATAATTTGTAGAATATTATATTATATTGAAGAATGGTTCAGAAAATGTCAAAGATATAAACAAAAACAAAAATAAAACAATAAACAACAACTAGGCATTTTGACTAGAAATTAAATTACTTGGTACTGGATACCAAAATATGACACACAAGAGTTCTGCAAATCGAAAAGCATACATTGTATGCTCTACCTGGAGCATGCCTGCAAGCACGCTCTAGCTAGCGCATGCCTGCCAAGCATGCACTAACAAGTGCATACCTGCCATGTACACACTTACTGGAGCATATATCTAGTGCATAAGAGATAGGGAGTTTTCTGCTCCAGTAAGTGTGTACATGGCAGGTATGCACTTGTTAGTGCATGCTTGGCAGGCATGCGCTAGCTAGAGCGTGCTTGCAGGCATGCTTCAGGTAGAGCATACAATGTACGCTTTTAGATTTGTGTAGAGATCTTACTATGAGTGCCACTTGGAATAGAAATAAATTAATGGGTCGCACCTTATATCACAAAAACAAAAACAAGGACACACAAGGCTTTTCCGGCTTAGAGCCAGTTAAACATTCAACACTTCATTTGAAGTTCTTAGCAGCGTGAGGAGATCCAATGGGTCATCTGGGTTTTCATTGGCATCTTCTCCGTGGTTGTCGGCAGAAGTCCCAGGTAAGTTCACAGAGAGGTTCTGAGACACATGATTTTGGACTGGAAAACCAAAAATTTCTGAGATGTTGCAAAATTTAATTTAACTCAATTTTGTTGGCATTTTAAAAAAACGTGACAAATATTATTTTTAATTTATTATCTTCTAGCCAAAACAGTAGATGCTTACCTGTATGGGGGACTGATGTGTTAATCATTAACTGTATGTTTTCTAGAGCTGTGCCCGCATTGAGCTTGAGCCTTACAGAGTTAATAGTGCAGTTCATTGAATTTGCCCAACCATTCACTGGAGAGTAGCCCTTTGATCTGTGATCAATATATACTATTAACAGAAATAAAAATGAGTCAATATATTAAAAAAAAAGATAACAGTGAGTTTGCCCAACAAAAAAAATTACCTATAAGAGCTTTGACAATGTCACTAGGCAAAGGCAGTTTAGTAGGCCCCTTCCCTTTGGCAGTGATATATGGGAGACACATTACTTTCTCTGGTACTAGTTCCTTGAGCAGAAGAGACATGTAGTGCCCTGGTCTATGGTGGGCCAAGTTATGGTAAGTTTGCAAAATGTGCGCATTTATATAAACATTGATGCCCACCACTAAGACAACCTGCAATCATAATTTTTTTAATGTTACAATTAACATTAACCAAAGCAGATAAAGGAGCACTGAGAAATGAGAAGAGTATTTATTTTATACATAACATTATAACTTACATCAGCTGAGCAGGTTGGTGCAAGACATGGTAGTCTTGACAGAATGCTCTGTACTTCATCTGGAGTTGGAACGGAGGGTAGTGCTGCCAGTGCCTGCCTCAGTTCAATTCTGTTGAACGGTGGCAGTGTAGGTTCAATTGGGGCTCCAGACAGGCTGGCTGACCTTTCTATAACAACAAAAAATATTTTGAAGCATTACAAGGAAAACTAAAATGACAAATGCTATTAAAACTTAAAATGATGTACAAGTAGCTACACGTAGCTAAAAGTCGAAGTCGACACACAAGTACTCACCGACATGATGCAGCAAGTGACCATCAGCCTCGGCTTGTGCTATGCCTCGACGGTAGGAAATTTTTTGTCTAAGCTCACACTCTCTCCTACAAGGAATGCCTAAACCATTACGACAAGGGTTGCCATTCGAATCAAACCTCATTGATTTTAATTTTCGTTCAGAACCTGCAACAGATAATAAATACTTCAGATAATAACAGTTTTAATAAGTCATTTGTAAAAATAATTTGGGATTTTACTAAAGAAATTACATAACATAGGAACTTTAGATATTTACAAAGCTTCTAGTGGCAACTTTGTGAATTCAGATGATTTTTACAGAGTAGAAAGGGAGATCATGATGTCTTTTTAAGTTGCAAGTTCTACTTTGAGGTCAAATGACATGTGAAACGGGAGGTTAATTTTTTGATTTGCCCTTTGCCTACATTTAAAATGACGCGTTTGCAACAAAACTTTAAAAGAAATTGTAAAATAAAATCAAAATGAAAAAAAAAAAATGGAGAAACAACTTACCAAGCTCAAGAACAGTGCCCTTGTGTACTGAATCCTTATCCTTGCTCAACTTGACATTAACAGGGGAACCTTTTTGTAGGTTAGTAGGGTCCCCTAAAATCTTTTTAAAATTTACAACATCGCCGCAAGGGACTTTGCAGTCATTCCAGAACACGTAAACGAATTTGGTTATTCGTGGACCCCTTTTGGGCCCGGATCCACGGCGGCTGGACATTCTATGAAATAAAATATCATAGAGTATTTACAAATCGGACACTACTGGACACTGCTACTACTCAAGCACTACGGTCCAGGGCTTCAACAAAATTTTCAAAACTTTCAAAACACGAAAATGCAGCCACACGCAAACAAAAACATTGAAACTAAAACTTGCCTAGTGGTGGTTTAAAGTCTTACTGAGTTATGATTTAGGACGATGAGATGTTTTCTTTTCACTGGTGGTCTGCTGCTGTCAGTCAATAATAGAAGAAGAGAGAACGCCGAATGTTCTGGGCTCGCAACAATTGGTGACAGTGGAAGCGCCCCGACGGGACAGTCCAGTCTAACACGGAAGGCTATGACCGGCAGCCGACGAGCAAAGCAAAACATGAGGAAAGTGCATCAAAGGTAGCAAGTCAAGTCAATTTAAAAGTGCAGGCTAGATAATTGTAAGCAGTCTTAGCCACTAGATTTCGCCCTATCAATTTTTGTTTACACGTTTAACATGTCAAAGCGACGGAAGCACGGAAGTGATGACGACCTCCCAGGAAGCTCTACGGTTACGAGGTATGAACATAACCTAGAGTGCTAGTTTGATCAAATCTTGTTTGTGTTACACTATTAATGTTTTTTGGTGCAGTCGCCGTGAATATGAACTATCACCACTTAGATCGGATCTTCCACCCATGGAGTCGACACTGCCCCTAAGTCCTAGTGACTTGAGTTTCAACCCAATCGGTAAATATATTGAAAACAAATTTCTTCGTGTAAACAAAAGAATGGTGTGTGGGTGTTTTCATGTTTTTTTAATAACTTTTGCAGTAACATCACGGCCATTGCAAGAAATGACGCAAGGACTTGCAGTAACAGCACACCCATTTCCTTCGCCAAAACACGAACTTCCTGTGATGACACACCCACTGCCTATGCCAAAGCAAGACTTGCTCGCCAGTCAAGAAGGCTTGGCACATATTCACTTGGATGTTGGGACGACAACAGCTTCAGGCCCTTCTTCAATCATAGGTAAAGACTATTGTTTTTCTCATAACTTGAATTTTATTTCTGAAATTGGTGATGTTATGTGCATATTTTTATGTTTGTTTCCAGACAATTTGAATGTACAATTTAGAACTGGTACTGAACCATCCTTTTCAAGTGAAAGGAATGAAGGAACAAGCAGCTTTCGGATCCTACCTTGCTCAGGTAAAGCTACATTTAGTGTGTGACAAGTGAAAATCGTGTCTAATAGAGTTATTTCTTGTTTTTTAAATGTACGTTTATTTTTCTTTGCAGGTATACAATCTGGTTCTTTGCCAATCCTTGAAAGGGACATTGTTTGTGACACATGTGAGCAGCCCCTCTATTTATTTTGATTTATTGACTCTGTCTTATCATTATAAAAAATCTAATGTCTTTTTAATGTTTTGTTTTTAGTGCCAGAACAATCTTTGCCAACCCTTGATTCAAATTTACCAAGTTTTTCATATAATGAGCCTACTATTACTTTTGAGGCCTTTGATAGAACTGGCAGACAAGATGGTAAGTGCATTTTTTTCTTTTGTTGTAGAAGAATTATTTTGCCTATAAATCTGTATATTTTATTGAGTGGTTTATTTTCAGGAGATGAGTTGCCTTTTTTTGATGCTGTGGAGTCACAACTTCACACACTCTCTTTTGATAACTTATTGGGCATCAATCAATGTTTTCTGGAAGACAACGACCCTCATGATAATTTAACTGATGAGGGCCAAGAAGAGGTTGAATGTCCAACTTTAGATCAAACAACAGACTTATATTTTGATGCCCTTGACTCTGAGCCGTTCGACAGTGGTGATCTCCCCACAAGTGACCCTCCCCTCTATGATACAGCTCCTGTTAGTGTCAATGACGCTCTTACTGCAGTGTTAACGTTTATGTTAGGTTGTAGAGTAAGTGGTGAAGTTATGGACCATCTGATATCTTTAATCAATATATTGCTGCCGGCAAGTCATAAGTTTGTAGCTTCACTTTTCTCATTCCACAAGTATTTTGAAAACATAAAAAGTCCTTTAAATTTAATTTATTATTGCTCTGTCTGCACCCAAAGTTTGGCTACTAAAGATTCTATTTGTAACAATTGCACTACTGAAACAAAAGTTGGATTTTACTTGTACACTCCCCTCATAGACCAGTTAAAATGTCTTTATGCTAGGCCAGGATTTGTAGAGCTTTTAGGCTATCGCCACAATAGGACTAAAAAAAATTCAAGCAATATTGAGGACATCTATGATGGTTCCTTATATAAATCAATTGAATATTTATTGACAAGTTTATTAGATGTTACTTTAACATGGAATGCTGATGGCATTTCCCTTTACAAAAGCAGTACGTTTCAGGTATGGCCTATGTACTTTTCGATTAATGAGCTGCCCCCTGGGGTCAGACATAAAGAAGAAAATCTGCTTCTGGGTGGTATTGCTTTCGGTTATGAAAAGCCTCACGCCAACATTTTAATGAAACCTATTTACGAGGACTTACAGTGTCTGGGGAAAGGTGTAGATGTACTTGTGGATGGAAAAGAAACGCCAGATAAAGTAAAATGTTTTCTGTTATGTGGTACTGCTGATGCTCCTGCAAAATCCACATTTATGAGGATGAGTCAATTTAATGGTCATCACGGTTGTCATTGCTGCTATGCTAAAGGAGAAAAGTCTGATCGAACAGAAAATGTTTTTGTTTATCCCTTTGAAGAAGATCTAAGGCCAAGGTCAAAAGAAGCATACTGCGAGGACTTAAAAACCCTAAGCAATGGTATCAAAGGGCCCACATATCTTTTTTGGATGGTTGTGCCATTTTTCATGCTTGCAACAGCGATTGATGTTATGCATTGTGTCTATTTAGGCGTCTGCCGCCAGTTGTTTACTCTATGGTTTCATGAGAAGTATTTTAAGCTTGTCTTTGGCGAGAAAGCAGCAAAAGAGCCACTACTTGCGCTTTTAAGTAAAATGTTTTGTAACTTTAGGCCACCCCATTACTTTGACAGGCCTCCTCGGTCACTGAAGCATGTTAAATATTTCAAAGCATCTGAATTTCGAACTTGGCTTTACAGCACAGCCTTGCCTGTTTTCGAAAAACACATGAAAGAACCTTACTTTGGTCATTTTAAGAAACTTGTAGCTGGTGTAGCGTTGTTAAATCAAGCCAGTGTGTCAACAGCTGATGTTCAATTATCTAGTGAATTACTTACTTCATTTGTTAAACAGTTTCAGGAGTTATTTGGCTTACGGAATATGAGTTTTAATTTACATTGTCTTTTGCATTTACCAAATTCAGTTTTATTGCTCGGACCCTTGTGGGCGACGAGCTGCTTCCCGTATGAAAATATCAATGGGTTACTAGCAAGGCTAGTGCATGGGACTCGGTATGCTGGTTGTCAAATTCAGACTAATTTAGGACTTCTAAGGAAAATCCCATCTTTGATCAATTCTCTTCAAAATGTAACTGTAAAGGCTTACTGTACTAAAGTCATGTCATATCGTAGAAAACTGTCTGTCACTCTCAAGTTGGCCTGGAGAACCTTCGTAGTAGGTAGAATTATCGGGGATCATTCATTCAGTAATCCTAGGTACCATCAGATTCTTACCGACTTATTTCCCTACCAACAATTAAACTTCTTCTTCAGGCTTAAGAAAGGTGGATTTTTGTACGTTGCTGAAGAATATGAACGTGGCATAAGAGATTCTTCAAATGTACAATGTAATTACGAGAATGGACAAGGATTTGGCTCTTTAAAAATATTTGTAAGGATAACTAACTGTTTTTGTGAAAATAGTTATTGCGATCATCCCTCATGGTGCTATGCTTTAATTCAAAGGTATGTTTTTAGTTACCCCTTTACTGTAAATGTACCTGCCGCCACCATTTCTTCAATTATTTCATGTACTCCTACTGAAGAATATTGTGTTGTACCAATCAGTGATCTCAATTGTGTGTGCTTTAAAATGACCATTGACAGGCCCTTTTTCTTGTCTATTCCTTTGAACTATCAAGAAATGGAATGAAATTTTTTTTTATATTAAAGTTAACGACAATCCGTCCATGGAAAACTTTTCCCTTTTTTTCTGCCTTCCCCAAATATCTCTGAACGCACACCAAGCTGGAACTCATTTGAATCTGACGCCGTTTCTGACGCGCCGTGCGACGTGGGCGCCATGCCTGCGAATTGACTGCAGATTGTCGTAGACGCCACAATGATGCGCAGACAATCCGCAGACCACAAAGTGAGTGGCCGGGCCGTTTGGGTTTGTCTGCGAATTGTCTGCGGATGGTTTGCTGCGCTGGTACATTCGCAGACAATTTGCAGACAACCCGCGGTCCGTTTTCGGACAATCCACAGACTATAAGAGCTGTGGTTCATCTGCGGATCCACTACTCAGCAACAGCCAATTATCTGCGAATTGTCTGCCAAATGTCTGCCGGTCAGCCGTGCGGACTGTCTGCTAATTGTCTGCCAATTTTCTGGAGATCAACTGTGTGTTATCTGCGTTACATCTGCCGAAGATTTGCCTAATTCCAGTTGTCGCCGACAATATGTAAACTGCCCACAGACCGTACCTTTCCCTGGGGAAAAAAGTAGGTTTGAACCTCTGATTGACATGCGACATAAGAGTTGAAAATTTATTTAACTTGCAAGGTAAAAGTGCTTGTATCGCAGAAACGTAATCTCTGAATTGCATGATTTTTTGTCTCAAAGCAGTTGTTTATATGGGGAACTCATTGCTGAAAGGAACTGCTTGTAATGGGCCAGCCTTCAGGGCCTAATAGAGAAATAAGTGCATTTTTCAGTGGTTTTTTTCATGTTTTTTAGGCCTTCTTAGCTCTCACTTTGCTGTTCTGGACCTTCAAACCATTCTCTTAAGCAGTCTTTGATCTCAATTGGTCTCCAGGATTTAATTTGTGAAGAAGGACTAGACAAGAGGGTGTTCAAACATGTGCTTTTAGGGGAGTGTAACGTTTGATATTGAAAATAAGTATTATTTCCAGCAAATATTTGACTTTTTGTTTCTGAGTACACTACGTTGAGGTTGTTTAGTATCCTTTTAGTCATAAGATTGTTCCTCCTTCATAATCAGTGTCAAAAAAGGTGATTTGATATGGGAATATTGAACCTCTGACCTGGGAGCGTAAACAATTCAGAATTTTAACTTTAAAGTTTACGCGTAAGGTTTTAGTTCAAGCAGTTAGTCTGAAAAATAGGGCCTGGTATTATTTTCTTTCATCCTATCAAATTGACACATTAATATTAATATAAAATTGGATGTGACAAAGTGTATGAAAGATGTCGTAAGAAATTTTTTTTCTTTTGATTTGTGACATATATTTTTGATATTTCTGGCAAATATTAAAAGAAAAAAAATAATTCCGAAATATTTTACAGACTTGTCACGTCCATGTTTATTTTAATACTTATGTGTCCCATTGATATGGTATCAAATAGACTAACTGGTTAAACTAAAACCTTGCGCGTAAACTTTAAAGTTAAAATTCTGAATTGTTTACGCTCCCAGGTCAGAGGTTCAATATTCCCATATCAAATCACCTTTTTTGACACTGATTATGAAGGAGGAACAATCTTATGACTAAAAGGATACTAAACAACCTCAACGTAGTGTACTCAGAAACAAAAAGTCAATATTTGCTGGAAATAATACTTATTTTCAATATCAAACGTTACACTCCCCTAAAAGCACATGTTTGAACACCCTCTTGTCTAGTCCTTCTTCACAAATTAAATCCTGGAGACCAATTGAGATAAAAGGACTGCTTAAGAGAATGGTTTGAAGGTCCAGAACAGCAAAGTGAGAGCTAAGAAGGCCTAAAAAACATGAAAAAACCACTGAAAAATGCACTTATTTCTCTATTAGGCCCTGAAGGCTGGCCCATTACAAGCAGTTCTTTTCAGCAATGAGTTCCCCATATAAACAACTGCTTTGAGACAAAAAATCATCCAATTCAGAGATTACGTTTCTGCGATACAAGCACTTTTACCTTGCAAGTTAAATAAATTTTCAACTCTTATGTCGCATGTCAATCAGAGGTTCAAACCTACTTTTTTAGATCAGTTTTTTATGCTCTTTAAGAATATCTAACAGCCAAAAGCCTCAGTTTTAAAATTGACTTATATTTCAACCATTTACTTTTATGGTTTTCTTACTCGTAGTTTTCCTTCAAAATAGCCATGTTCCACAGCAGGCCTTGGGTGGTACCTAGAGGTCTGAAAATTTTTTTCAGGTCTCTCTACCCTAATCCCTTAGGATCCACAAAGTTTGAGCCAAATCGGAGATACCAAGGGGTTTGCGGTTCGTTGATTTGAGAAATAATGACTCAATGGTGATGGAGTACACAGGTTTATCCAGCGGTAGGTCCACCCCGAGAGACACGGTGCACGAGACATCCGGAGACATCCCCGAAAGAAGGGCCGCAGCAGAAGATTTTGGGGTAAACATTGATGTGTTGCATCAACAGTTCCGGCCGAGGCGTCGCGCCCGGTAGGTAGGCCAGGGCTATCACCGTGGACTACGTACCGGCGTGACAGAAAGAGTCCTGAAAAAGAGAAACAGTTTATTACAAAGAACCCTGTAAAGCAAATGGCAAGCAGAAGCATATAATAAAAATTATAAAAATAAAAATAATAATACCAATAGCTGGAAGCAAGGACCACTTTGAAATAATGACTCACCTTTCGGCCAGCGGAAATATACCAAGATGATAAGACAAAAAAAATAGAGGCACCTCGGTTAGGCTCTGTTGGCTGAAAAAAGTTGTCTGTCCAGATGCTGTGGTCTTAAAGACAACCCATTTTAAAAAAAATATCTCTGAACAAATTTGCTAAATCCTGTCAGAGAAAAAAAAATCAAACTACAAGATGAGCTAACTTTTGCCTAGGCTTGCCTATGCTAGGGGAGCTGTAGAAAACTTACAGTAATTATCAATAGCTTTCAGAGGAATCCTTTTTCTTCTAAAAGAGACAATTTCAATCACCGGCTTGCTTTCATTGAAGAAAAAAAAAGGGGACCTAAAAGGGAAAAACAAAAACATGTGACAATACTACAAACGGACAAAATACAAACATCAGAGCGTGAATTATTTTGGCTTACATACCATGGAGCGCCTTTGATGTGAGACTTTGACAGCCCAGCAAATACACCACAAAGAAACTGCACCTGACACTCCTAGTCAGCGAGGTGACGATGTTAGTTGACACCTTGTGGACAAATCCTGTACATGAAATAAACAGAGAGCTAGTAACAGAATAAAACATGTATTTGTCTCAATGTGCCAAGACTTACAAAAGTTGAAGAAGCTGCTTGAGAACTTATCTTATCAGGGATTTTTAGTCAAGATTCTTTTTCTTCTATAAGTCTACTTGAAATTGGAAAACACAGGTTTGGTCACTATTCAATTAAAATCTACGAGCACCTGGAGGAAAAATAAAAGAAATGGATTAATAACAGAACTGAAAGAAACATTTCACATTGCTCATGACACAAAACATTTTTGTTTTCATACCATTGAGCGCCTTTCATGTTAGCTTCTGACAACTCAGCAAATACAGCGCAGAGACTGGAGAATCCACTTCTGGCTTCAAGTCAGCCAAGTGACAATGTAAGTTGAAAACTTGTGAACAAATCCTGTACAAAAAATTAACAGAATAAGCAACACAATGTGTAATTATTTCATCAAAATGAGCAAAGACTTACCTTAGCTAAAGAAGCTGCTCGGGAGCTGTTCTAGCTATCAATATATTTTTTTTAATTTCTGATAAATCTTTTCTTTTCCAAATACAAGGTAGGTTTACGTCAGACCGTGTCTTTGTCGTAACAGGCTTCGCGATGCTGCGCCAGTTCCGACGATCCACGCCTGGCGTTACGCCTACCTTGGCCTGCGGCGCTCCCCTGGTTTGCCTTCGGCAAGCTATTTCAAGGTTCATAGAGGCAATGAGTAGTGCACTACGTGATGAATGGTCGAAGTATATTATTCTAGAATATTTTAGTCGAGGTAGCCCCTACGTGGATGACACTTTGGTCGGGGGTCGAAATGGATTTTATGTTTTGTCATCAGCACCTTCCAAAACATATGAAACGATGTAAAACTTTTTAAAGAATGAAAAGTCACAAAAAAATTTGCACTTTACAGCCGTTTTTTTAAGTGTATTTTCGTTGTTACGACTAAATGATTTGAGATAGAAACCTGCATTTTGACGTGTTTGTGAGCCAAGGACATACCTAACAACCCTGCAAACTCTCGTCCCGATACGCTGAGCCGTTTGGGAGGAGTACACTGCAAAGCCAAGTGTGAGACAGTCTAACACTTACAAGTGCATACCAACATGTCTCACGCTTGCAAGAGTAAGCCACGTTTGTCTCACGCTTGCAAGTGTGAGACACGGTTTGTTTTACACATGCAAGCGTGGGTTTCCGTGGCATTAAAGTACACGAAACCATATGCAGCAAGGGGGGAGACAAACAGTGTCTCACACGGTCTCACACCTGCAGGCGTGAGACAAAACCGTGTCTCGCACTTGCAAGCGTGAGACAAACCGTGTCTCACACTTTGCAAGCGTGAGACAAATGTTGCTCACACTTGTAAGCGTGAGACATGTTGGTATGCACTTGTACGTGTGAGACGGTCTCACACTTGGATTTGCAGTGTAGTGAGGATACACTGACAGACCGACCGATAGACATGAAAAGTTTGAACAACCCCACTGTAGTAACAATATAAAAATGTCTTAATAATTGAAAAGCCACTTAAAGGTTACACTTTTTCTGCAGTTTTAAAAGTGTTTTTTTCGTTGGTACAACTGACAGAATTTGAGATGGACAGCTGCATTCTGACGTGTTTCGAGCCAAGGATATACTCAACAACCCTGCTAAATCTCGCCTCCATCGGCCGAGCCGTTTAGGAGGAGTAGTGCGGACACACAGACAGAAAGGCAGACAGGAAAAGTTTTTGAACCCCAGTGAAGTAACTGGCTTCGCTCATCGCTTAGCCAAAGAAGAGATCATTCCGATTATGGCTTTGTTCATGCCAAAAATTAGTTATTAACATCCGAAAATAAAAGTGTTTAGCACACAAAAGAACACAGAGGAAGATAGCCAAGATAAAAAGAGCCAATTTTTTTTCAATGTAATTGGCTGAGCGATTAGCAAAGCCAGTTACCCCAGTGGGCTTGGAAATTTTTGTTTGTGTGAGTGTCCGCACTACTTCTCCTGAACGGCTCAGCTGGTCTGGCTGAGATTTTGCAGGGTTATAAGGAATGTCCTCGGCTCGCCACACACAAAAATGCATTTCAGCTATCTATCTCAATCCATTCAGTAGAACCAACGAAAAAA